>JANVCL010000213.1:5977443-5996894 GCA_026546855.1 Erythroxylum incrassatum | reverse complement strand
GCTGTTCCGGATCAACAGAATCCGACTGAACCAGACTCAATTAAAAAACACGTTGTTTTATATCTTTAATTTTTAAAAAAATTAATTTTAAAAAATTAACGATATTGACCCATGGACCGGCTCATTACTATCCCTACTTCTTTTAAATTTTTTTCTATTCTCGTATAATAAGAAAAAAGATGGTTATCCACAAATTATTCATGTAAAACTGGTTTATTTTTTATTAATATATTATCGAGAGAGTAACAGATGTACAGCCTGACTTGTTACACATGCCGAATATTCTGTTATCAGCATCACCTTTTTGATAATACACCTATAAGATGCTAACGTAATTTTTTAAAGGATATGTTCGAATATCTGTTTCCTCAAATTTATTTTGTAAGTTCTGTTTTTTTTCCTTTAATAAAAAAAAGAAATAGAATAGGAGTACATCGATGATCAAACAAAGAAAATTTACTCTTTCCCTAACATGTGTTGACTCTTTATTACTGTGTCCTTGTGAGCTTGGTCAACATCTAATTAATAGCTTTTTTTTTTTTGAAAAGAAGTGTATTTACTGTTGAAACTCTGCTCCACACCTTACAATGTTGAACAAAAAAGGTTGGTGGTACACTACATCCCATCTAGACCTATTGGGATAACCATTAGTTGCTGTAGCTAATAAGTGGGCTGCCCTATTAACAATCCTAAAAGCCCGTATAAACGAGCAAGATTGAAATCTACCGAAAAGTAATTTACATCATTCAATATAGCTCCCACCTCATTGAATGTTTATGATTTAGTTTCCGCAACCTGTAGCGTCTCTGTGTTGAGCCCTTGCCAAGCTACACATCTCACTTTGCTGTACATAATGATGAAGACAAGTTCGTAGTACGACCCTTTTTCTTCTCTTCTGTTCTTTTTCTTTTCACCAAGTAAAGAGTTCAATGTCTTGATTTCATCTTCTCTCTTATGAATTCTTTTTAATCACAATACTATCTTATCTTTCGATCTATTTCCTACACGAAAAGGATCCTATAGAGAATGTATGGGTATACGGCTAGCATAATGTATATACGGACTAAATCAATGGCCCTAGAAATTATAATAGTATATATATATATGAACTTAGAAAAGATGGCGAAGAATAGAAGGTTAGAGGAAAAGTAAAAAAGAGAGTTCAGAAAAGATGAATCTCATTCAGCATCAGAATCATCTCAACTTCAAGATGTGAGAGTACTGAATAAGTTCATTTTTAAAGGTTCTGTAAAATAAAGAAATAAGGCAGAAAACGTCCCAAAAGTGGATTTCACTGGGTAGGATTTTATTCACCTTCAAAGATTGTATTAGGCTCAAATTGTTACTTTATTCTCTACATTAAATCATTTTTGTTGTAGTTTAGTAATAATTATTTAAAGGTATTATTTATCTTGTATATGTTTAGATGTATATGATAAAGTCTATAAGATAATTGTACATTGCAAATGAAATTATAATAAGAGTATAATAATGAGATTCATATTGCATTTATGTATTATTTCTAAATTGTTCATAGTAGCTATTCTATTAAAATTGAATATTAATATAATGCAAAAAGATTACCACACGTTATATTTTTTCTTACGAAAAAAGTATTCGATCTTATAGGGTAAAATATAGAAATATTTAAACAAACGTGTGGATGCTTGTTAGAGAACAAGTTTATTGAACAAATCCGATATGAAAAATCTATTTGGAACATTATTTATATGTCTATGAAATTTCCATTGTGATGATTATATAAGTGATACTTTGAATTGAGATCACAAAAGTTATTTTGTATAGGGATTGTTATGTTTTGATACTACTTATAATCTATTTAATCATGCATGGGTTGGTCAACCGATTGCCTTTGGATATAACATAAACTATATGGAGGTAGTTGTGTGATTAATATATTATTTATCACTCTAAAGTAATTAGGGAGAACGTTTCATTGTTGTCGCTTAATATTGATTCAGAAAATCTCTGCCAAGATGGAATGACACTTTGTAAATAGTTTTCAAATGTCATTAATTGAATCGATGACTAATGACAGAAAACTAATATGATTAGACTTAAAAAAGTAGACGCTAATTTCATGCTCTGTCTAATTGGAATATATATGATGAAATGATTGAATTATTAAAAAAATTCATACACAGAAAAGTTAGTCAAAACTAGTTTGACATTTCTAAATATTTAGGTGGTTATGATGCATTGTAAGACGCCAATCTTAATCTACAATTACAAATTGTTTAATTGAAGAATTAAAAATAAATTAAAAGAACTTTTAATTTATCTAATTTTAATTATGAATTATAATTATAATTTATAACCATTGCCAACGTATTTGAGAACTTAATGAATCTCACTTAAAGAATGAGTTGAAGAGAGCAAAGTTATATTTAATCAAGTTAGACTTGATTGTAAAGTTTGAGAAACTTTATGATTAAATATGATATATTTAATAAATAAGGATCAATATGAGATATTATATCTTATTTGGACATAATTGATATTTAAATAAAATTATTTGTAAATTTTATTAAAATTTAATTGAAATTAGAGTTTAATTTCAATTAATTACTAAAATATCCAAAGCTTATTATAAATAGATTTAAGCTCTATAGAATTAGTACGTCTTGCTTAACCCTTTTTGTAAGAGTTACACAGTTCTGTCAACTCATTCCGTGGATACTGTTAGAGGTCAGATATTTGTGTGATTATGGTGATTAAGACGAATCAGTTTTAGAAATGGTTTGAGGGATACAACAAGATAAGAATTAAGTTTCAAAATAAGGTACAAATTAAGTTTTTACTTTATTATAATTTATGTTAATCATTTTATAGATTAAAGAGATCTAAGGTTTTTGGGAAATCAAATTTTACAAAAAAAAATTGTAATTATTTTGATATGGTTGGAATCGGATCTTAACTCGGTTTCTCAACACAAAAATCCCTCACACCTTAGCAAAGTCATATTTAAAAGTATGAGAATAAAAGTTGAAATCTCAATCTGATCCAAAATTTTTGAATTAAATTTAGTTTGCTTGAAATCGAGTTTTTTTTTTTGCATATTTGAAACTAATTGAGTTTAATTTAACAAAATAAAATTTAAACTTGACTAATAATAAAATTTAAGTTAGGATAAATTAAAGTTAAATAAATCAAAATATATTTTATAGAATTATTCATTTTTCTTATACTAGTAAATTAATTTTAATTAAATTTATTATCATCCTTAATTATTATTTATATAAACACTATGATCAGTACATAATAGTGGGACTATGTATGTTAAATAAATTTACAAAAGCTAAACTTAATATAAAATCTTCTATAATTTAAATATAGTATAATATTTAATAGTTTTATTAAAATAAATAACATGACATAATATTTTACCCCTAATCCTAAGTAAATACCTCTTCATACTTACCCTTTCGTGAAAGTGAAAAATTGAACGTTACGTCAAATTTGGCGACCCTTGAAACCTAAGTATAATTATCACCTTTCCTATTTTTTAAATATGACCTGTGATTAATATAATGTTTGGACCAGTCTTTCATGTTCTGTACACAAAACAGATGCAATCAGTACCCCAATCACCGACGTAGCTCTTCCCCGTATCCAACGGTTACGGAGACTTTCTCTGACGTCTATGATCAAATAAAATCGTTCTGCTACCCAACCCCTAAATAATCTTCCTGTCAACGACTCCACTGGATTACATTAAAAATCTCCACGCACTACATGCCCTAGCGTTTCTGCATTGCTTTCACCATCTGTTACTCTTTACGGATACTGATATCGGTCATCTTTCCCAAAATACCCTCGCTCTGCTCTCATTATTCCTATCGATGTCCTCTTCTCCTCCGCTTCCCGTGTCCAGCCCCCATCCCACGGCGGCCACCACCACCACCGCGTCCACCCAATCGCAGCCATCAATCACCACATCCCTAAAGGCCTTGGCCAGGCGCATCTCAGCGTCCGGCCGCAGCGCGCTCTCGAATCGCCGTCCGTGGGGCGAACTCATCGACCGGACCGCCTTCACTAGGCCAGCGTCGCTCTCAGACGCCACAACGCGAGTGCGCAAGAATTTCTCCTATTTCCGTGTCAACTACCTCACTCTACTGGTGATCGTCCTCGCGCTCTCTCTCCTCTCGCATCCGTTCTCTCTCCTCACGCTGGTCTCGCTCCTGGCAGCGTGGCTGTGCCTCTACACGTTCCGACCGTCGGATCAGCTGCTGGTGATATTGGGACGCACGTTCACGGATCGGGAAACATTAGGGATACTGATATTGTTGACAGTGATTGTGGTGTTCCTGACAAGCGTCGGGTCTTTGCTTATATCGGCTACGATGATAGGGCTGGGGATTGTATGCGTGCACGGAGCGTTTAGAGATCCAGAGGATTTGTTTATGGACGAGCAAGAGGCGTTCGGACCAGGGTTGTTCTCGTTCATCGGAGGGGCCGCTTCCTCTGCCGCGGGACCGGCCATGATGATGCCCCGCGTTTGATGGGTTTTGATGCATTGAAGTTTTACATGTTATTTTTGAGCTAGTATGATATTAATCATTTATCCGGAAAATGTTCTTGTAGATCTAATTGTTGGAGAACTAATGATCGAGAGATGCGTTTTTTTGGTATATGTTTGTTTGTTTAAACTGAATTTCTTCCTTTTCTTTTAGTCAGTAGGAACGCTTCATTGTTAAGACATCTTGAATCTGACACGATAGTTGATTATCGATTGAGAAGACCAAATAGACGTAAAGAAATGTCTGTTTTCTCTTCTATGCTTCTCAGGACAGGAATTTGCATCCCCAGCTGCCGTTTGCATATGTAATTCAAATCCAACAATGTAGCACTGTAGAGTTCAACTACAAATAATATAATCAAACAAAAATGTTTTTAACTGAAGAAGGAAACATTCTGTATTATGCGTGTGTGTTCGTCAACAATAGCGAAAATGGAAGTGTCAAACCTAACCAACCAAATCCATTTATGTCAATGTGATTATAATTACATTGAAACTATCATCTTTGCATCTGAAAAAGGCTCCGCAAATTACAACACCATTTCATATGAGACAATTTTTAATGCCTAAGGACTGCCCTCTCTATTCCTTGCTCACTCCTTCGGGTATTAAATGGTATGGAGTAATGCCATGTGATGCGATGTCGATAGCTGCCAGGCTAGAAGCATCAATTTGAAGCTCCAAGTATGGTTTTAAGTGCTTTCTTTTGTATTATATCCACTAGTTTCTTCCGCCACCTTTGCCCACACATTTGCGATTTTCTCAGCGTATCCCACCTGCATGTTCAATCGCAGTCACATTTCAATGATATAATCAAACACCACATACAGTATTCACCATCAAAAGAAATTTCATCAACAAAAAATGCAATACCAAATAGTAGACAAAAACCATCAACCCCAGATCTAGAGATGACATAGAAAACCAGTACTTCTGCAGAATTCCTCATCTATTCTTCAACAGATATAATAATATTCCCATGGGCCTACTTCACTTCTTCAGTAAAACACCAAGTAAGCCCCTTTGAGCTTAGCCATTCTACTTAAGCATGGTTCACATGCAGAGGACTATTTAAAAACACAATTTAGCCACCTTCAGGACTGGAAAAAGTTGCCAATAGTAACCTATCTACTTCACAACTCCCCAATTGAGACACGCGATTCTTTGATGTCAGACATTATTGGAACTCATTTCAAAGCCTAATAAAGTTGCCTTTCAGAAATGCTATAAAAATTAGGCCTTGTCAACCACTCTGCTTGTAGTTAAAAGAGGTATAGAAAGCTCTAATAATATTTTGAAACTTGTCAAGTGACGAGGTATTGGGGGTTCTCATGGAAGGGGATGTTTGTTTAGGACATGAGCTCTATCTAGTACTGACACAACAGAAGTATATCGATGACAGAATTTCTCCTTGCCTACCAGCGCAGAAATAACTGCTATCTAAAGAGCTTTAGAGGTGAACAAACACTAAGCAAGAAGTGCACAAGAAATAGAGTCCAGGTTGGACTCTTTAAACAGACTCAAATCGAGGAGAAATGGTTTGAAGTGAACATTGATGGAAGCATCCTAAGCATATGGGTACAGCACCAAGCATAGTAATAAGGAATGGCCATGGAGGACTTCGTCTTCCAGTTCTCATCAAAACTGGGGACAACAGGAGTCCTAAAAGCAAAGTTATCAAGGACGTTGCAATTGTTTCATATATATTGAAATGGACTCAATTTGGAAGCCGTTAGGTTGCCCAATGCTCACTCAAGTCAAGCTTTTCACTGGATTCTCGAAATGAAGTTATATTAGTGGGTGTATAAATGTAAATTTGTAACGTATCTGTAAGAACGATATAATTCCACAGATAGGTATTATAAAACCTCAGGTTAGAGTAACTCCCCGTTGTTTTCCCCCCTCAGATTAATCTCACTTTCAATATTATTTGTTAAGGGAAGATATGAAAACAAATTTATTATAGTTAAACCAAACCCCACTAAACGAAAAAGAAAAACAATCTGATTGAGCACAGAAAACAAGAAACGGGACTAGTACCTGATTAAGTACAAACCCCTTTAACATGTTTAAAAAATCAGCATGCCTTTCTCTGTCAAGCCTTTCCAATTCAATCCGGTTGTTTTCCTGCAATAAAAGTATCTTTGGTTAATAGTCCGAAAAACACGGAAAGGTAAGGGATGGTCAAAGAGATTTTAACAATGCAATGCAAGCTCTAGTGTTACACATGAAAGGTGGAAAGACATATAGAAGAGGTCAATTCACTTAGAATAAAGACTTGTTAGCCATAAATTAACAAAGATATGGATATGTCACAAATGCATCTCAACATCTCAAATTCATACCTGGAATTTCATGTATTATATTTCCCAAACCACATGGGGGGTTCTAAATTGTACATAAACGTAAGCAACTAAAGTAATTATTGACAATGCACATATTAAAGGATTCACCAGAACAAGTATTGGAAAAGGTGAAATGGAAATTAGAGCTTATGAATCCAGCATATCACCAATCCTCTGTGAGGTCATAGAAGTTTTAAAATTTATGCAACTTGAACTATAACAGGATAGGAATTTGATAGGGTCAAAATTCAAAAGGAAATATCCCTTATGAAAAGGATTAGCATGAAGAAAAGATACCTTGATGCGTTCATACTCTCTGATTGCAACATTTTTGGCATCCTCAGTCGCTCTCATGGTTTCTTTTAATTCCTCTATTTTGCGAATCCTTGACTTGTCACCACCAAATATCTTTGATGATGCAGCTTCAAGTTTTTCAGCTCTGGACTCCAAGGCGGATAGCTCAGACAGAAGTGTTTGCACTGTCAATAAAGCACTAGATCTATCCGAGAATGCACCATGAACGGATAGCAAAAGGCCAAGATAATCATGAAGAATATCCTGCCAATTACAAAGAGAAAGCTTAATAACGGAAAGTTTAATCTGAACTTAGGACCCTCAATTACAAACATAAAAAGCCAGCTTTTAGCATTTGTAGCTATGCCCTCCAATAGTTGGACTAGAAATCAAGTTCTCAAGAATAGGAATGCTTTCTATATTTACAATCAGAATCCAGAGAGTGGTGCAGACAAGAAAATGATAATAGAACCTAATGGATAACCAATTTAGGCAACAATTTGCATGGCACATTCAACATCAGAAACATCTGCAACTGACCAAATGCTTAACAGTTTGTGCATTCAATTCCCGGTAGAATCGGCTAGCTTTAACTGCTGCAGTTGCCACATTTTTCATGTCAGCAGCCCTCGCTCTTTGGGTGTTGAATACAGCTTCTTCATTCTCAAATTTAGTCAATTTAATAAAAGCCAATCCTAACTCTCCCATTGTCTCTCCCATATCTTGCTGTGCTTTCACAAGTGATTCAGCCTACAAACAAAGAATTCCCACCACATAACAAATAAAAACAGCAACAAAAAAAAAAACTATTGCAAAACCTCATATCACCAACCAAGCCTCCAGTTGACATAAAATCGCAAATTTTACCTGTTGAGAAGCATTGCTGAGTTGCTGCTCAAGATCATGCATCCTCTCCTTTTTCTCCAAAAACTCCTTATCTTCCTCAACAACAGGTGGCTTTGATCCTCCCCAATCATTAGCCACAGACTGCTTCAACTCCTTAAACAGTCTCAACAAGTCTCTCCCTCCTTTCGCAGGCTGCACCACTTCTTGGGGTGCGACCACTGTACTCTCTCCAAACAGCTGTTTTGGCAGCTTCACGGCGCCATCCAGCATCCTCGAAGCCACATCAGTGCTCGTGGGCAATGGCAGCTTCCCTTGCACCTGCAAAAACACCTTCAATTCATCGCTCTGCCTTAACACTGGATGCGTTGCGAGCCTCCTCAAGTACTTCTCCAAAGCCACTCTCCTCTGCTCCACGAATTCCTGCTTTTGCATCACTTGGCTCTCCACCACATTCTTGTCCGGTCTTGGTGGGATAAAAAACCCTCGGTACGTTTCCGACAACCGATCAGATAAAGTCACAATGTCTTTAAATCGGCGCCGAACACTAAATTCAGTCCCGTTAAACCCCGGCATATTCGTTCTCGTCGTGATTAGATAGGTCACATAGGTATTACCTCCAGGAACAAGCGAATTCGAAGTTTCTTGCTCTTTCTGAGGATTCGAGACTGTGATTCTGATATACTCGGAGCTGGAAGAAGGTGATCTCGAGAGTGAGAGCGACGAATCAGAAGATTGACTCAAGCTATCCAAGCCGTTGATTTCATTAACGGCGCTCTCATCGAACGGACTGAAAATGACGTCAGTGTAGGCGGGCGGTTCGATGTAGGAAGAGTTATCGGAAGTGTGGTTAGGGTTTCGGAGATCACGATAAGGAGAAGGAGCTAGGAGAGGATCGGAATCGGCAGGAGCCACCAGCATCGGCGGCGAAAGCGGATGATGCGTCTCGGCGAGCGATGACATGGCGCTCCGGTAATCGGCGTTGGATTTGGGGCTAGTTGCATTATCGGAGGGATCATCGAGAACAAGATTTTCCATCTCTTCACGGGAGGCGTAAAGGTGGGCTTCTTCGAAGCCCTGGTTCTCCGATCCCATCATCTCCAATTCCAAAATCAACACACAAGATTAAACTGAAAAACAACAGAAATCAAAAAAAAATTGTAAGGTTGAGGGTGGGCATAGGACGGGTTGCTTGTTAGGATTAGAAGGTCAAGCGACGGATTGAGGCTAAAGTGTGCCGAGGGTGGTGATAGGAGATGGGAGATGACTATCGAAGCATGCGACGCACGTGGCTGCGTGGCAGAGAGGTTTTTGTTTGTCTCATCTCTTCTCTTTTACTTCGAAGCTTTGCTGTTTTCTGAAGAAGTCTTTTACGATCGATGAGAGACTTGGAAATATCTGGCCTCTGCTTCAGACAATTACATGCGGTGGGCATTAGGCTTCTACTGTGTACTTGCACTATTGCTGAATCTGACCGACATCAGATTGATTTGAACTCGCCGATCTGATCTTGTCTAGGGTCGGCGGAGATTGGCATTAATGAAGTCGCCTGGGCTTGTCAGTCTGGAAATTAAGAAAATGAAAGCAGTGGTCTATAGCCCACTAGAGAATAGCTTATTAGGATAGAAGAACGAGCCCAGGTTGAGAAGTGAGGTAGGTACAGGATCTTATTGAGGTTAGCGTCTTGTTTTGTCCTAGGATCCAAACATCGGCAATGGATTTCGGCAATATAATTATTTATAATTATATGATATCTAATTTTTACTTAAAAGGGATTGCAATTTGATTCTAAAAAATCTCTTGTATGGTCTTGGTTGAGTCGGCCAAACGAGGCTCAGCTTCAAGCCCAGATATCGACGGCTCAGTAGTAGGAGATCGTCTCTTATGCAAACATTAAGACCTACGTAAAGACCTAAACTTAGTAATTATTTCCTATATAAGGTAATATTCAGCTATGATACAGGTACGATATTGCAACCCTAATTTTCTCTATTCTTCGCGACCACATCCCTTACCAAACGACTGACTTAAACATCGGAGGGGCCTGCTGGCAATCACCCCCGGTGTGCCTTTTATTGTTTTGCAGGTATTTTAGAGGCTATATCCACAGACCTTATGGATCCGAACAGCGACGCTCAGCCTCAACAGAATCTGGCTGAACCATATATAAATGTTCTAAACGTCACATATTTAAGATATTTTCCTATTTTAACTGTAAATATCATTATCTTTGCTAATTTTGTATAGTTCTAATGAACCAAAATTAAAAAAAGGAATCTAATAGTTCGATTAGCATTATTATTTCATATTATTCATTATTAAATTTCAAACACATAGATAATTTTTATTAAATTTAATTTTTAATTTGAGAAAAAATTAAATTCTTAAACTTATATAAACTTGTTCATTATATAATAGGGTAAAACATATAAACTTTATTTGTGATTTAAAAAACTTTGGAAAAACTCCATAATCATTAAAATTTTTGAAAAAATCTTATAATTTTAACTTAAAGAAAACCCTTATTTTAGACTTTGATTAAATATATCGATGAAGCAAACACGTATGAATATCATACATGAATTAATCAATTGTCACCTATCTGATAGCCCAACTTAACTCTTAAACTTGATCTAAACTAATTAAACTTAAATTATTAGATTTTAAGATCTGAATTGAATTGTCATATAAGTAATATTTGATTAATCCACATGTGATGTCACTTGTATTTCATCATTATTTTAATCAAATTCTAAAAGAAAGATTTTTTATAGAAAATTTAAAAGTATAAGTGAGTTTTTCCAAATTTTAAAGATTAAGAATTTTTTAAAAAGCTTTTTGAGAATATAGGGGAACTCCACATCTTCTACCTTATATAATACTTAATTGCACACAGTCAAGTTAACTAATAAAAAAGAATAAATATAAATAGAATTATTTGCTAAAAGTAATTGAATTAAAGTTTTTCATATAAGTATACGGCTTGAAAGAAAGACTAATGCCTATTTGGTTTAACGGAATAGCTATTATATTCCTAGCATATTCCTATTCCGTTCCTTAAACTTGTGTTTGGTTAGAAACAAACACAGAATAACTAATCATTAAGAATATGTATTCTGTAAGTTTGAGGAATAGTTAATACCAATTCCTACATATCTTTATCTATTCTAAGGAAATTTATTCTTATCCAAAATGACTTTATCCTTAGACGAATTAATAATAAAATAGAAGAAGAAGAAAATTAATAACCGTAAGGAATTTAATAATAAAAATAATTGATAAAATTAATAATAATAAGTAGAAAATTTATAATAATAATAATTAATAGTAAGAATAGTAATATTATTAATTATTATTAATACTAATAATTATTAATAATAAGAACATTTATTATTATTATTATTAAGAATAATTAAAAAGAAGAAGAAGAAGAAAATTAATAATAATAAGAAATTTAATAATAAAAATAAGAATAAAATTAATTGATAAAACTGATAATAATAAGAATAATAATAAGTAGAAAATTTATGACAATAATTAATAAGAATAAGAAAAATAAAATAAAATAAAATAAAAATAATAACAATAATAATCACAAAAACAACAACAACAACAACAACAATAATAAAAATAAAGAATTCAATAACACTAATAATAATAATAAGAAAATTAATTTTGTATAATAATGATAATAAAAATAATAATAAGAAAATTAGTTTTGTATAATAATAATAATAATAATACTAATAATAATAATAATAATAATAATAATAATATTTTAGTCTTTTTGTTAGTTATTCATTTGTCATTTGAAATTTATATTTTCAAACCAAACATTGACATAGAAACTATTTATCTATTCCATTCCTTGAACCAAACAAAATAATACTCATTTTATTCTATACCTCATCTTTTATATTCCTTATCTATTCCATTATTTGAACCAAACAGGTCATAAAAGTTTTAGAATGATTTTGTATATAAAAATAAGCAAGTAATATGAGAATTGTTGAAATATTCAGAAATGATATTTGTTATCACATTTCTGGACAACTTTTGTAAAATGGTTATTGAATATTCTAAGCACACTTATTTCTTCTTGACTCAAATAGAACCTTCGTATTCTAGAAGTACTCCTTCTTCAACTTGTTATTAACAAAGTAAAAAATAAATTAATTAAAATGTCGATTTGTTTACAATATTAACTTCTTTTTTATCTCATGCCTCTCTTTTTTTTTCAACTAACTACACTTCTTTTATTTTAGTCACAGGACTAATGTTAGCAATACACCAGTCCAAGCCCGAGCTTTGAACCTAAAAAATTTTCTTAACCTCAAGTTCGGTAGGGCCTAAATATCAAAAGTTGAACTTATTAAATCATGATTTAGTTTGTTGACTTTGAATTATTCAAGCTTGAGATCCACCAATTTGCCATGATTATATCTTACCTAAATTCATGTATATGTCAAAAAATGTTATCTTTTAATGAATCTTACATTTAATAAGCTATTAGATGAATCTTACTTTTAAACTCCTTTTTGATTTTATTCAAGGCATTTACTAGTCATCGAAATTTTAACTTAGCTTGAATGCATGTAGCATTCTGGTCAACTTTTAAGTACATAAACCTGATCTATCTATTGATTATGTAAAATATTGCACATCATCTAAATATCTAACACTTAATAGAAATACATCTATTCATACGTACATGTATAAAAGTTAAAAATTCTATTCTTTAAATTATTGTTTGATTACCCTAATACATTTACTACTCTTCAAATTTCTAAATGACTTTAAAACAAATATAATCCTCTTATCAGCTTTTTAGATGTAGTACTATTTATTGTATACAGTATTACGTATTAGTTAAACATATACGATAGAACTATTTGCATCAAATTATGCCAAATATTGATATTTGGAGCATGTAACTCTATTTATTTAAATGAATATTTAAAAAAAGTACAATACATTATATTATATTATATTGTGAATCTTATTTTATTGTTATATTTATTTTAATAGTATAGAAAACTTTTTAATTAACATAAAATATATAACAATAACAACATTTTTGTAGAAGTTTCGTTAATACGTAAGGTCTGGAGAGATTGAGAAGTACTCATTCTTCCCCCTAACTAATAGAAAGGCTATTTCTGGTAGACCTATATGAAAAAAATAAAATAAAAGATACATCTTAAAATAATAAAGTAATAATAAAAATTAGAAATAGAAATAGAAATAATGTGCAAATAAGTTTTACTTATTATATATTTTGCTATGCTTATAATCTCAAGTTCTCTATTTAAAAAGTAAATTGATATAAGAAAATAAAGTTTTGAATGCTAAATTTTAATATGAAATAATGAATAAAAAGTAATATAAATACTTAATATATAAATCAACTTCCTCACAGTTGTTCAAAATGAATCAATGACCAATTTCAAGTTCCTCTTGATCAAATTAACAAGTTACCATCTTGATCAAAATCAAAATTACGTTTTCTCTAATAAATTGTGTCTCCACTTTGTTTAAGTACATAAAATAAGATATCAAACATTCATTTGATATATAAGCCTTTATAGTAGAACCTTTAGTTTGAGCTCTATTGCGCACATAACACTTAAAAGAGTATAAAAACCTAAAAAGGTGTAAAAACATTAGCATTTGTTACTAAATATTACCAAAAGACAAAAATGTAAAAGTGAATACAAATTACCTTTCAATCGGAAGCATTTACAGAAATTGAAATAGTTCATAAAGTTTTGTCTCGTATGATAAGTGAATTGCCAGATGGAAGATAAAATCAAAGAATGATGCAAGCTTATATAAAATCAAAACTGCCTTTTTCATGTTTTAAATTTTTTTAGTTTCTGAGTCATATAACATAATTTCTTAAAAATCACTCAATTGTGCCAAAGTTATAGACACATCCTTCGACAAATACCCATATATTCTAGCAAAAAGTAATCGTTGTAGAAGTATATGCTAATCATGGCTTTTTAACCCAAAAACTTTTCCCTTATTAGCATTGGGACGTAGAAGTATATGCTAATCATGGCTTTTTAACCCAAAAACTTTTTCCTCATTAGCATTGGGACGATGAGCTATATTAGAGGCACAAACATTAGGAAACTTAACTGATTTAAGAAATTGAGAAAAACTTTGTTTCTCCTTTTTGGACATAGTGTAACATGTAGGTAGAATCACATATAACCCATCATCTTTCCTTTTCAAATGAAAATTTTTTCTTATATTCATGTCTTCCAAGTCTAGTCTAGCCTTAATTGTGTCTTTTTATTTCCCTTTAATCCTCATCAAAGTACCTAAAATATTTCCATTAATATTTTTTCAGAATGCATGACATCAAGATTATGCTTCAATAGCAATTCTGTCTAATATGGCAAATTGAAAAATATGTTTTTTTATAATTAAGATTAAGAGAAGTTCACTTTCGCTTGTCACTTTTGCAAAGTATAAAATCTTGTAAATGCGATAATTGATCAAGCATATCATCACCTGATAATTGCAAAGGAACTTCACTATGTTCTACTTTTCTATTAAACAATTTGTTTCTCCACCATCTATGCCCACGTTCCAAGTAATGACGATGTCCTATATAACATATTTTACATCATGGCCTCATTAAATGAGTTTGAGGATTACACATAGGATAGGGAATGTACCTTTTAGTACTCTATCCAGACAAATTGTGACAAGCTGAAAAATCATTTATAGTCCACAAAACAATTGTATGCATTTTAAATATTTTACCTTCAACAACATCATAATTTTCTAATATGATATCCCATAGATGTTTTAGATGGTCAATTAATGGTTGTATGTATATATCAATATCCTTATTAGGAGAAGTGGGTCTTGGAACAAGTAAAGACAACATTAAAAAAAGATCCTTCATACACTTCCATGGGGGTAAATTGTATGGCATCAGAATTGATGGGCACATGTTGTAAGAAGTACTCAATGGATTAAATCCATCAGAGACTAACCTAAGTCGAATATTATGACAATCCTCTTCAAACTATATAAACTTCCCATCAAATTCTTTCCATGCCTTTAAGTTTGATGGATGATGCATAATGTTATTATCAATGTGTTTGTTTTTATGTCACCTCGTATATATGGTTTTTTTTTGTTGACATTAAAGCCTTTGTAATCGTGGTTTAATAAGGAAGTATCTAAAGATTTTGTAGGTTATCCTTTTCCCTATTTTCATCATCCACTTGCCATCTTAATGTACCATAAATAAGACAATTTTGAAATTCTTTAAACTCCTTCCAAAAGATAACACAATCATACTTACAAGTATGTATTGATATTTATCCTAATCTAAGGTCCCATTAAAATTTTTTGCTTCATAGTAAGATTTGGGCAATTTGTGGGCAATTGATAATGCATCATTAAACAACTTAATCACCATATCAAAGGATTTGTTACTCCACCTATTATATACCTTTAAGTGTAACAACTTCACAAGAAAAGATAGTTGGGAGAAATTAGAGCACCCTGGATATAATTCTTCTTATGCTACTTTTAATAATTTCTTAAAATTATCTTATGTAATTATACCTAATGTATTAGGAAAAGTATTATCATCTATAGTCTCCATATAATTCCTCACAGCCTCTAACCTTTTTCCAATTCCATCGTCATTATTATCATTATCATCTACATCATGATTGTTATCATCATCATCACCTATATCAAGACCTCTAACATTACTTGCTTCAAAATGGCCACCATGCTAAATCCTTTGAGTATAGAATTTATCTATGCCTTGGATTAGCAAGTGATTATATACAACATCTTGACTTTGATTGTTGAAATTTAAACAATCTATACATGGAAAAAAATTCACATTGTAAACTCATTTGATCTTTTACAAATTTCATAAAAGCCTTCATTCCTTCTAAGTATTGACTGGAGCATTTCCGACGAGTCATCCAACTTTTTTTGATATAGCTAAATAATTATGGGAATATGAATGATTAAAGGTTAATTGGAGTATAAATGACATTTGGATTAAAATTAGGAACGTTAAAGATAAAGTAAGGTACAAAAAAGGGTAAGATAATATGGTCAAAATCATCACAAGGGAAGCCTTTCAAAATACCAAAATAAAAGCAATAATAGAAAAAGAAAGCAATATATGGATAATTTAGATTTAAGTAAGATATCCTTTAAAACGTCACTATATTTTTTTATTTCACCATAATTTAATAAACAAATATAGTTTCTTAAAATAATAAGAACGCCTAATTTACAATTATATTTTTCGTCAACAAAATTCCTATCCTTAGATCTAATTAGTTGAAATTGTGTTCTATTCAAGATAACCCAATAATACATTATTTTGTTTTATCAATTCTCATGACAAGTTTTACTGTAACCTACAAAGATCACGTAATCCTCTCACAATTGACTTACCTAACCCTCATTACCCACTTTGTGTGCTAACCAAACATATACTCTTTTAATGCCAATGTATGAATCAAATATGGTCAACATCATCACAGAACATGTCATATCACTTATAGCTTTTGGTACTTTAGAATGGTAATTATCAAAGATGCTTTTTTAGTGTCCTCAAATAGAGGTGGGAGATAATATTGAATAAGGTTATTCAATGGAGTTGTCAATCTATGTTATTGAGGAAAGATAGAGAAAAGCCTAGAAAAAGCCCTAACTAGAAAATTGAGTTTAGAAACTAATTGTAAAATAGAAAAGGTGTTGCCCATGTCTGAAAAGTTTTATAAATTTAGGGATTCAGAAAATAAAATTGGAAGTGATTTTTAAAAGGATTTTAAAGTAATAGAAATGAAATATGTAGTTGAATGCCTAAGAATTTATTAGTTAACTCAAATCTTAAAATTAAATGCCTAGAGTGATGATGAGGAGTTGAATAAAAATTAAAGCATCTTGATGAATGCCTAATAGTTTATGACTTTTACCTCGTGCTTGACATGAAATGCATGAAATTGCCTAACCTAATATTCCTTTCTTTTCAAATCTTAGACACTAAACTTCCAAACAAGATTCTAAAGTTGATAAATTCCTCCTTATACATTCATCTTCTTCTAGTAATTTTACTTTAAACTGATTGAATACAAAAGCATCAAATATGAAATCAACAAAATAATTGCCTAAATTAGAGTAGAAGACCAATAACAAATACAAAACATAAACTACACTTAAATGTATCAATTAGGCACTTGAGTAATCAATTTAGGTACTTCGCAAATTTCCCAGGGCAAGCAATCTTCTCAAAATAATAATCAATCTTCCCATAACAAGGCTATACATAAAGGAGTAAGGTTAAAATAAGCACCATTTTCTCCAAAATCTTCATAGTTTATCATTAATTAGCTTTAGCACTACATCGACAAATGTTTGCAGAAGAAACCCTATAGAGATTTCATTTTTAATAACTAAATCAATTGAAAACATGATCAATTTAAGTGGATGTAACACTCATTTTCCTACAAGTTTAGCTCATCGTGTAAAATGAAAGTCTCCAAGATAAGGCCTAGGCCTCCAATGAAATTGTTCTCATACCCAAACATAACATGTCTTAAGGATGCATGTGTTTTTATTTACCCGTGTCCTTTCTCTACTCCTGTTTTAGTTTATTTAACATTTCTAGAAGGCCTTACCTAAAATCTGTTTAGGATGTTGCAACATGTTTTCTACATATTTAGGAAACCATGTGTCAAGCTATATCAATGTTGGACCCCGAAACGTTCTGTAAGTTAAGACTATTAAACGAGTAATTATCGATGATTTTTGGTAATTATTTATGTATAAAGCAAAGAATAATCCTTGAAAATGAGATGAAATGGTAAATATGGTTTAGATATAAGATGGACTAAATGTGGAAATATTAGAAGTTAAAAGCTGGAAAATGTAAGTTCATTGAGCATGCTCTGGTGTTTTAGCCATAATGTGATCTCTAGTTATCCAAATGAGATGATTCTTGATCTGGATTAAATTAGAGACACAAGGCTATAAGTTGTATGAAGAAATTGAGTTCTAATTAAATCTCTAAGGATGTAAATTTTTGGATGGAAGTCATGTGCAGGTGCAGGAAATGTTTTAGAATAAGAACAGTCTGAAATGTTTGGTGTATAATTGTCAGAATTTGGAACCAAATTGAATAATTTTTGATGTTATTAGAAAATTAAGACAATAAGGAACTTTTGGCTAGAAGGAAGTTTTATTAAATTCCTTCAATTTCATGGTTAGAAAATGTCTTGATCTTTGGAAAGAGTTAAATATGATCGAAATGAATTTTGAAGTTTTAATAGAATATTTTTGTGGAATTAATTAGCATGTTAGTGGGATTTAATTAACATGTTAATTAAATTAAGATCTTATGGTATGGATTAAATGGAATTAAGGTGGTAGATAGCATGAGGGGCAAGATTGGAAGATCACTAAGCCATTTAAGTTCCAAGGCTAACATGTGAGGGCAAAATGGTCTTTGATGCTTCATTAATGGCATTTTTGTAATAAAGACATGTGGGCTTGGTATATAAGGGATGAGATGCACGAAAATGAGTGGGAAAAATGAAAGAAAATAGAGAGAAGAGGTGGAGATGTCGTGGAGAGGAAGGAGAAAGAAGAAAAGGGAGAGCTAGGGCTGGATTTTTGGAGGCCTTCAAGGAGGATTTTGACGTTTCTTCATGAAGAAAAAAGATGGAGAACGATGAGAGCTACAAGATGAGCCAAGAAACCCTTTGATTGGGTGAAGATCAAGGTAAGAGGATTTATATTTTGTTGAGTTTTGAATGGGTTTTGGTTTAGATAGCCTAAGAAATGTATGGGTTTGTGATTTCCAAGATCAATTTGATGATTGTGTGTTATGGGTTTCTCAATTGAAGAGTTAATTGATTAGGGGATTTTTGGTAAATAGTGATGAAAGAGATCAAAGAGGGAAAGTGGGGCAAGAAGAATCAAGAGCAAGGGGGAGGTAAATTGAGTCAAGTCTCAAGCAAGGAAATTATAAGGTGGGTTTTATGTTTATAATGGATTTAATGAGCCATGGATGTTTTTGACTAAATCAAGAAAGAAAGATGATTTTCAATTATCTCATTAATTGTTGCATTTATTGCCTTTGAATGGTTTGAGAAATTGCTATGTGAATTTTGGTTGATAAATTGTGAATTAGTATGCCAATGTTGTTGATGAATTATGCATTGATACATGAAAAGATTTCTTTGAAAAATTGCATGATCATGAAAACAAGTTTTCAAGAATGTGTCGTTTGGGCAATCCATTTTCAAGCCATGATTTCATGTTATGTGGGTTTAGGGTAGTCCCTCAAGAACTGTCACGTGCACGTTGACCCATGAAATAGGCTTCGCCCGCCTGCCCGCTAGTGGCACGGAGCTCCTTCAAGGACTCCT
>JANVCL010000213.1:5955295-5970324 GCA_026546855.1 Erythroxylum incrassatum | reverse complement strand
TAAAAGTATGCATGCACAACCAAACACCAACAACTTCACAATATATCGCAAAGATATATAAATAGTATTATATATGTGATACAGAAAAAAATAGCAAATTTTAATATCTAATATTAAAAATAAAAAATAAAGAGTAAAAATGTATTTAAAAATTAGAAACTTTATCTTTAAATTATACTCAGAACATAGAAGACAGAATCGTAAAAATTTTTGCTACTAATTTTTGAATTGTAGTACTTTAAATACATATATTGATGAAAATAAAAAAATTAGAAGGTAAAAATATACTTAAATATTTTAAGACTATTTATAAGCATGAGGAGTAAAAAAAAGAAATATTATATCGTTAGGATATAACGTTAAATTCATTTAATGATTTTAACGTTAAAGATGTAAATTACTTTAACGTTATAGTGTTGTAAATTGGTCAAGTGACGCATGCTAACGTTAAAGTCATTAGCTGCGTCACTTCTTAGAGTTTTGGGAGGGGGCCTTTGAAGTGGGGCCCCTCTCATAAATGACATTAACGTATAGTGTTGTTCATTAGCTAACTTGGGAACTTGGGAAGGAGTAAACCAAAAACAAAAAGTCTAACGTTAGTTTAGAGAGAGGAGACCTGAGGGCCCCTCTCATAGTGGGCCCTGGGTGGGTGGCCCGTTGGCCCCTGCCCAGGGCCGGCACTGATTGTTACTTGTCAATAATAGTTCGTCGTATGTCGAAAGGCAAAGGGCATGCTTTTTGGCATCATCAGAGAGCATCTGGACCAATCAGCGTAGCCAAAGCTTCGACTTTCGCTTCGCCATCGCCAAATCTAATCGAGTAAAGGCTTGAAGTTTCGAGAAAGGAGTTAGTTTTACCCTAATTGATAATCATTGGTTTGTGGCTGTACGATGTCGTTTTTTACTATTTTTGGATTCTGTTTGCACGTGGCTCTCCCACACGTGAACAACACTCCTCAGTTGTAATTTTGTTATATTTAATGAATTTTTTTAATTTCTCAAAAAAATTGTAATTTTAAAAAAGTTAATATGAGTAAAATTGAGTTGAAATAATGTTTTTATGTTTGAATTATCTATATATTGACACTCCAGTTTTTATCCCATTAGTTTATAACATGGGGTTATATATATACATACAATTTTTTCCTTCTTCATTTTTAATGCAACTCTTTTTATACTTATTTTGTATCAAAAGAAGCTATTATATTTATGTTTCTTAATCTTTATTAATTTGCATCAAACTGAAATTTTCAGATGGGTTTAAAGTGATGTAAGCTCTATGATGCAAACTTTAAAGTCATTCACCATAGTTATTATTTATCATGTTTCATATTGTTAACCTTCATATGGTTTTAAAAACTATCAAATAATCTTTATATAGTTTTTTTGTAATATTTGTCCCACTACTCTCAATATTCGTTGAAACCTTAAATCTAAATACAAAAACAGTGTCATATTTGTTACATGGCAGTATGGCACATTAGTGTCACCTAATGAACATCATCATATGCCATGTTAACCTACATGACAACTAATTTCATGTGGCATTATTTTGCAACTCACATGTCATCTTATGAAGCACGAATCGATGAAAATAATTAAGAGCAAAGGTAAAGTTCAAATAGAGGAGGGAAACCCTAGTCACTTTAGAAAGGAGAAATCAGAGGAAAACCCTAATTGAGGGGATCAAGTAAGTTAAAGTGAAGTTGTTGGAAATAAAAATTCATGATAGAGAGAAAGCGAGGAATGATAACTAGGATTTATCCTCATTTCAACGATCTCCTCTTACCCTATAGTTTAAGAAATCTCATAACCCTAATCCTTAAAATTCTTTAAAAAATCCTTTTAGTTTTCAATTTTTCATAAAGAAAAACTCCTCTATTAAACTCATATTAAAAATAACGAAGAACCACACACACAATGAACATCATATATAAATTAATTAAATGTCAATAATATGATAACTAAATGTAGCTTTTAAACCCGACCTAAATCAATTATATTTGCCTTAAATTAATCATTTAAGGTAATTATAATAAATTATTAAATTGAATCAAATTTAATTAGTTTAGTTTAAGTTTAAAAGCTGGATTGAATTGTTATATAAATAACATTTGATTAGTTCATATTTGATGTTCATATTATGTGTATTTTGATGTCATTTTTTAACCAAGTCTAAGAAAAGAATTTTTTTGGGAAAACTAAAAATTAGAATAATATTTTTCAAAAATTTTAATATCAAGGAGTTTTTTTTTCTAGGATTTCTTCAACAACATGGAAGGTTTGTGTCTTTTACCCTGATGTAAATGTGCATATGTGTATTAAGTGCCTTTTATGTTCTTATCCTTTATTAATTCATTTGTTTGAAAGTTGCAAAGAATTTTTCACCAAGTGAAGTAAACTAAACTTGCCATAAATGAGGGTTTGTTGTTTTTCTTATTTAATGTTATTCATTCTGGAAAAATATCTTTTCCTATCTGTTAGGCGTTTGGGCATATTGTTCTATAGAACATCCAATTAGTGAGTAAAACAATTAACAGAAACTAAAATATTTTCATGTGTTTTAAACCTTGAAATGCTTTTAATTCTGTTTTAATGCTATAAAAACATGTGCATCTCATTAATGATAAATATTTTAGTAAAGGGTGTGTATAGCTTATGATATTTTGTATTTATGGACATCTCATATAGACTTTTTAGACATATGATCATATGTGTTTATAGACAACTCATTTAGATTTTTTGGACATATGATCCTATGTATTTATGGCTAGCTAATGGATATCACTTTTGTATCTTTTTATGATGTTATTTATCAAATCATGTGTACGCAATTACAATACCATTTGCATGGATGATTGGTAATTTTTAAACCATCTTTTATATAATCTTAAGTGCAATTTTTTTTCATCTTTTGACAACTTTTATGATAATGTAGTACTGAATCGAATGCGTTTAAATCGAATTAAATAAAAGTACAACTTATTTTCAAAAGCATATGTTTGTATATAAATATATGTATTAAATAAAATAAAAATTGTTTCATTAATTTAATACAATTTTTAATGCAAAATGTCATAAATTTAATACATAATGTTATAAAGGTGCAAGTCATCTCATCCCCATTACTTATACATAAAAATTACCAAATAGACTTTAGTCAGTCTGATCTCACCTTTCCAGACTCAAATTTAATCAAGTTCGATCCAACTTGAACTCCACCTGTGGATTTTAGGCCCTTTTGTCCCGTCCATAGGAAATACCAATTTGCCTCAACGTTGACGGGAAGCGATACAGACCCAAGTTCTAGCAGTACCATTTTCAAGATGGTGTTTTTCAGAAGCTAAAGTTGCTTTGCTGAAATAAGAAGAAGGAGTGTGTTAACTGTTCAGTGTCGATTTCATCATTTACGGAGAGACGGACTGATTTTGATTTAAGAGAGAACTGTGCATATAATGGACGAACAAGAATTTCGACGCCTCCTCGATATGTTCCCTATTATCAGACCTCGCGATTACCATGTATGTATTTTAGCATTAACATAAAAGAAACCCTTTTTCTCTCTCTTGATTTAGCTTGTTCTTGTCTCCAAAGATTTGGTTTTTCCTCTTCTTTCTCGTTCTGATTCTTAGTGGGTTTTTGAAGGCATACTATTGCGTTGTTTGTGAGAAGTTTTGAGTATTATTGACTAAATTGAGTTTCTTGATTTTAGGGTTCATTTTTGTGGTTGGATGTTAATTGTGAATTTGTCTTCTTTCTTCTCTCTTTTGCAACTTGAAACACTTGTTGGAATGCTTCTACTGGCATCAGATTGAGTCAGACCCATCGAGACAGTCATCAAGTTCTCGATTAGGCCATGGGATTGAGTCATACGTATCAAGACATTCAACTTCTACGTCAGGGCCGAATGAGGTGGTGTGTGCCTGGAATTGCTACTTACACCTCTTTGTCTTTCTCCAGATTCGGCCTTCTTCGATTTAATTATATTTGTATATACTGTGGATTTGCTTGATATATTACTAATATTTTGATTAACAGATAAAGAAATGGCAGGATGCATGGGAAGGCGAAGATGAAAACGAGAAGGAGAATCAGGCTATTGATGTTAATGGTATGTTTATCATGTGACATATTCTCTGTTTACTGTCCCTGTGTCATGTCTTTTTGTTATTGATTGAGGATCTTCTACATACTTTCCTGTCGTGTTAATTTACATGGGGAACTTGCAGAAATCTCGGTCCATCACTAACCAGAGCTCTATATGTAACGGCTTTTCCATCTAAGAAATCATAAATAGAGGTCTATACATTCTGTGGTTCCAATAAACATAATCATATTCAAAGATGTACGTCTCAGAACCACAAATTAAGTGCCAGTTGCAAACCTTCAACTGTCAATCCAAATGCTGTCAGGCTCCATGACCTCACTGCATTACTGAACTGGTTGTTGCCATGTCAGACTTCTTCAAGTGTGTATGATACAGGAGATTCTTGAATTTCAATCATATGTAGTCTGTACTACTGAATAACATTTTAAAACTTTCACTTATTGGTCATATTGTTTTTGTTATATAAAAAATCTAAAAATTGATAAGACCCTCTGGAACTGGGTTACTAATATCTATTCCTGTTTGCCGTCTTTATCTCTTTAAAATCGTATTCTTACTTTGTTTTTGTGCATGTGTTTTTCAATAGATCCATTCTGGAAGAAGCTGAAGTTGGCAGCAGAGAAGAAGGTATGCTTCCCCATCTTAATGCTGTCATCTACACGTGAATTTATGATAAGATGCTACTTTTAGTTACAGGAACTGATTCAAGGCTGTGATGACTTCATTTGATCAATTAGTTCTATTTTGTGACCTCATTTAGCTTGTATTTAATGGGTTCATGTTTGTCTCTGTTTTTGTGATCATTTTGATGTTGCCTACGGCCTGTTAAGGTGATATTTCTTTCATTTTCTGCATAAGCACCGCTATTTATGACTCTTTTACCAAGTTTAAGCTATTAACTCTCGCATAAAAGACTGTTGTTGATTACTCTATTGTCCATAAGCTTAAGCTGGCTAGTTCATTGCCGAAGGTATTCTTTCGATTATCTGAATGTCATTGTGAATGATCGTGTATGTTATATTTTAGGCAGGAAGTTAAAACGATCTGTTGACAATTAGTTATTCCAAGGAATGATGGTTCGTGAAGTGTGAGCCTTTTTCTTATGCATGATAGGAAAATTTAATTCTTTTTTATTTTGTTATGTTAAGATTGAGCACTCAGCTATAAGTTCTTTATCTCGGAATACTTTAGTATGTGCTTTATGAGAACGATGCTGTGTCAATGTGAATGTGCAGTTGGGTGCAGCAGAGGCAGAGAGGTTTTGCACGGCTTTTCAAGAAGTTCACAGGAAACTTGTATGCAGATCTTACCATATTATCTGCACACTTGCATTTTCCAGTTGTTAATGCTAAAAACTATTTTGCATCTCCTGACATACAGGTATATGAAGAACTAAGTTTGGATGCTGCCCGAGATTTTCTGAAAAATTCAAAAGGTCTTAGAGCATAGTAGCCTTCAAGTTGGTGTTGTTTTGGGAGAATCAAAGGAAGCTGCCTGGTTAAGATAGGGGTTGGGAGCTAGATTGAAGTTGTTCAACTACGCTTTTTGTTTATGCTGCCTGTTCTATTCTGAAGAATAGCTTTGAACAGAATGGATCGACCATATGCTGATTGAAGAAATATGTTTAATTTCTCTTCTCCTGGTGCAGGATTGGAGGGATTTGTTAGTTCATGACCGCTTTAGGTATACTTGATTATGCGTTACGTAACTACATCAAGTACTGGATATACAAAATCAATTTGAAACTAAGCAAACTTTAGCTTAAAAGACAATTTCTGCAAGTTGAATGCGATATTGAACATCTTTTTTGTTAATTTCCAAAGAGGCACATTCTGTGTTAAGCATTTTCCTTTTCTCTATCCATCCCTGAATTTAACTTACGCAAGTAATCTACATCACCTAATATGATACAATTTGTGAAGAATTTTCAAATAGTTTCCCTTCCCTGACCCATAATGCTTTTTTTTTTTTGAAAGGAGTAAGAAATTTGTATTAAACTCAAAAGAAATTAAACAAGAAAGAGGGAGGATTAACAAGCCACTCCCCCCGATCCACAATTGAACGTGTTGCAGCAGCCAAGTGATGTGTAACAACATTCGTAGATTGATGAACAAAAGAGACATTCACATGAATCATCTATAACAAAAGAGCTTTACAATCAGCTATCACTACACCAAAACTGGAATTATCAATATAAGAAACAGCATTGATTGTTGTCGCTACTTTCAAGCAATTCGTTTTCTGCAAAACTGGTGACCAAGAATTAGCCATTATCCAACTCAAAGCTTCCTTCACCTCCACTGCTTTTAGTTACGAATAAATTTGGATAGGTTTGGGTTTAAGCAAGATTTGTGTCCTGAAACGGCATTCTTCCCCTCAGTCCTCCTTTCTCTTTTTCTTGTTGTCGCTACTTGATCATTTTTCGTAGGAAGGTGTAAATTCCTTACGGAGGAGCTAGTGTTAATGGAACTACCGTAAAAGGATAGGTAATAGATTTCTGGGAACCTGAGATGTTTACTGTTATGCTATGTTTTTTGTGAGGTTTCACAGGTTGTAGATGATTATGGATCAGATGGATATTAAACCTTAAGTTGTGACTTTTATTAATTAGAATTGGATGAGATAAATTAAAGATAGTATTATTTTAAATAAATAAATATTTTATAGTATTATTTTAAATAAATTAATAATTTAAGTTAAATAATAATTTTGATATAAACTATATTTATAGGTCTTAGAGTAAAAGCTGATTTATAAGCCTTTTCTTTAAACTCTGAATATCTTAAATTAACTCATTTGGACTTGTTCATCTCATTTGGTGCCATTGGAGCTTATGATTTAATTAAGCCCGTCACGGAATCATTTAGTATTAAATTGCAAGAACATGGAACCAAAAAACCCTAAACCCCAAGAAGTAGTACTTATGCTTAGTCTCGCTCTCTGCCTCTCCAGTTTTAACTAATGGCAAAGCGTTTAGTGCCTTTGTTGAATCGCATTTTGGTTGAGAAAATTGTTCCTCCTTCCAAAACCAGCTCCGGCATTCTACTTCCTGAGAAGAGCTCCAAGGTTCAATCTTTTCACTTCCTCTTTTCCATTTTCTTTAGCTTTTCTTGCTTGCTTTAATTTCCTCCGACTTCGGGTTGCAATTTCTCTGCTTATATTTTGCTTCCATCTTCATTTTCCTATCTGGGTTTCTCCCTTTTTGTTTTGTTGTGTGTTCTCTCGTTCTTCTTTTGGCTACTTCGACATTTCCCGTTTCTGGGTGTTCTTCTGATTCAAACGTTTCTTCTTGATCTCTCTGCTCTTTACTTCTCGTGTTTCGTTTATTTTTACGATAGTCCATGACTAGTGGCTTGGCCATTTACTTCTTTCGATCCTGTTAGTACTTTGAATTAAGGGTTTCAATTTCCTATATACTTGGCTATTGGCAGTTGACAAAGGAGCTCGCTTCACTTTTTCAGTGAAATCTCAATTTAATTACCTTTGTGACAGACCGATTACACCTCCATTTCGTTGTCTTATCTCAGTGCTTCACCTGTATATTTACAAATTCCTGATTTCTTGTTAACGCTGCAGAAGTTCTCATTTTTATAAACTGGTCATGGCTTATCGTATCTAAACAATCTTTAGTATCAGCTTCCTCTTCGTAGTGAGAACAATTTGCTTATTTTGAGATGTGTCCTAATAGTCTAATATTCTGCAGTTTCTTCAATCACTTTTCTATCATTTGGATAATACTAATGTTAAGAAATTTAATAACTCCTTTTGATATTTGCCTGAATGTTAATCCACGTTTATGAATTTGTTTGGTCATTAGCCCTCGACATGTTTGACTCATTTTCTTTGCTCCTTTCAAATGCTTTCTCTATTCCAGTTGAACTCCGGAAAAGTGGTTGCAGTGGGTGCAGGAGCTCGTGATAGAGATGGAAAGCTGATTCCTGTTACTATAAAGGAAGGAGACATTGTTCTTTTGCCTGATTATGGAGGCACTGAAGTGAAACTTGGTGATAAGGAGTGAGTTTGCCTGTCCCCTGGATCCATCTTCTTATTCATTTGAGTTTCATATCATCTCATTCATTCTACATAATCCAAGTTTGCATTTTCCCTTCAATTTTCTTATTTCTTCTGATATCTGTTCTTTTTGGGACTATCCTATGTTTTTGCAGTTGTCCATGTTTACCAATATTTGATATCGTCTGATATTGTTGCTTGTGTTTTTTTTTCTTTTTTTTTGGGTTTCAGCTATCATTTGTTCCGCGATGAAGATATCCTTGGAACTCTTCATGAATAGTGCTGATTACATTGTGTTTTCTTAGATGGAAAGTAACTGGGTCGGATGGAAATCTCCTTAAGTTTTGGTTTGCATTTGGAACTTTGATATTGTATCTCGAGGATTGTTGAGGGCATGAGAGAAAAGATGAGGAAATGGAAACTTTCTTATCCCTTCATTAATTATACCCATGCTATCCCCCTTTAATTTATAGCCAGAACTGCTCGATACAAGACTTCCTTAATCCTACCGGTTATAATGATTTTTAATATTTGTTTCTATTTAGATTTTAGAATCCATGTTCATTAGTTTGACCCAATGATAAGCTACAGGTGCAAAAATTCACCTTCATTTGTATTTGTTGTTGCTAGGACAATTCTTATCTACTTAACTGGACAATTAATCACGACCACAATGCCTAAAAATTGCAATTACTATTTCAGTTAATTCAGACCAAATGTTGTGATATTCAATACATGTCACGTTGCAACGCAGATAAGCAATTAAATGAGCAGTAAAATTGACTAACTTGCAATTTGAAAAGCTGCAAAGAGGACTCACACAAACGGTGAAATGTTGTTTTGTCTTCAGAGATAGAACACTATGCTAAAGACGTCATTCTGGTAACCCAAATAAACCGGAATTAGGTAACAATCCAAAAGTCTCAATGTTGCTTTTCCAATTCAAAACCAAACTATATAAATGGTGCATCATCCAAACCAGTCAGGTTTTTGAAGTCTCCTAATGCTTCCTTCTTCAATCGGGAAGTATCTGTTCACCGTCTGCATCTGCTTCGGTCTCAACTTTAGGTTTGGATGGGCCTGCTCCTGGGGCTTGTTTCTTCTTGATTCCACTAACTATATCGTCGATTCTTAGAAGCATGCAAGCTGCTTCTATTGCTGTCTTGAATGTCTGCACCTTGACATTGTAGGCATCCCAAATCTGATTATGTACAAGAATGTGCTTTCTTAAATCACTTTGATATGTGATAGTCATTGGAAACAAAAAGAAACAAAAAAACATCTTTAAGAAAGTGAAAGACAGAACATGAAGAAGAGGCGGCACATAAATAACAACTTGGTACATATGTTACCAATCCTGATAAATTCAAAACCGAAGTCTCCAACAGCATTGTAACATTACTGCAAAACACAACATACCCCGAAAGCAGACAAATGGAGCAAAATTATCATACCTTCCTCTCTTTCATATCAGTAATTTCACCTGTGTTCCCATCTATGCCTGTCCATGCATTTTCACCATTCGCATGCTGTAAAAAATATTACGAGATTTACAAAGTAAACCATTAATAAATTATGGAAAGAATATTATCATTTCATCAAACAAAAATGAACTGCAGCACAAGTATACCTTTCCTTGCAGGGCAGTCATGGTCCGAATCACATTAACACCGCAATTTTGAGCCAGTGTTCGTGGTATAGCTTCAAAAGCAATGGCAGCAGCTTCATATGGCCACTGCATCAAAATTAATAAGACAATGTAAGTGCAAGTGATTAACATGACCAAGTTCCTATATAAACAGCTTACAAGTCCGTGTATCCAAATACTGATGACACCGAAAAGGAGAGTTCTTAATTTTGTCCTAGTTGATCATGATTTGGGATTAGAAGTATGTGGACAATGTTGACACCTTTTCTATTCCTTCAATGGACGAACTCTTTTGCTTCAGAGTAGCAGATACAGTTAATTCTGTCCCACCACCACCAGGAACAAGTTTTGGATTCTTGAGTATGTTTCTAGCAACAGACATGGCATCCTGCACAAATACCAGTTCCAAAGTATCACTACAATTCAAGCACAAGAAAAACTTGAATTTTACAGCTTTATCTTACCTGTAAGTTTCTTTCGACTTCATTCAGGAGATCCTTACTAGCACCTCTTAATAGAACAGTACAAGCTTTTGGATCTTTGCAATCGACAATGAAAGCAAAGAATTCATCTCCAATTTTCCTGACCTCAAATAGACCAGCACCTGTACCCACATCAGATTCTTGCAATTCATCAGGCCTGTTCACAATTACAGCCCCACAAGCCTTTGCAATTCTATTGTTGTCAGTTTTCCTCAACCTCCTGATAGCACTGACACCTGCCTTGCTTAAGTAATGGCACGCTAAATCACTAAGCCCTTTCTCTGTGATTACTAGGTCGGGTTTGAACTTCAGTATCTGCATGCACATGTTCTCAATGTATTCCTCTTCCATTTTTAAAAGGACTCCCCAGTCTTCCTCTTTAACCAACTCAGCATTTGTTTGATTCTCACCCTTCTTGTATTCAAGTGGGCAGTCAAGAAGAATAATGCGTGGATTGACAATCTTCCTCTTCATCTTACCAGGGGCAACCACATCCTTGTTGAACATAACTCCTTTAAGAACTTTGGAATCTTCCAACTGCCCACCTGGTACCTTCTCAACTTTAATGTACTTTTTAATGTCCACTTCTCTTAATCCCTGGCCAAGGTCAACACCTACTGTTGTGGTAGCATCGATTGCTAGATCCTGGACATTAACTGAAGACTTAGCATAAAGCACAGAACAATTAAATAACATTGAATATAGAATTGGGTGATTTTAATGATTTGTGTACTCTTCTCCTCCAGGAAACATTAAAGTTGGAATCATACAAGATACTATTCAACCTAATTCAAAGCAACAAGGAAAAATTACTTCTGCATGTATGAAAGACATTGTTCATGGAACTCAATTGTCATTGTAATATACAGTCACAATACTATTTTAAAATTTCTTTTATATATCCTAATTTCTTCATGTGAATTGTAACATGCAGTTCTATAATATGCTGGGACACACACAAAGAACTAAAACAAATGCTAGTACAATTATTAGTGACTGCAAGTCCAAATTCAGTATCAAGCCTGTTAAATAGAGGCTAGAAAGGTTTGTCACAAAAAAAAAATGCATGCCATAAGAAATACGTACAGCGATTAGGTCTCCAAATTGACTAGTGAATTTTGTGCCTATACAACTCTTGACCAACCCCAGCATTATTGCACCTGCAATTGGTATATACATATATACATCAATAACTCAAACAGTATTTTCTTATTCTTAAAGGAATTTGCTCTCGTGTGTTTTTGTTTGGCTCCCTTCTCCTGAGAAGGGTCCTAATGCTACTATTGCCTAACTTATAAAAAGCTTTCAAATTTTCCCTTAACTTAGAAGAATAAAACTTTATGACATAAGTTGAATTTCTTTTTGGGAAAACAACTACAAATCAGTGTATCCAAGAGAGCTACATGATATTTGAAAGAATATTAACATAAAATACACAAAAACTTACGGTCATTGACATCAACATTCATTGCAATTTTGTCTAGCACAGCAATGGCATCCTCCAAAGCTTTATTGTAGGCTGCAAACCAAGTAAAAGCCGACATTCTCAACCAAAATTTTATGCAAGCGTGACAAAATATTCCAATAGAAACATAATGTTACCTCGACAGATGACTGTTGGATGATAGTTCTTGTCAATGAAGGCTTCTGCAACATGAAGCATCTCTCCGGCTACAAGCAATTTATTTCAATCAGTTGCAATAATAAAAACTACCAAGCATTTACATCATACAATATACAGTTCCAGATAGTAATGCAATCTGCCATATTATGTCTGATTTTAAGGAAATATTGGAAATTGTCAAGCATAACACAAAGATAAACTTATAATCCAACAAAAACATAAAGAAAAGGACATATTTCATGATTAATAATAGATTGTGAGATAGAAATTGATGCCATACCAAGAACAATAACGGATGTAGTTCCATCTCCTACTTCTTCATCTTGTGTTCGGCTTAATTCAATCATGGACTGTCATAGACAACCAAAAGGAAAATGTTTGAGAACCAAAATAACACAAAATGAAGCGCAAGAATAAGAAAGTGAAAAATCAAACTACAAAAGGCAAATGAATAAAGAAAAATAAACAAATAATGTTTGGAGAATGCAAAAGTCAAATAAGATAACAAAAAAGACTAAAGAAACATATGTTCCAACATAGAAAAATGAATAGCACACAATATATAAATCCAGCTGGGATCAACATCATTAAGCTATAAGTGAACAATAATATACCAAAAAAAATATTCAGCTTAGACAGTGAAAAAGAGAGAGAGAGAGAGGAGCATGCCTTTGCTGCAGGATGTGCCAAATCTAACTCTCGCAAGATAGAATTTCCATCATTTGTAACTACAATTCCTATAAGTGAACAACAATATATAAAACTAGTCAAATTTTAACAGAAGAGATACACATATATTGATAGTGAGCAGTGTCAAATGCAACAAAGTCATAACATCAGCAGCCCACCTCCACCAGTATCAAGTAGCATCTTCAACATGGATCGTGGACCCAAGGTTGTGCGAATAATATCAGCAACAGCCTGTCACACATGAGGCAAACATTACGCCAACAAATCCCATAATAATAGAGAATAACAGCAACACCCAAGCCAAACAATCTAGGGAAGCAAGTAGTTCATTTTCCAAGATAAAAGCACAAATTGCTCAGATTAATGTTCATAAAACCAAGTACAGTATATATTTCTTCTCCTCTGGATGTGTGTCATTATCAACTATGGCCAAAATAAACTCAAATCAGAACAAGGTAAGTACTATACGTCATAGAAGGATTAACTGGCTAGCATATCATTTTTCATCAGTTGAAACTGATCAAAGTTGCCAAGTAACCTAATTAGCAAGGCAATATGACTTTGTATGCATACATTATGGAGGACTTATATCTATATCACTTCACATCTATGGGATTTTAAACACAATTATTAAACAACAAGATTTTCTTGCAAGGAATATCATTAAAATTGCAAGAGAATCGCAAAATGAACCTTCTTCTTTAAATTAACTCAACCAGAAGTTGAAATAAACACAAAAATTGCATCTTACACAAACAACATAGACATAAACAGCAATAATACCAATCTAGACTCATGTTTGAGTAGGAATGACGACAGGAGTAGTTGTAACTAAATGGGTATGCTAACGTTCACATATTATGAAAATAATGCGGAACCTTAGGCACCAACCAGCAACGGTATATTCGAAAAGTAATCATATGTTAACATTTACAATACCCAATAGGAATGGCATGAAGAATATAGTAAAGAAACCCATATTAAATAATATCATAAAGCATTAATTATACCTTTGCAGCCTGTATATTGGCATGGTGAACCTTGGTTCCAGATTCCCGTTTCAAAGAATCCTCTGATTATATTAATTACAGTTAGAATAATGAAAAAACAAAAACACAGTCATAACAACAAGAAATGCTATTAGCCTAAGTTCATCATTATTATTATCAGAACACCACCACCACTTCTTTAAAAGAAGACAATAGTTACTCTTTCGTTTCTTTCAAAATTTCTAAAACGTTTATCCGAAGAGAAATTTTCTATTATAGAAAGTAACCGTAGCTGAAGTGAAGAGAAGTTCAGTAAGTGCAGACTAAATATATAAACCCTAAAACCCCCAGCAATGAAAGTAAAAATCGAAAGCAGACTAAATATGTATGGATAACTCATTTCCCTTACATAGATCAGGTTCAAATTTTAAATGACGAAGAAGAAGAAAAAAAGAACAGGAGGAATAGAAAAGAAACGATACGAACTGAGAACAAGAACAGGAGCGTGCATCTTTGCGTGCTATGATCCGACCGAAGAGGGTCGAAATCAAACTAGACTGAAGTGAGCGGTATAGGGTTTAGGGTTTCTGCGGTCTACCGTCTACAGCTTCTTCTTCTTCAATAAGGAAAGCTATGACAAAATGTTTTGGGCTTTACCCTAACGAAAGCTATGCCTGGGCTTTGATCTGCCACCTGCCAATACCATATTAAAGACCCCTTTAATATGTCATTAGTTTTAATCTGTGTTTACTGTTTAGTAATCGAATCGTTACTCATTTAAGTTTCCAATGAAACCTCAAAAAGAATGTGTAATGATTAATCTGATAAATACATATTAAAAAAACACACGTGTAGTTTTATACGGTGACGTAGAATCGATTCAAAATTGGCGGTGGAGGAGGCCAAACTCTGCGGCGCAAACTTGGGCACGTGCTACGGTAAGAGCAGGAGCATCGTAGAGTGTCAGATCAGCCTCGTGCATCAGTGGCGGTGATGTGTAGGGCCTCGAATAAATACGTGTGATATACATAACGACCAACGGCCCTGAGCATGGAACCGTGTGTATGCGGGAAAGCACGGAAAGTAAGAGGCCGCTTGGTTGGTAATAATAAAAATAGAAATAAATAAAGTGAGAAGTTAAAATAGATATTATTATTATAATTATGATGATTGTTTGAGAGAAAGGAATGATTATCATTATTATTGACAGTGGTTGGTTTGTAAAAAATTATATAATTAATTAATTATAATATATTAATTAATTAAAATATTGTGATTAATTAATTAGAGTATTTTAATTAATGAATAAATTATATTTCAATTAATTATATTGTAACTAATTAATTATTTTAATTAATTATAATATTTTAATTAATTAAAATTTAATTAATTAATCATAATATTTTAATTAATTAATTAATTAAAATATGTTAATTATTGAATTAGTTATATTTTAATTAATAATAATATTTTAATTG
>JANVCL010000213.1:5941574-5955195 GCA_026546855.1 Erythroxylum incrassatum | reverse complement strand
AAAATAGACACAAAATAATTTTCGGATAATCTGTTATTAAATAAGAGAGCCGACTACCATTAAATTACTTTATAAATAAAAAAGAACATAATAGCACAAGAAAATGACTAAACAGTTTCTCTATTATGTAAAAATAAGGCTGCATACTATCAAACTTCTTCAAACTTACTTTATTGTGGGACTTCAGATTGAGTGCGACAATGAAAAACACCAAACTCCTAACTGAAAACTACCAACGACCACCCCCTCACCGTTCTTCTCTCCTCCCAATGCCATTTGTTTGATCCGATTAATTAAAGTAAATTAATTTTATTTATATATTCCTACATTTAATTTAATTTTGTTTTTACGATGATAATTAAAATAAAAATAATCAGGAAAACAAGAAACGTGCATTGTAGCATCTCCATCGCGTTTTGTCTTCACCTTCTCTTTTTCCGCTTCATGCAATTCCTATTCTTCCATTTAAAGCAGCTTGATCTGCCTGCAATTTTGGAAGCCTCTCGAATATTTTCTTAATTTAGAGAAATAAGCAAATCCCCCAATTTCTAGGGTTTCTGAAATTCCTCCGGAACCCTAGCTTTTTTTTCTTTTATTTAAAACAAAATTATCTCCTCATAGTTCTTTCGTCTTTTAATTCAGGTCCGTCTTTTCTTCTGTTTCTTTGTTTGGCTTCTTGTCTTTCCTGTTCGTTGACCTATATTCATTCTTCTGTTTGGTTTGCCGGAACCGGGAGGAAAATAAGTGTAATAACAAGGAACTGAAATTTCAGAAAATTTTCCTATTCTATTGGTTTCATTTTGTTTACTAAATTGTTTGTTATTTAGTTAGTAGTTTGCTTTTATTCAATGACTCAAGGTGGCTCTTTCAATAATGTTACAAGTCCCATTTTATACATAAAAATTTTGGACGGTGCATTTTACTATGGATTTTTGACATTGACACTGAAATTAAGTGAGATTTTTAGGATAGTTTAGAAGTATTGTTTGCTAAAGTGGGATGCGATGAGTAAAAGAAAGGATTGATTCTTATGAGATTATGGTGAAAATTGATAATTTTTGTGTATAATTTGGTTACATTGTATCCAAATGTATTGCTTATATATAATAATTCTGAAATACTAAGCAATAAGTATCAATCATTCCAAGTCTCTGTTTCTTTCATTTATTCTCTGGTTGAATGAACATACAAGAACCTGGGAGGAGTCTTCCTTTGAGTTAGTAGAGAACTACTTTCTGTATCTTTTTTCTTTTGGCTTATTATAGCTTCTGCTGTAAGATGAGTTGCTTGTTCTCTTAGTGGTAACAGAAGTTGAAACACATTCACTTCGCAAGAGGAGATGTTTAGTGGCTATTTCATATTTTTGAATGTTCAAATACTAGTCAATAACTATAAAAATTAAAGCAATGTTGGTGTACCATTCACCTTCATGAATATCTTAGGTCCTAAAGAGGTGTAGATATCTGACGATCTTTCTCCTTGATCTGCATAGGCCTTCACAAAATGTCAAGTTTGGGGGAGTCGCTAGGTTTTGACAAGTTACCAAGCATGAGTACCATTGATATGATTCAGAGGTTCTCATCTGGCACTTGCTATCCCAGAGTTGATGATGCAGGAATGGGAAATTGCTGGAGTGATGGAAGGAACTGTAGTTCATCCAACTGTTGTGAGTAAGTATTTATAAGATTAGGCCACTTTCCTTATGACACATTGTCTGCATTTGTAAAGTTACCCTTGAATGTGGGAAAAGTAAAATTGGTGCCTGCGTAAGAGCTCTCTGCTATTCTTTTATGATTATTTGAGTTTGTGTCTATTAGTTTGGCTTCATTTAATAAATTATTTTCTAATAGTAATTTGCCTCAATCTAACAAATTATCTTTTACTAGTATATTGCCTCCTTTTTCTTAATACTCTTGTTCATATATGCAAGCTCCTCTTGCTTTGATCTTAAACTTCAAATGAGTTTCAATGTTAAACAAACTTAATAACTAGTTCTAAGCAATTATTACCGCAGATCCTTTAACGTCTTTTACTTCCTTGTTTTTCTTTTTCAGAGAAGATTATGAGGAGTATACCAGGGAGATATTTCCTTGGAGAAGACATACAAGAGAACCATCCAGATCTGACTCCTTAAGTCGGAGGACTATGAGCTTGGGCAGGAACTACAAGTTATTTGGAGGATTTAACGATTCTTGCTACTTTTCAGATCGACATCATATCTCCAAGATCAATGACAAAGACATACGACACAAAACAAATAAGTTGATTCCGTGCTTAGAATAAATCCATCATTTACTTGTACAGATTAGAGATTGAGGTCATTAACTTGTATAAATATCACCCTCTTTTTGGTTTTTTCTCATTTCTGAGTTGCATTTGTCCAATTGTCTACCTCTTACGATTCATTAGTTCACATGGTTTGCTTTCCTCTGGTTTGAGTTTTAACTTTGTTTACTTCATCTGTACAATGCAGCTTTTGAGAAGTATACCTAAGTTTGTGAAGATAGTTGAAGTTGGTCCTAGGGATGGACTACAGAATGAGAAAAATATATTGCCTACAAATGTGAAGGTTGAATTGATTCGAAGACTAGTTGCAACAGGGTTACCGGTTGTTGAGGCAACAAGTTTTGTATCACCCAAATGGGTTCCCCAGGTAATATAATTCACTCATTATAATTTCACCCATGTTACTGTTTGCTTGATGGTTGATTTCAATCCTTGATTCGTATTTTGTTGTCCAGTTAGGGTCCTGTAACGATGATCAAATGCGCTTTTAGATTTTGGTATCAAATTTGGCAGTATCAAGTCTAAAAGCACAGTACATTGGTTAAAGAGGTTCACCTTATTTTAGAAACACTTATATGCAACTATAAGCAAGTCAATGAAGTTGTGTCTATTTCGCGTAATTGCTGACTGTTACGCTGACTGTACTAACATGAAGGTTATATTAGATTATTAGTTCTCTCTCTCTCTCTCTCTCTCTGTATGCACGCACATGTGTGTATCCCTATGCCTTTAAGGAGTGTGATTTATTGCTTTGTTTATGCTGATTGATCTTCTGTGATTTTCTTCTCTTTACCATTTATTATACTGTTTCAAACAGTTAGCAGATGCAAGAGATGTAATGGAAGCTTTACATACTTTGAAGGGCTGTAGATTACCTGTTCTTACACCCAATGTGAAGGTGGGTGTATCTAACATTTTATGGGAGTTCTAATGCTGTCATTTTGATCTGTTTGATTTTACAATCTAGAATGATTTTCTAGGGATTTGAAGCAGCCGTTGCAGCAGGTGCCAAGGAAATAGCAGTTTTTGCCTCAGCTTCTGAGTCATTCTCAAAGTCAAACATCAATTGTAGCATTGAAGAGAGTTTGGTTCGTTATCGGGCTGTCACTAGTGCAGCTAAAGCGCTGTCAATTCCTGTTCGTGGGTATGTGGTATTTTCTTTTGACATAATTCTTGTTGGGAGATATTATACCTTTGTGTCATCTGCATATAGTGCAGATTAAGCCTCCTAATTCACAAATATTTAAAAGCCATAAACCTGTAACATATATTTTGTTCATTTTCTTCATCTCTTACTTCTGGGCTGCAGCTGGAATTTTCTAGGCCTGTTAGTTGGTTGAGTCATATTGCCGGTGAATTTATTGATTATGATGGCAGCTGTTTTGGTAGTCTTGTAGGAGACGATGCATAGTCTTATCAAAACAAATGTGGGAATCATAGGCATGTTTATCATAAAGCATTATTTGGTTGCTAGATAACCTAGCTTTTATATTAGAAGCACTATAGCAATTGGTCATTGTAGGTGATAATATCTCCTTATAACTCTATTGAAGTTGCAGAAGTATCTTTTTTTTTTTTTGGCTAAGTGAACTTTTGTTGAATTGAACAGGTATACATCATGTGTTATTGGCTGTCCCATGGAAGGAGAGATTTCTCCCTCAAAAGTGGCTTATGTGGCAAAAGAACTTTATGACATGGGCTGTTTTGAGATTTCACTTGGTGATACGATTGGAGTTGGTACACCTGGTATTGTTAATTTGTTCATCTCTCCATTCTTACTCATTTTTGTTTGAAGGTTTTCTCATTAGATTACCTATCTTTACACAAAAGTGACGCTGCTTCTTCATACAATTCTTAAAATTTTATGGTCACAATTTTGGAGTTCGTGTTCTTGAACAAGAACTTTTTCATTTGATAATTTCTTTTGTTCACCTTTTGTTCTTAGGTTAACCAACACTTTTTTTAGCTATTTAATTCTTTCTAAAGGTTAAATGAGGTGTTCTGTGTGTTTGATGACTTGTTTCTTCACTTTGTATATTCCCTATCCTAGTAGCATTTATTTACTGCCTTATATTGGATTGTTGCAATGTAAACTCAAAGTCATTCGCCGAACAGCTTCTCAAGTATGATTTCTATGTGTTAATTGTCCGTTCCATTTCCATTTCTTTGGAACAGGTACTGTCATTCCCATGCTTGAAGCTGTGATGGCTGTTGTTCCTGCTGAAAAGATTGCTGTCCATTTCCATGATACGTATGGTCAATCGCTTTCAAATATTCTAGTGTGCCTTCAGGTAAGAACTAGACTATCTACTCTCTCTCACCTAATGGTTCCAGTACAACTGTATTTTGTGCAACAATATCATAGTTTACGGATGCCATCTGTGCTTGGTTCTTTCAGGACCGTAGCCTAATGCTGTCTTTTAATCGTACTATGCTCTCAGCTGTTGGCATAATGCTTGCCATTTAATCATAATATGCTTTCAGCTGTATTGAAGGCATTGCTGTATAGTTACTAAATACTATTAGTGGAACTGTTCTTTGATGACTATTCAAATAATTTGTTATTGCTGGGAAGTGGTAACTCTCTATACCTACATCAAATGTGCTTATTTAAGAATTTGTGGTTCACTTTTAATGTCCCATTTTTAATGTATATTTCCTAACTCCAGCCTATTTTGTCAGATGGGTATTAGCGTAGTGGACTCGTCTGTTGCAGGTTTAGGCGGGTGTCCATATGCCAAGGGCGCTTCAGGCAATGTTGCAACTGAAGATGTTGTTTATATGCTTAATGGCTTGGGTGTCGAGACAAATGTGGATCTTTCAAAACTCCTTTCTGCTGGGGACTTTATCTGCAAGCAGTTAGGACGCCAGTCCGGATCGAAAAGTGCCATTGCGAAAAGCAGTGTGACAGCTGATGCCTCTAAGATATAAGAATTGCAGCTTGTCCATATACCCACTTCATAGAAAAGGGAAATTGGTTCCCAGATGGTGTTGTTTCATCAAAAAATTGTATTTTTTAAACTGCTATTCATATTAAGAATTGGAGTTTAATAGTTTTACAACAACAAAAAAATTCCTGTTCATATTAGGAATAGTTCATTAATTGTTTTCCTACTTTGAAGCTAATATTTTTTAACTCCTATCCATATTAGGAATGGTTTGTTATCCTTAGCACAATGTTGGTAAGAATAATGGAGTCCATTCAAATCACAGTTAATCTGAAGAGCAACTATTCGGAAGTGAACGTCGAAAATGCCAATGACTATGAAATTCCTTTTTATGATTTTATGAGCAAGGAACCCACAACACTACCTCCGCAAACGCCCTGCCTTCGTTTCTTCACCGCCAACAGGGTCAAATGATGTTTCAGTGGCATTAGTGCTATTTGGTTATAGAGGCAAACGAACAAGAAGACGACGGCGACGACAGAGGAAACTTCACTAGCCGTTAGAGTTAAATACGAAACGCTGCATTTTAAATAATGTTCACCATTGCTAACATACGGCTTGAACTACAATACCGTATACCAGCTGTATTTAAGCTGCTCTGTAACAGATATATGGGCATATTATAACTGAATGAAGTTTTATTCCTCTTCTCTCTCTTCCTTGTGATTCTGTGTATCTTCTCTTCTCTTCCGTATTCTTCTCGAATCAAATCTACATTCTATATCGTATTCCTGATTTCTTCTGTGTTTAGTTAATTTTTACAATAAATTAGTATTAGAGCACTCGAATCTAGGAGACAGCCATGGCTGAAGGTACAAGAAATGTAGAATTACGTAACATGGAGGATAATTTGAAGGGACTTATGAAGAGAATGTTTTCAGAGTCACAGGATAGGAGTAAGCAATTGTTTTCAGAGAAGCATAATGGAACGGAAAAGGTGAAAAAAGAAACGACAAAGTTGAGAAACATGATTATACAAACGTCACAAAAAATAGGAAGAGATGTCGGAGTAGTAGACTCAACATCTTAGAATAGCTTGGAGAGACTAACGGAAGAAGAAAGAGTGATGTCAGTGAGGGTGAATCGAATCGAATTTCCATCATTTGATAGTGAGAATGTCAAACTATGGCTCTACCGTTGTGAACAATACTTTTCTTTGGATAAAACACCAGAAGGAACGAAGGTGAATGTTGCTACTTTACATATGGATGAGCGGGCATAAAAATGGTATAGATTATATATCAAAAATCGTAACAAGATCGAAGTCATCGACTAGAATGAATTCACCAAAGCAATCAAACAACGATTTGATGCAGAAATCTTCGATGACCCCGTAGGAGATTTTAAGGATTTAAAGCAGGAGGGAACAATCTTGGAGTATTGTGCATTGTTTGATCACCATTCCAATCGGTTGTCGTTACCAAAAGAATACTTAGTTGGGTTCTTCATTAAAGGACTTTGACTAGAAATAGGTGTAACGGTAAAACTACATGAACCCAACTCCTTGCACCAGGCATATACACTGGCCCGAAAGCAAGAAGCCATACTGATATCTGCAGGTCGTACTCTCTTAAATCGAGCACCATGAGGAACGTGAGCAATAGTGGACATTCCAACTTTCACTCAAAGGGGCAATCAACCACCAACATAGCAAGGAACTCAAGTTCAGAAGGACTGTTGCTGACACCCGTGACAACGCCTCAATCATCTTCTCAAGTGAGACCGTTTAAACCACAAAGACAAATTAGCAGTAGAGACTTCGATGAGAAAAGAGCAAAAGGGCTATGCTTCTAGTGTGATGAGAAATACACAATGGGTCACAAATGTCATAAAAAAAAGGCAATTAAAATTTTATGTGATCTCGGGGGCAGACAGTAGTGTAAAAAACTCACTCGAAGTGGAAGAGGAAGAATTGGAGGGATACCCAGAAGAAAACGATGGACCTTTGGTTTCGATGTAGGCTATGTTGGGATGCTCAGGAAACATAGAGTTCAAACAAATGAGGTTGGTAGGCATGCATCAGAGACGACAAATCGACATTTTGATCGAGAATGGTAGTACACATAATTTCATGGACTTATCAGTCGTCGAAAGAGGAGGGAGTGACATACAAGAGATAGAACCAATCTCTATAACCGCAGGCAGTGGCTTACAGTTGAAATGCCATCAACGTTGCCGGAATTTTGCATGGACCATGCAAGGAGCTCAGTTCACCATGGACGCATTAGTTTTGTCATTGGGGGGCTACGACGTTGTTTTAGGAGTGCAATGATTGATTGGGTTAAATGACATGCTATTTAATTTTAGAGAGAGGACAATGACGTCCCAATGGGAAGGCAGAGTGATAACTATTTACGAGAATCCAAAAGGGAAGTCTTGGATCCTCTCAAGTAAGGAATTCCAAAAACTCCTGCACAGACCAACAAAAGGACAGTTGTTCATGTTGAGACTAACAACACCCATCGAATTTCAACTGCAACAGATGAGATTGAAGGATGAACAATGGACTGTATTTGATGAAATCAACATCATCTTGTCAGAGTACGCAAAGATTTTCCAGGAACCCATGCAACTCCCACCAAACCGCAAAGACAATCATCAGATTATTCTGAAGGAAGAAGTGGAAAAAATTAACGTACGCCCCTACCGATATTCAAAGGTACAAAAAGACGTGATAGAACAAACAGTGAGGGACCTCATGAAACAGGGGTTTATTCGATATAGCTATGAACCCTACGCATCACCGGTTGTGTTGGTGAAGAAGAAGGACGATACATGGCAAATGTGTGTGGACTACCGGGAGCTCAACAAAAACACGGTAAAATATAAATTTCCGATACCATTAATTGAAGAATTGTTGGACGAGTTGCACGGAGCGAGCTGGTTCACCAAGCTAGCTCTGCGTTCCAGATCCGGATTCAGCCGGAGGATATCCCATTGCCATAGTTTTCAACATTATAATCTTTCTTCATTATATAGGTATGTATATTTAGTTTTAAGGAATCAGATACTTTTGAAGAGCTCTTCTAACCAAACAAATTCCTAGAAGATTTCTAATGAATTCATTCTTAAAAGGAATGAACAGTCTCCTAAACAAGTGAAAAAGGCTCAAACTACAGCATGGAATATAAAAAACACCAACCTTTGTATAGCTTCCTCCGGAGAGCTTAAATTCATTCTTCCATGTGAAAGATGGTACTGGAACTACAGAGAATCCTGACGCAACTAATGTCCCAATCCATAAACCATAATCAAATCCTCCAGCCCACCTTCCCTTCAGAAAAATTCAGAATGTATTTTCACAATCCACGGATTAGTTTTATGCAAAATTGTAAACTTTTTCATTTTATGGTTTCAAAATAAATTCTTCCAAACAAGCTAAGTGGTAGGGTTAAAAAAAGCAATAAGTAACAGGAACAAATGCCAGGATTATTTACACCATAAAAAGGTTGAAAATCATTTTGAGAAACACATTTAAAACTCCTAAATGAACTTCCACTAGAGAAGTCATTTACCTGTTTCCATCTTTTGGATATGGAATTGATTGCTCTATGTATGCAACAGTTCCTGAAAATAGAGAAACAAGTTTACAAGACTTTTCAAGCACAAAGATAAACTTAATGAGGAAAGAAATCAGCATGATAAAAGTTACTAAAATATAAAGTATCACATACTAATTGCAAGATCATTCCTATAACACAAGACTATATTTTCCCTTTTTCTGAAAATTTTCTGGAGAATTGCTCTAGCCTTCCGAACCTGATAGTCCTAGGAACTTTAAATTTGTAAGCAAGAGCATATTAAATGACAATTTCAAGGAATTTAATTCAAAAAATTCATGACCAACAACTTTTTCCTGTCACACTGTATAAAACTTAAGGAGGTACAGTTGTTAAAGACACCAAAATTCCATTTCACCTCCTTAAACTGCCTCAACATCTCACCTTTTAACTTATGATCAAGTTTCCGAGGCTTCTACCTTCTGTCAAGTGTTCATGGATCAAGAACTGCAGTCTTGCCACAGGAATTATGGTAAGCATTTACAAAAATTCACACTCAGAGTCACATGACTAAGTCATACAAATATATAAAAAATAAGTGTCGAGGCAGAACAAAGAAACTTATGAGGTATTGAGCAAAAAGATTGATAGTCATGTTAAGAAGTTTTGTCTCATACCAACTGGAGCACCAAAACCATTAAGCAATTGAACAACAGACTTTGCATCTAAACGCTTTTGATTTCTTTTGTGAACCGTTACTTTCAAGCAAGGAGAATCAAATACCTGTGAAGACAACGAAGACAATAACTAAAGCCATTCTTCATGAAAGACAACCAATTAATTCTTTTATATGACATGATTTGGAAATGAAACTGAAGACAGTCTACAGGAAAATGGTCCACTAGGAAAAGCATTATGCAATGCGTAAGATGTTCTTAATCTAACAATAAATCAGTGAACATAGATGAACTTTCACATGCCACATTTCCTAACATATAGCCATGCAAGCTCAGACATTTCCTGAACTTTGTTGTACATTTGGCTTCCATAGTTTGCAATCACAAAAGGTGGATTACACAATTTTATGCCTCCTGTGGATTGACTGAAAAGCTTCCTTGATGCTCATACTTCTGCATTAGTATGAGGGCCAGCCAGCATGGTAATTTGGGATTGGACAGATGTTTAATATAAGCATTACGCAGGCTTCTATGGGAGGCAAAGGTTGACCAATAAAAGAAATGTTCAGTGTATGACCTTCAAATTGATTGTTTAAATCTCGATTGAACATTATCTGCACTACCTTATTACAGTTGCAACTGTTTGTTTCATTCCCCCCATTTACTGACATGCTAACTACAAATATGCTAGCCTCATTACAAAGCTATAAACCCCAAAACCTAAGATCAGGGACCAACTATCTATTTGCATTTTCCATGAAAGATCAGTTTGTCCAGATTCAATGCCCAGGAAAGCTGTTGTGCAAATATTGTTCTTTACTCCCAATATAAACATCGGAAATTGATCAGAACCCTTCAGAAGTGGAAATGTTGACCACTAAAACATCCAACTGGAACAAGATACCTACTGTTCGTGAAGTCATAGAAGTTTGCAAGCTAACAAAGATTTTGAACAAAAATAAAATTTTATTCCTTGGAAAATGTTAAACATTTAATCCCGATACAAACCCAATTCAAAAAAAAATTCCTTCTAAAATACCCCAATTGCAGAACATCCTAAAATTCGTAAACATAGAGACTATCATCTTAGTCTTAAGAAAAGCTAAAAGAAAAACAAAATGCGACTTGAATTTACATAATAACCTGTGTGGAACACCCAGACTCATCTGTTTTCAAGAGGGCTAGAGCACCAGAAATATCAGGGTCAATACCGAGGACCCAATTGGATACTGCATTGGTCTGCTTTGAAGGTTGAGTTCTGCGAGGAAAAGGGTTAGTGAAAGAGTCCAACCAGTCCTCTTTAAGCTGTGCAACATCAGCTACTTTAGCATAAGGCCTCACTAGTCTTTCGGTCTTTCCCTTGAAACACCTCTCAATAACTTAGAATCAAGAGAACTAGTCGTTGTCTTAGCTTAGATGCAGAGGAAATAAAGGATAAATGTTTGGGTTTAACGGTTGAGAAGAAGTGAGAATTCATGAATTGGGTTCCTGGAGAATGTAGGCTTTGTGGCTCTACTTAACGATTTCCATGTAATAGGCTTTCTCCGTTGCAAATAGAACCAAGAGGGAGTGACAAAAAGTTCCAGATTTGTGGACAAAATCCACAATTCCAGGATTTCAAAGCATGTTAGCAAATGTGTTTAGCACCATTTTTATTTAAAAGTGTGAAAATTTTTAAAACTTGTGCTGAATGTTACATCAGTAAATTCAAAGTGTAAAAAATTTAAATTTAACTAAATTATTATTTGTCACAAAAAAACTAAATTATTATAAAATTTATTAAAAATTAAATAAAATTAATAATATATATAATTTAAATACTATTTTATAAATTTAAAAATTATTTAAAATAGTACTTAGTATTAACCGGTACTAATACGCTGTGTTTAGTTAGCGTCTTCAATAGATAGGGACGGGATGAGACAGAATCGGACAGGACGGAACAGAACAAGAATTGGAGACAGTGAGATGTTTGGTTGCGATGGACAGAATAAAGATAATTGTCTTCGTCCTGGGTACAAAAATGTGTTTGGTTATCGGGGACAAAACAAAAAACAGTGTTAATGACAAAAATGCCCCTATAGTATAATAAGAATAGTAGATGTAATTCATTGATTATTTTATAATTGTTGCAATATTTATTTTACAAATTTTAATTATGTTATTATTAACTTGTAACTCTAATAAAATTTTAGTTGTGTGATTATTATTATTATTATTATTATTATTATTACTATTATTATGTTTATTATGTTTATGTTTATTATTATTATTATGTTTTATGATGATGATGATGATTATTATTATTATTATTATTATTATTATTTTGTTATTATTATTATTATTATTATTTTGTGTTATTATTATTATTATTATTATTGTTATTATTATTATTTTGTTGTTGTTATTATTATTATTGTTGTTGTTGTTGTTGTTATTAGAACCAAATCTAGTATGTTACTGTTAACATTGGTCTTTTCATTTCTGCAACTCTTCCAAGCTTTCATTTACATTAAGAACATCAACCATGTTTTGAGTTTTGGTTCTTTTGTTTGTTCAATATTGGTTGGGAAAACAATTGGAGCAAAACTCTTTCTTATATAAAGAGGTTGTTACCTTCTTATTTAATACACCAATATAAAGTCAAAAATTTGTATAACAGATCTAATTTTAGTTAAATTCCTCTTTCGAGATGAGAGTTGGAGAGTTTGTTGCGAGTATTTCTTTGTGGGTGTGTTGGTGTATTGGAAGATTAGATGAGAGGAAAAATTATGTGATCGTAAGAATTTTTTACATAGTAAATTTTCTTCTTGTTGTTCGTGATTTTTTCTCCAGTTTGAAAGTTTCAATGTAAATTTTCTTGTATTGTTATTATTTCTTTATTTTCTAATATTTTCGTCTATCAAATATTTTAAGATGTAGGTTCGGGAGATCTAAATTTTCAACACCACGAGCCTTGCTCCAGTAGACTATTCAGAAAGTATGAATTCTTCGATCACTCCATTGCTCTGTTAAGACCTCACAAAGCTCTGACAAACATTCCATAGAGTATGTTCCTTCTAAACATGGGCCGCTTTAATTTTAGGATTAAAATTAATATTTAATTATTGTTATTTAAAACAATTAAAATTATTAAAATATGTTGAGATATTATCAACTTAAAATATATTATATTAACATTACTAATGACTAATGACGTACAAAGTCATATCCCGATTATAATTTTTCATCTATATAAAATTTAATTTGAACATTTCTAAAACAGTAGAGTTTAATTTTAATATTATAAAACATTAAGGTCCATTTAAATGTAAATATTAGAGTTAGATATACCTTTTTTACGTTTAAAATTTGGCATAATACAATTTACGTAACAAATAAAAATTTTGCAAATAAAAACAAAAAAATGATTTATTTGACCAGTATATATTATAGAAATAGAAGTAAAATTGAACTATATATTTTAAGAGTTTATGCAAAATAAATTAAATAATTAATACATTAGAATGCATCTAATAATTAGAAAAATGATCAACGTGATGTCATTAATCAAACTTGCATTCGAATTATGTGTTTGGATTTTTCGTTTCTAAAATTATTCATTAACTAGGATTTATGTAGGTGTGGCTTGCAATTTCATACCATTTTTTAAATTATTTTTACGCATAAAAATCATATAAATTATTATTAATCAAACAATATCAATTAAATGGAATTAATCGCATATTAATTTTCAGTTTTATTGTTTCTTCATTATTAACTCCAATTTGTAATTGAGCACTTACAGTAGGTGAATCAGGATCAAATCTTTTGTTTCGATTAATCAGTGTCTATCTGTTCTATTAAATCTCATTAACATATATATATAAGGTTCATATAAATATCTGAATAAGATTAAGTAGCACAGGGTTGGAATACCCTAACGGTAACAGGGCGCTCCAACCCGCAAATCGGTTGCTACATATCGTTAAGGTACTTGAGTAAAGAAATGTAGTTCGATGAGTTCTTAGATGGATTTCAACGATAACAAGCAACATAGCCATGAATCAGATCCAATCTACGAACAAATTTTTGGTTCTATGTGGTTCAATAGCTTCAGTAAAGAAATGGCTAGTTCTCAAGCACCTCTAAAGGATGTTCCAGGAAGTCCAAAACCTAAAGGAGCTGCGTTTGCAAGACATGTTAGGTTGGTGAAAATGGAACATGAAAA
>JANVCL010000213.1:5928719-5941474 GCA_026546855.1 Erythroxylum incrassatum | reverse complement strand
ATAGAAACCATAGACGGCAACCAAGAATCCTCCAAAATAGATCTAGATGAACCAGAGCCAACCTGTAAACACGCACTCTCATTGATTAAGTTCTTACTCTCCCAAAAACTCCGCCATATGAAGCTCAGGTTGTTGCCTAAATCCGAAACAAGAAAACTAGTTGATGGAAAATATTTTGCTTACAATAATCTTGCCACGACCGAAGTTGGTGGGTCTTTAAAAATTCTCCATGCTTGTTTCCCTACTATGGAAAGATTAATATCTCTTAATTTTCTAAAGCCAAGACTACCTAAGAATTTCGGTTTACACATTCTTTTCCAACTAATCTAGTTAATACCTCGACCATGTTGTGCTCCTTTACTCTGCCAAAAATTACACATCGCAAATTGAATCTCAATGCACAGGGTCTTGGGTAGTAAGAAAAGATTCATAACATAATTCGGCAATGCAAGCAAAACTATTTTGAGCATTATTTCCTTCCCCGCCTTAGATAAGCAGTTCCGTTTCCAAGAGTTCAACTTCCTCCAAACCTGATCTTTGATGAAGTTAAATGCTTCCCTCTTGTTTAATCCCACCCTAGTTGATAATAAAAGTGAAGTCGTGGATAAAGAGTGAGAGTCAAAATTTGTAAGAAGTTTCTCAGCACCTTCGGGACCAATTATGTAACACCCCGCTTTCGCAAGACACGTATCCGACATCCTGAGTGAAATTCAAGTACGTACTCCATAAGAATGGCATGTTAGAACAGTCATTCAATCAAAATTTTTGTTTCCTTAAAACAATGTACACGTATGCTAAAATCACTAATCAAATCGAACCCACTTTATTTAAAAACATTTTCATTTACAAGTTACAATTACTACAAACATTAGTATTTAACAGTCACTTGGGCCCATTTCAGATACAAAACACTTGAAATCATAAAGTCATTTCATTACCAAATCATTCACATACACTTGTACAATTTTTGCGGAACATAATTCAAAAACAAAATCACGGAAAACATATGCAGGTGTAAACTGATCTTGACCCCTAACTCATGCTCATTTGCAGTGGCTGAACTCCAATTGATCTAATTGGATAACTCCTCTGAACTTAAAAGTCACGTTGCAATTTTTTATGAGTTTTGCGAACTCAATGAGTGAACCATCATTGATAATTTCACCAAGTCAAATACTCAAAATCACTTATTTCACATATGTTCATTCAGATCATGAATAATACAAATACTCACATTAATATGGCACATCCCATAATCATTATGAATCATATCAAATATATATAAATACAGATGCATATGAGACTCCAAATTCGTTATTATTGTTGTGACCGAGTGCTTATCACATACTTATACAAATACTGGCCCATTGGGCTCAGTTAGAACAGAATCATGGAGCATAGCTCTACGTGCAATATCAGAAATCATGGAGCATAGTTCTACGTGCAGAAACAAAAATCATGGAGCAAAGCTTTATGTGCAAGCGCTTTCATACTGGCTACTCTGGTCACAACACCGTTATCTGAGCATGCATTTTATGAAATACAACAAATACAGAATATGTCATGTCTAACAATCACATATGATGTACAGTCAGAAATCTCATAGTCATCGGATCTAAATCTGGCATTCAACTTTCATTGAGAATTCACATAGCATGATACAAAATCAGAATCCAATAGTCTTTGAACCTAAATCCAACATTTAGCTTTCGTTGAGAATTCACATAGTATTCAGAATTTCAAAGCAATCAGAGCACTTCCAATACATTCTCAAATATTAACTCCTCGGACTTTAAGTCCGGAATTTATAAACAAATCACATAATACAATTATCATGCAGAATTTCACAGCAATCAAAACACTTCCAATACATATCCAAATATTAAAATCCTCAGACTTTAAGTCCGGAATTTATAACAAAACATAAAAAAATCATAAATGGAAGTCAAGCAATTCAAATCAATCCTAGGAAAATCATCTAGACTGATTTACAGTACGCTCCAATATGCTATTGTTTGGATAGACCGGCAATGTCTGACTAGCGTCCAATGTACTCCTCTATAACATACAAAACACATTTACAAATATCACACTTTTGCACAAATGTATAAATATTCCTTTATGCACATCTACTTATATAAAATATGCACAATGCATGTTTAATGACAATTTCAGGTATCTTATTGTGATCCTTATCATCAAATCATTCAGATATCAAAACCCTCATTAATATCATATGTACTTATAATTTGGACCATAATAAAATAATGTGAAATCAATTTCATAACCTAATTGACCACTTCATATTTTTCTAACAACAAACTTTCGGATCAACTTTGCATAATAATTTTGATAGGGTAAATGACAAAATTAGGTAACAATCCCTTCTAAAATGTTTTCCCTCTTTTTTTTAGGTTTCCAATGATACCAAGTTCATCCAATTTGGATTAGTATACTGAAAGTTATACTCAAAAGATTTTAGACTGTTCTTAAGCTTCAACAGAATTCTTATCTCAACTTCAAATCAGATTCTGAAATTCTTAGAGGCAGAATTAGAATTTAATCTCTTTAGAAAATTTGTAGCCTTGTGTCTTTAGTGTAATCATAATTAATAATCATATCATTATGAGGTCTACAGATCAAGATATAGTCTAATTACCGAAGTATGTTTAGTAAAAATCATCCTAGTTATCATCCTTTTGCACAGTCACATTTCTATCTTAAATTCATCAATCAATCTATTTCAGAAAGCTATATTTTTTGGTGGAGATGTAGATCAATGTATTATGAATTTATTAGTTTAAGAATCAAGTCATTTGGACATCGGATGAAGAAGTTATAATAAAAAGATTGAAGTATGTTCAGAAAATAATCTTCTTCAGATTAACAGGGAAGTCGTAATCGTGCACATGCACGACCGCGACACTCCGAATGGACCTGCAAAGTTGCAATCGTATACAAGCACGACCGCGATAGTCCGGGTGGTCCTGTGAAGTCTTCTTCTTCACCTTACTTATTTTTTTCAAACTCTTCCCAAAGCAGACTTTTGGGTCACTTTTACACGATCATTTTGACAATGAAATGAAAGATTTAGGCCAAATTTTCTTCTAAACAATTGTTCATTTATGTCTCAATTTTCAAATGAAACCATTTTCATACAATTTGGTTAAGTATTCTGTAAGGTAGACCCAAAAAATCACATACTGTTCCTAAACCACGACAAAATCCAAGAACTCGACTTCAAGCCAAATTTTGAAACTCTTAACGACAAAATTTAATTTCAATTTCTTCATGAAAAATATAGCCATACGTTTATAGTTTAATTCAAACTTAAAATCAACCCATTTGGATGTCTAAAGATCAATTTATGGCTAAAATACATATGCATGTTCAGTGGAAACACTGCATCTGTACATTTTCTAGCATTCTTCATCACCACTTTCACTTCCTTTAAATCCTCTCTATGTCAAGACCTCACCCAATCCTCATTCCTTATCATTATACTCACTTCAGTTCATCTCAAAAACACTCACAAGTTTACACACATCAAAATACCATTTACAATATCATAAACTTAAAACTCAACTTGATTTAACTAAATCTCTAGCAGTTGATATAGACTGAAATTCTTACTTTGATGTAAGAATCATTAACAAATTACTCAAGCATAATCAACAAGTTGTTTCGGTGATGAAGCAAAAGAAGAGAGTTTGGTGCTTTTCAGTGAAGAACAAGCTACAACAACTTTTCCATATTAAAAACAAGATAATGTGTTCTTAATTCACTGCCACATGTCACCTTTGCATGTAAGCTATTTGTCACTAAATGATCAGCCCATGTGTCTCACTATAATTGATTCATATTTCAACATTTTTCTTAATCTAAAAATACTCCAAAATATCTGAAATATTTCCGAAATTACAAAATCAACTTTAATACAATCCAATTTAATTTTTTTTCAACACAATAAAATCTATTATTCTCATTTATAGATCAATTTTATCCGAAAAATGTCATAAATGCAAATACAGTTATATTAATGTGCAAAAATCAATATTATCGTGTATGTGAATGCCATATTTTTGTATAAACATAAATTGTATTTTCTAATTTTTCAATAATTTCTCATATTCACTATTCAAGTCTTATCATGAGCATCGGGTGTTACAAATTATGTCTTCCCATATCTGCAACTCTTCCATACTTTCATTCACATTCAAAACATCAGCCATGAGCCTTGCTCTAATAGACTATTCAGAAAGTATCACTTTTTCGATCACTCCATTACTCTGATAAGACCTCACAAATCTCTGATAAACATTCCGTAGAGAATTTGCTCCTTCTAAACATGAGTGATGAGCCGCTTTAATTTTAGGATCAGGACCGATTTAATTTGAACATTTCTAAAACAATAGAGTATAATTTGAATATTATAAAACATTAAGGTCCATTTAAATGTAAATATTAGAGTTAGATATACCTTTTTTACCTTTAAAATTTGGCATAATACAATTTACATAACAAATAAAAATGTTGCAAATAAAAACATAAAATGCTTTATTTGAACAGTATGTACTATAGAAATAGAAGTAAAATTGAAATATATTTTTTAAGAGTTTATGCAAAATAAGTTAAATAATTAATACATTACAATGCATCTAATAATTAGAAAAATGATCAACGTGATGTCATTAATCGGACTTGCATTTGAATTATGTTTTTTGGATTTTCCGTTTCTAAAATTATCCATTAGGTAGGATTTTATGTAGGCGTGGCTTGTAATTTCATACCATATTTTAAATTATTTTATTTATTAAAATTTAAAACCGTATAAATTATTATTAATGAAACAATATCGATTAAATGGAATTAATTGCATATTACTTTTAGAGTCGTATATCGTGAACGCAAAGTAAAATCTTTGAAGATAGAGAGAGACGGACCCACTCTTGCATGTCCTAAGAAAGTTACAAGCTTTATATATGATCTGTAGAGACGAAGGTCCACTGATTCACTCATCTCTCAAAAACCTTTCATTTCTAAAGTTTGAAAAAGTTTCGATCTTTAACATGTTGCCAGTATTTTCCAATGATTCTTTCTACGAGAAACCCATGAAAACAGGCACAGATCGTCGTCGTAATAAGCTATGTTATACTCTCCACAGTCTCGAACTAACCCAACCAAAAGCAATAAAAATACCCTTGACCTGTAAAATTCCAGATTCTGATGATGCATTCGGGCTTCTAGGTAGTCGACTTTTCATTGATGAATATGACTTCGAGACCAGCAAGATACGTGGTCGTGATGATGACGAGTCATGCAAGGATTTGGTTACAAATTCCACGGCTTTCTCAGATACAATGGCGTCAACGAAGCCACTGAAGCCACCGCCTCATCTCCAGTACACTAACGAGTTCGACCACTCCAAGTCTGGTGGCCAAAGCCCCGCCATGTCCTCACCAAGGACTCCAACGTCGGCGTTGAAGAATCTATTTTCACGAAAGAACCTGTGGAATGATGATTATGATCCGTTGATGGACGCTCTTGAGAACGTGAAGGAAGAGAAGAGAACAGGAAAATGGCATCAGTACAGTGGTGTTCGGCCACTGCCATCTTCATGCATTAGACCTAACATGAATTCTAATGACTTCCCCGGCCACAACTACCATGGAAACCACCACTCCGATCCGCTCCACAAGCGAATCGGTCCCTGCATATCGTTAAGGTACTAGAATATAGAAACGAAGTCCGATGATTACTTGATGGACTTCAACAATAATAACAAGCAACGTAGCCATGAGTCAGATCCATTCTACAAGCGATTTTCTGATTCTATGCGGTCCAATAGCTTCAATAAAGAAATGACAAGTTCTCAAGCACCTGCAAAAGATGTTCCAGGAAGTCCAAAACCTAAAGGAGCTGCGTTTGCAAGACATGTTAGGTTGGTGAAAATGGAACATGAAAAGCGCAGCAAACAGGCTACAACTCCACTTCAAAGCTACCAACAAAGAAAGAGAAAACTCGTGATCATTATACAAGTAAAAGACAGAAGATGAAGTTTCTGAAGGGGAGTAGGAACAAAACTATCATTTGCAGAACACGGCCCAACGAGAGAGTATTGGATGGCAGCAAAATCAAGACTTCTTTCACGCATTGGTCATAGCGCAAGACATTGAATTAAGAAAGTTCCATAGCCAGACCTTAAAAGCTGGCTTACTTGTCTCCGGAGAAAAAGCACATGTTGTGAATGATTGGCAGAAATTCATAGAATTTTCACACATGGAATTCGGGCGACTCACTAAAGCACAGATATGTCATATCTTCTTGTAATGTGCCAGTGAAGCCACGTAATAATAATATTTCCAAAGGTTTGCACTTTTCAAAGATCTCTTAACAAAGAATTTTATATTATGCCATTTATTAGTAAGAATTTAATATTATGTCGAACTATATCAATAAGATTTATCTATATTAATTTACGTTTAATAATAATTTTAATAAATTTAATATTCATAGCCTTTGAGCATCGACTAACACCCACACCCCAAGTTTTTGCAAAACCAAGCAGCTTATAGCTGTTAATGACGAGGCTTATTAGGCCCATTTGGATGGGTCTAAAATTCGATAAAGCTTCACTTCTTGCTCATTATCACTGGCTTTAGCGATGGAACTTGCGGGGCTGGTAATATGTTAGTGCTTTACAAATCTTGAAGAGGACAGAGGACAGGCTCTTCTTCAGTGATTTACAACTAAAACTTCATCCCCTCCAAGAAAATGCCTAAGAACAAAGTAAAAGACTTCCATAATTATGGAGTTGAATCACAAGAGCCGTTTGATTCATGAAAACCATATGGAACCTTGCTGCTGTTCAGGGGTCTATTCCAATATTTCATTTGGCCAAAGCTGCTTCCACCTGGAAATTTCCTCATTGTTATATAGCCTTCTGATTCCTCCATAAAATCCATCCGCCTCATTCCCCTCTTCTCTATGATCTTTCCGGTCTATGGTTGTCTGTCTCCACCGCGAACCAAGACTGTACTGATGGAAATCTAAAAGTATGGTATCTGTAATATCAATAGCAAAACATGATGGAAAATCCCAAGTTATGAAAAAGAAAACATGAGTTAGGAAGAGGTTTATGGTTGGATCCTTTCTTCTAGTATATTATCTTAAAAGGAATCTCACCATAAAAATCAACTATAACTGAACAGACGTTCCCGAAGGTTGAAATGAATGGCAAACTTGAGCACATATTCAGCATAAGTTCCAAATCCAAAAATGGATGACATCATTCCCTACAAGCTAATTTTCTTATCCATATCACATATTCTCTTCTTATCAAATAACAAGTGGGAAAGGGTATCTTTTGGTGATGTAACGTGACCAACGGGTCATCCAATGGTGCAACTTATGGAACACAATTGAGGCCCATTACGTTGCGAAGAAGATAGAAAATCGCTGAGAACAAAGCTTATTTCTGTGCTGGTAGAAGTTAGGACATATAGACAAGGATTTGTCTGGGTGACCAAAGAAATAACCATAATTAGAAGTCCATAAATAAAAAGTTGGAATTCAGAAAAGGACCATAAAAGCATACTGTATCATAAATTCATCGACACTTCTTACAGGAAAGAAGTTAAGGGGCTTGTTGTCTCATGAATTTGAAGCTATATGGAGTATAGTTCCTCTATCTTCCTGTTCCTAAATAACCCTCCCTCCTCTTACTCTTGATGTTTAAATAGAAGAATAAAGTTTCTATATGTTTGAGAATCTTGACAACTAATGCATAACTGGAATCTTTATTGCAAATCAGAAGGATAAAAAAGAGATGAAATGACTCACCACTACTATGGCACCGGCATTTGTATTCATTCCCATCACATGACTCCAGGTGACCAACAATACCATACCACCAACCTGAGATTCATATCATATTTAATCAAAAGGGGCATTCTATTCTATATTTACTCCCTTCTATACTTGGATAAGGGCATCATATGCTTTTGCTTGCATTTTCATATTCAAATCCAGGTAAATCACTTAGTATTAAACTGGTGTTTCACGGTCTCTGCCTGTTACTTACAAGAAGTGTACCATGAATCATGGACATTTCAATAGATTTAAGAGTTCACCACTATTTAAAAGCCGTATCCAGCTTCTTGTTATGGCCAATGGTGCCACGATTAAGATCCAAATCAGTTTTCTTTCATCCAAATGACACTGAATCTAGTTATCAATGCAGCTGAGACAGACCTTTAAAAAAATTTAAATGGACAACAAAAGAATAGTGTTAAGAACAAACCATAAGGGAATTCTTTATTTCTTCTCCACTGAATCTCAATGTGATCACCCGGGCATAGATCGTTCAAGCAATCAGAGACATGTAGAGCGTATGGAGAATTATCAACAGGTGGTGCTCTAAGTCTTTCCCATGGCACATTAGTCTCTATGGTAATTGCTCTTCTTCCATGTGGAAAGTACCTGCATCAGACAAATACTATAAATTTCAATCCCACTAGATTTACTTACCCATTTTGTTAATCCTTGCCTCATTCATTATTAAGGCATAAACATTTTTTTGAGGCAAGAGCTGATTCAAGAATCTAGAACACCATAGTTACATTTAAGCTCTATTAACAACGAACTATTCATACTCATAATCCAGAAAGACAATATTTTCAATTACCTGGCTAGAAATGTGTCTGTACGAGGATCGTAGCAAAGATCGGCATCGTAACATGATAACATGAACCCAACATGCCCATTCTGCAATATACAACATGGAAGAACTTTTATTACCAGAAGAAACACAACACATCAATATTCCCAAAATTTTGAAATAAAGAGCTAATAGGAAATCGGTGATCCTAAAGATAAAAAATTTAGAACTTCAAGTCGTGTAAAGGTGACATATGCCGGATCATCATCACCTCTCGGTTATACACCTGAGCTGGGAACCAGCACCTGCCATTTTCAAGTATAAGGTACCAGAACATGATTGAATCAACAGGCGAAGGACTATTCTGCTTGCTATCAACATTGATCTTTGATTTAATCCAAGAAAATGGTGAAAACATAGATAGGAGCTTCATGAACCCCTTTCGGTTGTTGAGTTTACAGCTCCAAAAATCTTTTCTAGTAGCTAACTGCCATTGCCACTCCCTATAAGCAGCAGGGCCAATAACCCTACCCCATTTCCGCTTCATATGTTTTTCCCACAAGTGGTCACTCATGCACCTTTCCCTCATAGAAGTACACACACACGCCATGCTACGAAGCCCCGCAGGGGATAGCCTTTCAAGAATGCAGTCCAGGGCCAGTTCTGGCAAGTCCAAAATTGACATCAATCCAGTTCCATCCTCATTTTTTTGTATATTGGTATTTGAAGTTAAAGTCATCGTCTTCAAAGAAATCACTGAGTAGAATCTAGTGATGCAAAGACTTTTGAGAAGGGTCTTCTGTAGCAAAGATAGGTTAACCAACTCTTTCCAGAAGACATGTGACAACAATCTCACATCATTTGCCCATGGAGGCAATGGCTTAAGAGAAAGAAGGGACTTTAAAAAGAGCAGGAAGGTGAAAGAAGTGATGAACAAGTAAAGTAGCATTATAGATTTTGTTTTTAAGAGAGGAAATATATTACGAGTCAAATTCAAGTTTGGAATAAAACAAATACGAGATAAAGTGGAAGAACAGCCAGCCAATTATGGAAAAGCAGTGTCAGCAAAGGAAGGAGGACAAGTAAACCCAATTGTTTTCGGGTGCCATTTACCTGTGCCCACCTGTTCCCAACATTATCCAACATGAAAAATTAGATGGGGTGAATGTTGTTGTGAAAAGGGGGGCACAGGTGATTTGGAGCCATTGTTTTCTGCTTCTTCCCCAAATCCCACCTTGAAAAAATTACAGTGGGATCGGAATGGAAACAAAGACAATTTAAATGCTAAAAACCTTCAACATTTGTGGGTATTCATTGACTAGGAGAGAAAACCCACCAAACCCAGCAGTGGGTTTCCTCAACCTTTTTGTACTAAGCTTTTACCTTTGGTATGTCACCTTAACCCAGAATACAAATCAAACACTATAAAAACACACACAATCTACCACCTGAAGTGATTCGCACAGACAGATTCTACCACTATCACTCAAAAAAAGAGTAACTCTAGACTCATACACAGAAGAGGATCAAGGTAGTGAAAGAATGAGAGCTTAGATGAACCCACCCCGTGGGGAGAGAGCAACGAAGGTAGTGGGGTATAGAGAAGATATGGGTTTTCTGAAACCTGGAAATCCCAAGAACAAAGCAAAAGCATGGAAGAGAAGTCTAGATACAGAGACCCATATCCTCAAATATCTTAATTTTGGTAAAAAGCGAACCAGAAATCAATAGAAAACAGTAAGACGGATCGTAGAGGAGAATAATATAGATCTGTGGTTGTTGAGAAGCAACAAGATTAGGTGCACCCAACAACCCTCAGAGATGGTATTAAAATTAGAAAAGGACAAACAAGACAGATGACGATGAAGATGATCCCTGGTTACTTTTTCGCCCATCTCACCTACCTTAACTGAATCTCCTAAATCCTCCAACCATGAACACCTCATGTTTCTCTCTCCAGCGAAAAATGGCAAACAGCAAGTAGTGGGGGTAGATAGAGACAGAGAGCGACATGTATTAATGACAGTAATGTGCCGGTGTTAAGTTCTGAAGTGAATTCGGAGAAAAAGGAGAAAAACAAAGTTAGGACAAGCAACAACGTACGAAAAGGAACAGAAGTGGAGTCATAACTGGTAGTTAAGGAGGTTCTGTCTTACATTCATTTTGTCCTGTTGAAAACTAATCCTTTTCTGAATAAAGTTACATGGAGTGTTTTAACATCCGTACTGACTATTGAATTGGAGGCTTTATTGGTCATCAATTTGATAGATTCGATCGGTTCAACCATTAGTTAAACCGGCATAACGTCATAATTATGCAATAGTTATATTTAATTATATATAATATTAATAATATTATAAAAAATATACAAAATTATACAAAAAAATTATTGAACTAGTAGTTGGACCAGTCAAACTGGACCGATCCGACCGATCAATTGACCAGTTTTGACCGATTCTTACTGGTTTAATTGAGAACTGATTTTTAGGGGTGAACCGGATCGGATAATCGACCGATCACAAGTCAAACCAGTAAGACCAACCTGTCCGGTCCGGTCTAATTTTCAAAAAAGTGGTTACATGCATTTAACTCTCCCCTGTTCTTATTGCATATCTCACTCATGAAAGCTGACGTGAGGGCCGGGTTGGACTTAAGACGGCCCAAACTTGAAAAAGAAAAATTATTTTTAAAAAATGAACATGATATTTAATTAATAAAATTTATTGAACTTAATAAATTTATAAGATGATAGTTTATAAATTAAAAGATACCTTCAATCTTTGCTAAAAGGATAGAATAGTTGAACGACTATGCTGCCTTTATTAATTATTTATTTTGATTAAAGCTCTTGTAGCCTGTAACTCTCTACTAAATAAAAGATCTTCAAAAGTTGCCAGGAAATTCATGTTTCCCAGCACAACTATTGTCTATCTATCATTTAGACAATAGTAATTACAAAACTTGAAAAATTGCATTGCACTAGACCATGGATTGAATCATACGTGTTATGAGCCCAACCTCATTTTAGACATATTCGTTAGACCAATTCCACTAAATTTAGGTTCTAAAAACGTTAACTGTCTTCGTAAATTAAAAGGGACAAAGATCAGACAGATTTAAGACATAAATTGACGATTGGAAGTTGTTTGTGGAGCGTAGACCTGTGTTTGGGTTGCGCAGACCCATGTTAATGTTTGATGAGGTCGTGTGGATGAATGTGTAAGCTTTTGTAACTGTATAAGGGTTCAAAGATGAAGCTTGAGGATAAACAGGCCCACGAAATTGGTCGACCTAACCATTTTTGCTAACTGCGTAAGTTTCTAAAACCGTATATCTCCGTGATGTTGAATTTTTAATGTGACACAGTCACCACATGCGGTCGTGACACTGGTGGGCTTAATCATGTCTGCTAATTGCATAAGTCTCTAATATTGTATATCTCTGTAATGTTGAGTTCTTAAGGGACATGGTCACACGACCGTGTGTAGTTTAAAAATCTTACCTTCTCATATTCAAAAGGTTTGATAAGAGAAAAAAGTTGCATAAGACAAAAATACAAGAAGAGTTTGATAGTATATATAGCATTTTTCAAATACAATTTTATTAAAGTTTAATTTATGGGATTAGTTGGGAGTGGTTAGTGTGTGTGTGTATCAATTTGTAGGCAATCCTAAAAGTTTTTAAAAGAGTTAGATGAGAGATTAGTTGTGATTATTTTGTAAGGTTTAACTTAAAACTTTAAACGCTTATATCATGCTATTTTTTAATTGATTTATTATTGATTTATACCATGATTTTTCACGTTAAAATCATGTGTCTAATTTATCTTTCAATAATTTATATCGTTTAAGTGGTTTGTTATTGACTGGGTGATATCGTTGATCTTGTGCGGGTTAGTACTTGGAGTCCAACAAATGATATTAGAGTCATAGTTACAGAGAGTGGCAATAACTCTAAGGTAAGGTTGATGTAGCGCTCTCTTATCATAGCGTACCTACCGGAACGCCCGTAGGTCATTCCAGTACATATCCTACGATAAGAGAACACTACTGACAAACACCACTATACTCCCCATGGCATCACAATAATAAAACAG
>JANVCL010000213.1:5896704-5910482 GCA_026546855.1 Erythroxylum incrassatum | reverse complement strand
TTCCTTCATCTTAACCAACCATCATAATTATAATGATTATATCCATTCTCATTCCTCACTATATTCATTCCTATTCCCATTCTCATTGTCCTCTGTAAACCACACATCCAGTAAAGAAAATATTTTGGACACGTTGGTGTCCTTAGACATGCATTTTATAAGTTAACATATCCAATGCAGCACAAAATTCTTTACCTTGTGGGGGACATAAAGTACACAATCTTCTTTTTGTATTTTTATAAAAAAGTTATTTATATGATTTAGGCTTGTTACCTTATTATCTTAAAAGACACTCACCCTCAAGAAATGTCCTTTATAGGGTTGTTTATTTAATGTCGTGTCTTCAATTGTGTTATTAACATTTTTTTCAAAAATCTCAAAACGCAAAAGTTTGGAGCTCTTTCAAATTTTTTTTGTAAAATCTTGAATCATCCTAATAAAAGCTCGAATTAGAAAAGTATAACCAATTTAAGATACATTATCCACTTGAAGAAGCATTGTTTAAATTCGATTTTAGATTAACTAGACCATAGTTAATTTTGTATATAATTAATAATATTTTGTTTTAATTTAACAAATCCATCTGATTTAAATTTGTTAATATTTAAATGGATCAAACAGAAACCTGGCAACAATGAACGGCGGTGTTAGGTACTGCAGATTATGCACATTGCTGCATGAATAAGCTCAATCGGTAGCGTCTGGCTAGTCAGTTTAACATTTCCTCTTGTGCTCTACTTCTCCTGAAGGATTAGACGTTAGGAATCATATACAAATGTAGTAATGCCAACAATATAACTGGGGAGGAAGGGATGTTGGCTATAAAGCTTCGCAGGATTTATCAGTTCACAGATTAGACAATGCAATGACAGGATGATCTATATGATGAATTTGGCGATCTTAAGAAAAACTTCCTTGCCAAAATTCAAGGACATTACCAATGAGAATAGAAAAGAAAATGCTTCGTCTTCAAGCACAGGAATGTGCATATACGAAACATGCATTGTATGTTCTAACACAAAACATGAATTGTATGTTCAGTATTTTCCCAAATTGCTCAAAACGAATTACTGATTTGTCAGAGTAGTTTACCTTAACAGCAGAATCCCGAACCAGAGGTAATCTTGGAAGATCACAACATTATAATGATGTCAAGAACCAAGAAGATGAATGTTTATTCTAATAAAACTAGAAGAGAAAGAACTTCAAATAAACTACCAATCACATACAATATAAGGTTACTTCATCAACGAACATTATAAGCAGTATTTCCATTTTCATCCATCTTTTATTGAACTGTGATCAAGCACAAGGAAAAGTGTTTTGAAGCAATGACATTGCTCCAGAAGAAAGGAACAAGGCAAAAGGCCCTAAACTGGGTCGTCTAGTTATCGAAGACATATGGGCTTTCTGTTTTGTTTTGTTTTGTTTTTTCCTGCGGAGCCTACTGGTTTAGAAAAGTAAAGACTGCGTTTTGATTTTCCATAAGAAACATTGCACTCTCTTTTTGTTCTTCTTCTCTACGTAGAAACACTTTGATGGCTCCAATTCACCCTCTGTGTCTTTTCTTCTCACTCTCACTTCTTCTCTTTGCCACCACTTCACAATTGCACTCGTCTCATCATGTACGTACAAAGTCTTTTTCTTTATCCTCTTCCATCTTTTAACTTTCATTTATTGGGGGTTGACTTATTGTTTGGACGCGAGAATCTTTATCTGTTCGCTGATGGATGAAAATTCTGATCGTTGATGAGATAAATATAACAATTCCAGAATCTGATGAAAAGGGTTTCATTTTGTTTACTTACAGGAGTTCTGTGATGTTGGGATGGGATATGGCGAAACTGGATGTGGAACTTCTTCATCGTCGTCGAAGCTCCTGATCAAGGGAGGGACAGTTGTGAACGCTCATCATCAGGAAGTTGCTGATGTTTACGTGGAGGATGGAATCATAGTCGCTGTCAAGCCTAATCTCAAGGTCTGTTCTTTCTTCTTATTTTGTTTTCTGAAGCTATTTTTGATATTTAATAGCTTGATTGAGCTATATTTAAGTTATTGCTTCATCTTCTTCAATCAAAGCAATTGACTTGATTTGGACTGGACTACTTGAGACCAGAACAAAGATAAATATACAATTCTGTTCACTCTTTTTGGTTGTGAATAATTATTTTACTTATTTATACCCAGTTCTATGTTCAATTATGTAAATTTTTGTGAGTGGTGGTTATTTCTCAAAGCTGTAATTATTTCAAAGTCTTAGCTGGCTTCAAAGTTTCCAATAGCTTTCTCCAGTCTGACATCTTCGTTACTGTGGAAAGAGCAATCTTTTGTTGACTGTTGATGCGTCAACTTTCAAAGCATCCAAAGTTATGCTTGGCTGCCTTAAAGATTTTGATCACTTTCTCTTTTTCCTAAATTTTTATTTGAGCAAGTAAGCATATTGTTTTAGCTGTGGATGTTTTGTGATGGTGCCACAATCTTCATAAATGCGAAGTAAATAGATTAATCTGGTGTCAAAAATTGCTTTACAAGCTTCTCTACACTAGGTCTGACTGGTCACTAGTAATAAACTTCCTTTTAAAGGCTAGGGTACTGTTAGGTCCTTTAGTCATTGGCGCATTTAGGCACTCCGGTTTTTCCTATGCTTCTCATTGATTGTTCTATGTAATGGAAAGTTGCTAAGCAAAAGCTTACGATGTAGGTAAATAATTGGATAACTTTTACTTGGCCAATGCCTCTAGTCATCCTGGATAAGCATGTCGACATGTTTTTAATATACTCTGTTCTTTGATTTTGACGTGAACTTATCAAGACCGGGACATGATTTAACCTTTTGTCTTGCCTATAAAGTTAATGTAAAAAGTTTTTAACTTCCTTTAACACCATGGTGCTTGGCTTCTTGCAACTGTTTTCGCTACCTGCTTATGTGCTACTCATATCCCGATGCTGGTCTGAATTCACTGGAATCTAAAAAACCATGTTGCCATTTTCTGATGCTATATTCTTTGGTTCTTTCCTGTTGTTTTCAACACAATCATCTCTTATTTGCCTAATCATTTGTTTTGTTTTCTTCTATTTTGTTGCCGTTAATTTGCAAATGACTTATTGGAATGCTATTGGCAGGTTGGTGATGATGTGAATATAATTGATGCTGCTGGAAAATTTGTGGTGCCAGGTTAGTTGCCACTTATGCTACAATATAAACTAATGAATGCTATTCTTTTCGAATGAGGGCTCTCCTTGAGGCTTCAAGGTTACGATAGGATCTTCCTTGGTTTCTCCCTTTTTTCCCCCTTTAAGTTACTATATATCTGGATAAGAAAAGCTATTATGCCTTGCCTCATTCTTTTCTCTTGCTCACTTGTATAAGATAGTTGTAGAAATTACTGAGGCATATGGTTTCTTATTAAGGCACTAGGCATTGAAACTGATGTGAATATGAAAAAATAGGGATTACTGTGCCTAATTTGGCTTCTAGTGCTTTATAATGATGTTTCGGAAAACTTTAGAGAGTTTTGTCTTTGCAATGCTACATCATGAAGCTGGAATATAACTAGTTGATTCTAACTCAAGTGGGACATCTGATGCTTGTCATGAATCCCTGCTTCATTTGTCCTTGTCTAAACAAGCACAATGGGTTGATGACAGTTCATCTACTGTTATTCTATGCAGTACATACTAAAGTAACCATAACCCTATTCACCACTTGCCTTTTGGTAAAAATAACAGGAGGAATTGATCCACACACACACCTAGCCATGGAGTTCATGGGCACTGAGACCATTGATGACTTTTTCAGTGGTCAGGCTGCAGCATTAGCAGGAGGAACCACAATGCACATTGACTTTGTTATACCAGTAAATGGCAGTTTAGTGGCTGGCTTTGAAGCCTATGTCAAGAAGGCAAAAAATTCTTGCATGGATTATGGCTTCCATATGGCAATTACTAAGTGGGACGAAGCTGTTTCAAGGGAAATGGAAGTTATGGTGAAGGAGAGAGGTTAGAATTTTCAATTTTCAAGATGCATAGTATTTAAGTGCTTAGATCTTGATCACTTTGATTTGGTCCTGTCAGAAACTAACAGATAAATTGCCTTGAGCCTAATTGAGGTTTTCTTGACATTTGACCTTTTAGGTATCAATTCATTCAAGTTTTTTCTAGCGTACAAGGGATCTCTAATGATCAGTGATGAGCTCCTATTAGAAGGACTAAAGCAGTGCAAGTCTCTTGGTGCCATAGCTATGGTCCATGCAGAAAATGGAGATGCTGTATTTGAAGGACAGAAAAGAATCATAGAACTTGGTATCACTGGTCCAGAGGGACATGCCCTTTCAAGGCCCCCAGTGGTAATCCTTGCAAATTGGGATATTTCTTCTACTTGCAAACCCTGCTGACTCTATGGATTAATCAGTTTATCCGCGATAGTTCTAACATAGTGCTATTCCTGGAAGTTGTTTGAATTTTTGACCATGACAGAAGTGCTAAACTATTGATCTTATCTGCTTTCTCCTTTCCAGTACTTTGTGATTAATGATATGCGTTACATTTGCATCAACAAATTTTATCACTAAAGCAGTTTTCATGCATTGGGTGTGGCGTACAAGGCATTTTTTGTTAGTCTGTCATTTATCCCATTACTGAAAAGATATTATCTTGGAAACATTTGATTCGTTAGGATTGTGTGACTAGATAAAATAATTCCCTACTTCACCAAGCTTTAAGTGAATATTGATGTGTTGAAAACGTTTTCCATGACATGGGAAATTGAAAACTGTTCACCCCACAGAAGGTTATGAATAACCATTTCAGCCAAGACTTTACTATAAGAAAACAGTTGTAATAGATGCAGTCGATGCCTTAAGGCCAAATATTCACAACAGAATAAGCGGAAACTGATAAAGTTTAGGAGCACAAAGTTATGCAACTTTTCTTAATGAGTCCATTTAAACTTTTTATGCATATGTAGAAAATTCAGTATTTGTTGGTTATGTCTCAAACATGGCATTGAATATTATGCTGTATATGTAACTTATACACAGCAAGTTAGAATCTTTTTCCATTGGGCTTTCTTTTTGTATCTGAATCTTTGAGTACCTTAGTTTCTTCTGTTGCTTCAAAGTTATTCTCTCTTCATCTGCCTTTCTTTCTTTCTTGATTTTATTCTAATTCCCTCTTCTAATCCATTACATTTCTCATCACTGTGAAACTTGCATTTGATTTCCTGTTGGTAAATGGTCAGTCATGCATCTCTTTAATGATTGTTAGAAGTGTTTAAAGCTTCATGATGCTTACTTTAGTTCTGATGTTCATACAGCTGGAGGGAGAGGCAACTGGTCGAGCAATTCGCCTAGCTGGTTTTGTGAACACACCGCTGTATGTCGTACATGTTATGAGCATTGATGCAATGGAAGAAATTGCTAAAGCTCGAAAATCAGGTCAAATTTCACCGGAAATTTGAATGTCTTTGCATTTTGTCTTACATAATAACAGTATCAAGTAATATTAGTGAATCAAGGTAGGCATGCCGCATTTTGTGAGCGGGAGACTGGTAAATCTAAATTCTGAAAGCATTAGCAGGGTCAATGCATTTCTACATAAGAGATTGGGTGGCCATCTTATCTCGAACCGCAATCATTCGATTGTGTTTTTGAGACCTTATAATGTTGGTTTCACTTTGATTTGATTTTGACCTTTGAGTCCTTGAAGATTAATTTGCTTTCTTCAAACTGCAGGACAGAAGGTTATTGGAGAGGCTGTGGTTTCTGGCTTAGTCCTGAATGATTCTAAGCTTTGGGATCCTGATTTCGTCACTGCTTCAAAGTAATGGTGCTAACTCGCTCATTTTTCTTCTTATTCCTTGAGATGGCCATCACTGTAGTCTGTCATAGTTATTGTTAGTGTTCGTTTATACGAGGACGTGTCTTTCTTGTGTTATTTCATCGTGCTTGATAATCTCGTGTCTCAGGTATGTTATGAGTCCCCCTATTAGGGCATCAGGACATGACAAGGCTCTACAAGCTGCACTTTCCACTGGGGTTCTGCAGGTCCATCTCATCATTCAAACAATCTATCACTTACAAACTTTAAGCTACTCTGATCTAAAAAAGGCCAATTTGTGTGGAAAGATAACCGAGTGTTCTAACAACATTACAACATGAGTTTCATAGCACTATCTCTATCTCTGATATTTTCTTTTTAATAGAAAGGGTTCATTATATTCACAGTTGTAGTTTCTTGGCTCCCTCCTTGATTACCCAAAACATTTTCTCAAATGCCCTTACCAATATTAGCATGCTCATTTGACTTTGCAGCTTGTAGGAACTGATCATTGTGCCTTCAACTCCACCCAAAAAGCATTGGGAATTGATGATTTCCGTAAAATCCCAAATGGTGTCAATGGTAATAGAAATATGGCCATCTTAATGCTGAAGTCTCTGTGTGCTTTCCTTCTACTGAATTGCAGACATCTAATTTTCTACTACACTTTGCTGAATGGGGATGTAGGTATCGAGGAGAGGATGCATTTGGTATGGGATACATTGGTGGTAAGACTGCATTGTACCCTTGTTTTAATCAACCCCAGGAACTACAAACTGTTCTTTAATATGCCTGTCATCTCAAAGTTTGGAAATCTTTCAGGAATCTGGGCAACTTTCTATCACTGATTTTGTGCGGGTGACGAGCACCGAATGGTATGATTTGAGTGCTGGTTTTCTCATTGTGTTTAGAATGACTTCCAATGAAGATTATATTGAGTTCCAAGGATAACTAGTAGAATGCTTAGTTTATGCATTTTGAGTTCGATCAGACTCTAGCTGCCTCTGAAGTCTGTAAAACAATTCTGATTCTGATAATTTGTCAGTGCGAAGATCTTCAACATATATCCAAGAAAAGGAGCAATTCTGGCTGGATCAGATGCAGATATTGTAATCCTCAATCCCAACGCCAGCGTTACTATAAGTGCAAACTATCACCACTCTAGAACAGATACAAATGTTTATGAAGCTAGGAGAGGAAAGGTAATGTTTTATCTCACAAATTGGAAAGAGCAAATTGGAAAAGTAGATTTGGCCATTCAGTGCTCAGTTTCTTCCTTGCCTGTGTAGGGAAAGGTTGAAGTGACAATTGCAGGAGGAAGAGTTGTGTGGGAAAACGACCAACTGAAAGTTATTCCTGGATCTGGCAAGTTTATAGAAATGCCACCTTTCAGTTATCTTTTCAGTGGAATTGACAAGGCAGATGCTTCTTATCTGTCCTCCCTGAAAGCTCCAGTTAAGCGTTTCAAATCCACAGCTTAAGTTTCGGGACTGCGTTTCAACACTTGGTCATGCCTTACTGGAATACGCATTGACTTACAGGCTACTCCCGACTTTATCCTTGTAAATTATTCTTACGGTACTTGACAAAATAAGTTGAAGATGTTACATACCACAAGTCACAACTTGGAATTGGCTGAGAGCTACAACAAAAGACCTAAAGGGATCGAGAAAAAAGCTAGAAGGGAATCATTTGTAATTAGGAAGAATGGCAATTCAGAAAAGCATTTATGTTTAGCTTTATTTTAAGTTAAAATGCAATGCCCAATGATACGTATGATACGTGCAAACCTTGAGAAACAAGTTCAACAAGCCTAGCTTCACCTTTGAACGTAATTACAGCTTAACCTTATATTTGCAATTCTTCAGGTTAAGCCAGTATGACAAATTATTTTCAACTACAGCCAGGAAGGAAGAAAGGGATGATTAAATAACCACTGATGCTTGTGTCCATTTAAAAAAAGAAAATAATGAACAGAGTATCACACTCAAAATTAATCATTATTAGTGGTTCCTCCAAACAAGGGTAATTTCAATGTGTCATGTATCGTATCCAGATGGAGTCTCAACATGCAATGCATCGCATCCCAAACGAGCTGTATTGCAGCCATTTGAGTTGGCTAACATTTTGGTTAAACCTTCTGTCCAGAACTCACATAAGAAGAGAAGACGGGAACAACGCAAAACAAGACGTTGAACAACCACTTCACGCTCAAATATCTGCTGCAAGAAAGTTCCCAGGGAGTGATACCTGCAAGAAGATAAACACTCATTCCTGCATTCCACAGAAAGAGAACGGTGTACACACACACACCCAGAGAGAGAGGGAGAGCAAGAGTTTCTTAAGTACCTTTTCACCCAGTTTGAACGGTGGAAGACCTTTGTAGGGACATGTACTGCAGCGAAAAGCATCCCCCAGCCCACACTGAACAGTATCAAACAACCAACTCAGAGAAAAGCAAAACCATCAAACAGAACACTTGAGAAAAAGAAGGAAAGCAGCGCGATCAAGTTCTACTTTGCATCAAACATTAAAGCTTATTTAAATATTGCTGGAAAGTGAAACCCTATAGCATGCAACCTCAAGTGTTTCACTAAGTTCAACATCCGAGGGTTCCTACCATCCCCAACGAGAAAAAGAAAAGATTATACGGCTTATCAGTTTAGCTATATGCAGAACATTCCTAGGAGAGCATGTCATCCACTGTTAAAACGTACATTGCCACAAGCTGACTGAGGGTTGTTCAACTGCTCTGTAGTTGGTCCCAACTTTACTTTCTCCTCTTCCTCAGCTCTACCACAGGTGCAGTTCTTGCAAGCCTTTCTTGTGCTTCCAACTTCACAATCACCTAGTCCCCAAACAGATTGCACAATTTTACCACAAAGAGTACTAAAAGAAATCAAGGACGAAAATACAAGTTCAGCGAATTCCATCCTACCAACTGGCAGTTGGGGTTTCTTCAAATCCTCATCAGTCAAGAGACTATCTTCATCAATTAAATCTGAATCATCATCAACCTGAACCTTGACCGAGTCTTTTGCACTCTTCTTGATAGCAAAGGATGACCCAATCTTCCAGGATGGTTTCTTTGCCTTGACCTAAGATGCAAAAGTAATACAAATCTAACCTTGTAAGTTCCTATATGATATGTAGGCTAAAAATATTTATAAAAAAAAGGGGACAAAACAAGCCAACAAATTAGGGATAAAAGACTTGGCATTTTTTGAAGCTAGAACATTATTTATAAATCTGTCAATGAAGAGAAACAGCAGCAGAACATGTAATTTTTGTGATGGCAAAGTGTAATTCATCTAATTGGAACCATTAAAAGGATGGCTAACTGTTGGGAAAAGCAAAATAGCATGGACGAAGGGCCAAGATGTAATGTTCCCTTCAATTGTCAATAGAATGCACATCTTATTAGTACCTAAAAATAAAACGATCACCTGATCTAAGCTACCCATTAAAATATGCTGAATTCTAAACTCAAATCTAGAGTCAGTGTTTTTAATTCTGCAGTCACAGTCCTTTCAAAGTCAAAATGGAATATCCTTCTTGAGAACGTATTTTAAATATCAACCCTTAATTGATTATAGCTCGACCATCTCCTAATACCTCAGAAATCAATGATAAAATTTAGGTCATGGAACTAAAAAATATGCTTAAACCATAACCTTACCCCAAAAGAAAGACTATCAGACTGCCCAGATACAGATTGAATGCCTTGTGCTTCTAGGAAACCTGCCAACAAAACTTTGCGCTCAACAGCAGAAATTGCCTACAAAAACGGCAAAAGCATGTTTCAATTCTTACTGTTCAGAGGGGGGGAAAAAAGGAACACACATAGAACAGTGAAATGATATAATCAGTTCGATTATTGTTCCACATATGCAAGTAAGGTTTCTCCATCTCAACATAGTCAGGTAGAGCAAGAGGTGACATTTTCTAAAATCGTAGGAATGGAAAATCTTATTGCCCATATATGTAATAGGTGTCTGTGCTATATTTATTTTACAGAGGAATAAATACAAATCTGGCTAGAAACTGTAACTTCAACAAGTCAGAAGAGAAAGATAAGATTAACCTTCTGGATTTCCCCTCTAACAAATTGGTTAGTCTTGTAAATCAAGATAGTTCCACCAGGCTTCAACACTCTAGAGATTTCTCCATAAAATAAGTCATTAGGAAATTCCAACGAACGAGAAATGACAATGACAATATCCACTGTTGAAGATTGCTCTGGAAGCTTACCTGCCAATAAGCACAAACAATATGCTCAAAAGTAGGCTACTAATGCACATGTTTATGTGTAAACAAAGTAAAAGTAAGAGCTGCAACATGAAGGAAGGAAATCCAATAATTGATAAGGAAAATCAAGAATCTTGAGAACATGAATGAATTAAAGAATCTTATTCCCTTTTTCATGCACAATGTTTTCACTTTCTGCTCAACAATTTTTCAACATTTTCCAACTCTAATTATCACTTTCAAGTGGGACGCTGACTAATGCACAATTTCAGTTGCAAATTTCTTAGCACTTAAAAGATTTTGCGCTTTTAAAATAAATCCAAAAGATTATTAGCCAGATCACAGAAAGTACTTAGGGAAGATGCTTGAGTAATAATTTCAGGATCACACTGCTCCGCTTCATTTCCAAGCTCTCTAATAGCACTCACAACAGTACTGACAGAAAGAACAGTCTCATCGGTGATTGCCAACGCAGAAGCCGGCATCTTTGTACTATCCTACAATAAGGCCAAAAGAAACATTTTTAGCTGTTCACAAATAAAAAGCCGCCATAACATTAACACTAGAGAAACAAACAAACAAACCCTCAGACGTACAAGGGATCGTAAAAGTTACAGATCTAAAATACTAAAAAACGTGGAAATTTTAAGACAAAAATAGCAAATAAAAAAGAGAAATTGGTACACGATTTCAATGCAGTTAGTTAGGTAGGCAGGCACCGTGCAAATTATAAACTAAACAGGATGAAGTATAACGTTAAAACCAAGTCCACAATCTGTTCCGAGATCCATCACACCCATTTTAAAGAAAACAATTTCACAGTTAAAAAAAACAAAAAGATCAGAAGCGGAACACTAATATCATAACCAAAGATGAAGAGAACAAAAATCTGAGGTATTGTGAGTTGCACCGTAGAGGCCATTATTGAATTAATATGCAATAGAAACAATCCGCCCACTGAAACCATATCAAATCGACTTCTTAAACTAAGTTGAAACGAAACCCTAGCTCTGCTTCAGCCTTGAACAAAACGTCTCGCGAAATTCGGTAATTAATCAGAAAATGAGAATCGTAATACAAAAGAAAGTTGAGAACTACCTTGAGAAAAAGATACAAGTTTATCATTTTTGTAGGAAAACAAACAGGGAATTACAGAACATACCTGTTGACGCTCTTGAAAATTATGGAGAAGAGAAAGGCAGAATGAGGGGTTTACAGGTCGGAATTGGAAGCTTCAAAGGAAGGAGGTGGACAGGGTCGGTGCTGGTGATCGAGCAACGTGTCGAGTTTGGGTATCTCGTCTCTTCTTTGCTTTTTGAGGTTTTAGGCCCGAGTCACATCAGATGTCATGACCTCAAAAATATTTAATATTAATAATTCTAAAATATGCATTTTTTAATTTTTAAAAATAAACAACTCGGTTTTATATTATTCAAGCCTTCCGATTTTTTAATTTTATTAAAATGTACGTATTTTTATTTTTTATTTATAGAATTTATCTATGAAATTAAGTTACAAGTAATTTTTATAATGAAAATCTTTATTTAATACATCAAACAAGGCCCATAACCCACTTCTACATTTATATTATAAAAAAATTATAGGTTTAAATTACGAAAGTAACCTTTTTTTTTAGTATAAATGGAAGATTTCGTATATTATGATTAGGCTCATTTTTAATATTTTATAGATTCTGAGTAAAATAAAAAAATGAGCCTTTTATTTTTACTTTTTTTTTGCTCTTATAAAAAATAAAAATAAGCAAAATATGAGTATTTTGTTATTCTTTATAAGATCAAAAGTGAGGTATATTATATTATATTATATTTTTTATAAAAGTAAAAATAAACCTTATTAAACTTTTCATGAGGATGGGCAGCCGGGGCACCCGAGTGCCTGGGCCGTCTTTGCCCAAGGTCGGCCCTTATTATAACTCTTCTAAGGCTTCTGCAAAAACGAAGAGTTTTATGTACCGGGTATGTTCATTTAGTTATTAAATATTTCTTTTGGCAATTTTTATTAGTTTTTGAATATTTAAAGAATTAATATTTGACATCCTATAAAATATGAAATGTATTCTAATTTTTCTTAGATATTAACTAATATAATTATATTCATAAATGAATTTATTAAATATTAATAATTTAAGTTTATAAAATTTGATAAAAAATAACAAATTTATAATACCTTACAAATTACGCCATTGAAAAAGCAAACTTAAAGCAGAAGCAGACAAATAGCGAAGGATAGGAACGGAAGCAAAGAGTGAGGGTGAAATGCGACTCGTTCTTCACGTTGGCAATGGTTAGGCTTTTTTCCAGAAAAGCCAAAACAAAAGGACTAATTCGTATTGTATTTCTCATTCTCAAATCTGAAAATGACGATTTTAAGTGGGAAAGTTTTACACTTTAAGTTTTTATCTTATGTGGGCAAGTTGCTAAGTTGTAGCTTATCAAATATGTTTTCAACTCACTTCCTGAATTGGTTACTGGAGTTGAGGGATAGAGTCCAAGCTGAGGTTTCTTGCAGAATTGGGAACGGGAATCTGATCTCTTTATGGTTTGTCATGGCCAACTTCTTTCAACACTTCACTGATATTCCTACCACTTACACACAAAGATTAGTTCACTGATCAATGGTAATTCTTGGCATTTTCTTGATACCTTGACACACTTACAACCCATACACCCTCCTATTCCAGCTATTCCAAATACTTTCTAATGGAAAGAACAACCTGTGCACAAATTATCCAACACATTCATCAAGGATCTGCTAAGAAGAAGATGCTTTATGGTTGATTAGTATTAGATCGTATGGAGTAATGTCTTAACACCCAGAATTTCTTTCCTTTTGTGGCTCACTATCAAAAACAAACTCAACACCATTGGCAGAATTCCATGCCTGCAAGTTGACAGAATATGTCCTTTGTACTTATTTTTTAGGTGCGCTTTTACCAATAGAATATAGGAAATTGTTACAATGAAATGCCTATGGCCTACTTTGAGAACTCTCTCACAAATATCATACAATGGTTTTCAACCCAGACTGCTCTTAAAAAACCTGCCAAGCTGATGTTCACACTTGCTTTGGGACTTTGTGTGTACACCGTCTGGAAAGAAGGAACTCCCGAACATTTGCAAACAAGACCTCCTCATTGGAGTCTCTCACAATAGTTATTATGAATGGGATTAGGGAGTTAGTACTCCTGGAAAACATGGTCAAAACTGCTCTTCTTATCTGCTAACTTGTTTAAACATTTAACTTGACTCTTTTCTTCACCTGTACTGTTTCTTGTAAGCATTTGCAATAAGGATTTGTGACTTGAGTAATGATACCTCCTAAGCATTATGTCTTGCTTGTAATACAATTATTTATTAATTATATTCCATTTTCCTTTTCTTAAAAAAAAGACAATATAAATGCTTCAGTTTCTTTCTTTTTTCCTGTGCGTTCAATTGCAGCATGTACACATCTGTTTTAAGTTAGCGTTCGTTTGATTGAACTTATATTAGTATAACTTTTTTTTATAGATTTTTTTTAGAAGAACTTTTCTAATAAGCTATTTGACTGTTTGACTGCCATTTAATAAAGAGTTTTTTTGAAAGAACTTCATACAGTAGACTATTTGGTAACATAAAAATAAAAAGCAATTTTAATTTTAACTATATTTTATTTTGTAATAAAAATTATTTATGCATATAAATATTATTTAA
>JANVCL010000213.1:5875484-5887302 GCA_026546855.1 Erythroxylum incrassatum | reverse complement strand
TAAGCCTATCTACCACAGAAGTAGAATATTATGCAATTACTGAAGGAGTAAAGGAGCTAGCATGGCTATCAGGTATACTTAAAGAAATCAACACAGACATCACAACTCCAATACTATACACGAACAGTCAGAGCATATGGTACTTGAGTCACGATCCAGTCCTTCATGAAAGATCCAAGCACATAGATGTGCGACTACATTTCTTCAGAGATCAAATCTCCAAAGGAACTTTCAATCCGGAAACAATACAAGGTATCTCTTCTTTTTTGATCTGTTCTGAGCTGAACCTAGGTTAGGTGAAACTTTTTGAGTAACACGAATTAGGGATAAACAGTGAGGACTAGATTCTCTAAGTGAGAGCCATTTCTTTGCTACAGTGCAAGTTCAACTAATTTATAATCAGTTATTCTCTTACCCTAGCAATAGTGAGTTCCAATAGAGAGAGTAGAGAATTAGACTTCTCTTTAAACCTTATGCTATTTCTCTCCTTCCAAATTGCTTGAGTACAAGTAGCAATCGAGATCATTATGATAGCCCTATCATATTTAGAAATATGCAGATGAGGTAACTCTAGCTAGTAGGATATTATAGAGTCTACAATAGTTAAACCCAAGGGCACATAGTCTAGAGATTTTAGCTCAAACCTCTTTAGAGAAAGTATACTAAGAAGAAGAGATGGTCTCTAGATTCATCCTCTAGGTTACAAAGAATACATATCTTGGAGAAGATTAGGAATTTCAATCTATCCAAAGTGTTGAGTCTGTTCAACATAATTAGCCAAAGAAGAAAGCTAGCATTAGGTCTAAGAATCTTGTTCCGAATCAGAGAATACTATCCCACTCTATTAGCTGACCCATCCCTCTAATTTTTTAGCTTCCTTTATAGTTATTTTTGAGACTGAAATCCCTTTCTATAAGTAAATATCTCTCTCCCTGAGACCTATGAATTGTGGTATGGGCAAGAATCTAGTCTCATCCGATGATAATATCCAACTTTCATTTCTAATGCAAACTGTTTCGAAGGTAGTATCTAAAAATTTTACCATTTTCAATAGTGGACAACCTGAGTGACGCAAGTAGCTGCAAACACTACTTCATATGGAATTTGATGAGTGGACAACAAGTATTGTTCAAGAAGCAACAACTTAGTTCGCAATTAAGAGAGGAATGGAGTGATTTCTAGATTCTCCATTGCAATGACAAATGATTCATAATTGGGAGGTAATACATTGAGTGTAAAGAGGAACAAGTCTTCAGAGGATGTACGGTCACTTATAACTGCTTAGTCTTCAACGTTGGAGGCACGACCATTAGGTAATTCGTGATGGAGGAATCAACTTTCCCTGTATGGATGGAACTTGATATCTCCAAATTAAATAATCGTTGTTGTCAAGAGTTATGATGCTCAAATTAGTGAATTTATTGATTGGGAGTATGGTATGTTCTGGAGTCATTTTGGTAGTGATTTCTGGTGCTTTAAACTTGGATTGTGCAAGTAAGTTAGTGTTAGGAAATTGGGTCATGGAATAATTACAATTTTTTTATATTTTATTTATTAAAGTTGAGATCACTTAAAATTATATAATATGATTATCATATAAATCATAACAAAGCAAAAATTATAAGTCGAGAAAAACGAAAAGAAAATTGTTGTTGTTATTGATTATCACATAAATCATAATAAAGCAAAAATCACAATCTGTATCTTATTATAAAGTTTGATCTTTTTTTTAAGCTACTTTTGAAATCGGCTCATCTTAACCATCGTAGTCTAGAAATATCTGACCTTTAATAATATCAACAAAACGTATTGAGAGTACTTTGAAGCTATTATAGAGAAGTTTAGGCTAAGAGCGCTAGCTCCCTTAGAGCTTAAACTTACATATAATAGGTTTTGAATATTTTAGTAATTTAATTAAAATTAAATTATAATTTCAATTAAATTTTAATGAGAATTACAATTAATTTTAATTAAATACTAGTTATTCTCAAATAAAAATCAATATCTTATATTAATCTCTATTTATTAAATATCTCATATTTAGTCATAAAATTTGTCAAACTTTACAATTAAGTTCAATTTGATTAAAATGTTATTTTCTTCAACTCTTTCTTTGCGTATGACTCATTAAGTTTTCAAATATGTTAACATGTATATAAATTATAACCTTAAATAACTAAGAGATAAGTACGGATTAATCAAAATATTAAGATTAACTATAAAATGAAAGACTCGAAGAATACATTGATATAAATCGAAAGACTCAAATCTTAAAATAGTAATATGGTCACATAAAAGATCATAAGTTCAAATCGCATGCTTTTGGGTGTGAAAAAGAAGTTAAACGAAAAGAAAGAAAAGGACAGATAGAGGGTGACTCTTCTCATTTCCGTGTGTCATCTTATACCCGAGCCCCTTTATTTGTTGTTAAAGTTTGAATAATGCCTATCGTCTTTCGACAGCTTTGCTATAATTCTAAAGTAACGTGGGCTCGCCCTTTGTTTTGAGTACAAAACCATTTGGAATCAATCCCAACTTTCCACCTGTCCCTTTGCTTCTTTACGTGAACCGGTGGATCATGATCGAATCTTCAATATGCTTATCCTATTCTTACCAAAATTTTAAAATCAAGTCCTAAATAATATAATATGACCAAGAGATTGTGAATAAAGGATTCAAATGAAAAAGAAAGTCAAACTGATTAGGTGAGCGTATTTAAACCTAATTTATACACACAGATTAAGTAGACAATCCCCTGTTAACAAATAAGCAAAGCGCAATAGTTGGATCAACCAAAGAACACTATCCACGGTTACAGCTCATCTTTGCTTGTAATAACAATGAACACCATAAACGTTCAGTGAAACACATCAAGGAAGATGATCTCATCAGTTCAGCAAAGAAATGATTCTGAACACAAATGAAAACAACATGCTAAATGACCAAAAATGAGTTGTAAGAGTATAAGAACCTTTAATTTGCTATCATATCTCTTGCTTCTTAGGAAGGTATATACCTCTTACTACTTCAAAGAGAGCTAAAAGTTAATGTGACTGTATTGTGCAGTGAAATGAGATCAATCATCCCTGGACGGGGAAGAGGGGAAAGGGTATAGAAATGGCACGAGTATGAAGGATATAAATGAACATAGCTAATGTAGGTCTTCCCAAATATTAAGCATTCAACGACGCATAGTTGGAATATCTTTTCCCATTTACATAAAAAAGGAATACATTCAACATCATTATTTACTACTGTTTATTTTTAAGCATCATCAACACCTGGTAATGGTAAAGCAGGACGTGAGAAGTGTTCAGTCACCTGAAATTGAAAATTTTGCCATAAGAACCAAAACATAATGAAAAGAATTACACAAGCAAAAATCAAAAATGATGATGACGTCATGAATATGTGCTACAGGCATATACCAAATCACAGTAATATATGGGAAATCTCCTGTAAACCAACTGGATAGGACACACCCAAAAAGAAAAATCACAGCTTGTCAGAAACACAAGACCAAAAATAGAATATCTTAGGGGACTACCCACTAATTTCAGGTGTTCTAGTGGCTTCTTCTTAAGTAAATAGAACATCAAATTACCAAAAGCGATAGGGTTAGGTTGAGCCAGAAGAGGAGTCAGTAGGAGCATCGCCAATAAGCTTGAATTCCTGAACCTCTTTAAAATTCATCCATGGCTTCTCCCACACCTTGGCTTCGTAGACTTTGACGTTGTCCCCATCCTTGACTTCTATTGTCAGATAATACACAGTTCCCGCCACCACTTGCTGCTTCACATTCACCACTTTCTTAAACTCCAACAGCGCGTTCTGAAATCAAACAAACGCGAACTTCCCTCGAAATCACACCATCGTAATAATCAATCAAACAAAATAAGCAAGCAATTGAAGAATGAAAGAAACAGAGAAGGGTTAACCTGCTTCTTGTTGTAGTCATCGACAGCAAATCGAGCAAGATTTTCGATCTCCAAGCTGTTGGCTGATCCGCTCACCTCCTTAACGCCTCCCACGGTTGCCATTTTCTGTGAATATGAATTTCTCTTTCGCTTTCTTTCTTCTTGTGATGATTTTTAATACGGTAGGAAATTTTGTATATAATAATTATAAAAGATATTATTTATTATTAATTGAGAAAATGAGATTGTAGTGCCTCTCATTTTGTGCGTGATTTTTACGTTGAATGTCCGGGTTGTTTATTGTGTCCCGAATTTATATCCTCTGTCTAGTTTTATTCTGTCTTATTTTATCTCATAAAATTTCAGTTATTTATTTTACAGACTCCACACAGATTCTATGTTAGTCCTACATAAATGAATAACTGAAATTTATTAGACACAATAAAATACCATAATATTAGATAGGAGATATAAACTCTTGTGTCCGGGTTGTTTATTGAGGTCGGTTAGAGTTATTATTATTATTATTATTATTATTATATACTAATTTTATTAATATTGAGTTTATTTTTAGTATTAGTTTGTTATATATATAATTAGTTTGTTGTATTCTTGGTATTATTTTTATTACTATTACCATTTATATTATTTATTATTATTATTATTATTATTATTATTATTATTACATCTTTTTTTATATTTATTTTCCACTTGTTTTCTTAGTATTGGCATTCGTATTAGTAGTAGTATTAGTACTATTTATCTTAATTATATATTTTTTCTTTTAATACTCTTTAATTATTTATTGAAGTTTCTAATATTTAGTTTTTGTTGTCTTACTATTTTATTATTGGATCGGATTATACATCAAGTATGTCTTCGGAGTTCTATGTACTTAATTATGAGGCGTGCTAGTTTTTATTTATTCTATTCACTTATTTCTTTTGTGTCCTGCATCATTATTTTGCATATCATATTTACATGTGGGTTTACCGGAAATAATCTCTCTATTATGTAAGGATAAAGTTGCGTACTATCAGACTTTTTCAGATCCCGCCTTAATGCAAGATTTCAGATTGAGTGCGATGATAAGATCGTAGTGGGCCAATGAGATACTTATCATTTCGTGAAAAGTATATAACTCTATTTATTATATTGAATGTAAGAATAAAATACAAGAAATTTACGGTTTAAAATATTATATTGGTATTAGATAATTAGTTAAAAATTTAATAAAATTAAAATATAAAATATACTTAAAAGAGATTGTATTTAATTTAAAGTTTGATTAAATAAAATTTTATTTATTTATTTTAGTTTATAAGAATTTATTAATTTATTAAAATTGACTAATTATTTAATAAATTATTTAATTTTTAATAATAAAAATTATTAAATTAAATAAAATATAAATACTGTATGTATATAAATGTACATGTATATATTTGAAGGAAGAAGACAAATGTGTGTTCGTTAAGGAACACATCCTTTATTCTAATTAACTAATTTTTACATTATTTTATTAAATCTTATATAAACCTTACATCACGATCTGGTGTTGTTCGTTGGGAAAATGAGACTTTGACTGTAGTCAATCTTAGATAACAAATTGAAAAATAGGAAAATGGCTTATAAGTAATTTTCCTAGTATGTAATAAAGAAAACAGAAAATGTCGTGGTTGAATCGGTCGTTGACAAGTAGCTTACGCGTATCTTAATCTTTAAGCTTTTGAAAATTTCAATTACTTTAAAAATAAGTGACTGTTTAGTTGAGCTTGGAAGGTGGATAAGTACTATTTTATTTTATTTTTTTAAAAAATAAATATTTAACTGTAAAATAAAAATATTTTTTTAATAGACAACTTTTTTAACGATTAAAATACAACTTTTTAAGAAGCTCAAATTTGAAGCTTCTAAAAAAATCACTTTTTTAGATAGATTTTTCAGACCAATTAATGATCACATTTTTTAGTTCCTTTTACCTTTATATTTTACACATAAATTTTTTTTACCTTTATATTTTACACATAAATTTTACAATATCCACAAACTCATCTTTCTGTTTATTATTTATTTAACTATTTACTTAACTTGGATATTTATTTTGATATTTATCTAATATTATTTGCCTTTTATATGTTTTAATATTTATTTTCGATATTAGTTTATTTATATTATAATCTATATAAAAGATTTGGTTTGATATACTTTTATTTATGTTTATATAGTTTAAAATTATATAATAATTAATATATTGTGCTTTGCATATTGTTTAATATACTTTAAATAATATTTACATGTACAAATAATTTTTATTACAAAATAAAATATAATTAAAATTAAAAGTGTTTTTTTTATGTTTCCAAACAGTCTACTGTACGAAGCTCTTTCAAAAAAACTCTTTTTTAAATAATAGTCAACTAGCTTCTTAGAAAAGTTCTTATCAGAAAAGCTCAACAGAAAAAAAAAACTCTACTAATATAAGCCCAACCAAACAGAGACTAAGCTTAGTTGGAAACAAAAACATGCACATTTGAAGTCACTGCCGTTGCATTTTAAGTGAAGTTATTGACGGTGTTAGATAATTTTTTTTTCAATCTAATGTGAGTCTGTGAATTTTTCATTGTGATGGTTATATAATTTATCTTTAAATTTGAGATTATTGAAATATCTCATGTGATAATTACTATATTTTAATGTCACTTACAACATATTATATTTACGGTAACTTAGTCAATGGTACTTTGATACAACATTAATCATAGATAGATAATTGAGCAAGTTAATAATTAGGAAAAATATTCCATTGTTCTTAATTAGAAATGATTTAAAAAATTACATGATCAAAGTGAATTAAGATTTGAAAAATGTTTTCAAACATCAGTTATATATCAATTACTAACTAGTAAGAATAAATATGATTTGATTTAATATTTGATTTAAAAGAGCGAATGTTAAATCCATATTTTATATCCAACTCAAACATTAGATAACTAAATAATTAAATCAAAAAACATATAACTATGCATAAAGAAGTTGAGTCAACTAAATTTGCTATTTTTAATATTTGGTAGTCATAACATGTTGGTAGACATTAATTTTAATATATGATTATAAATTATTTAATAAGATAACTAAAAATAATTACAAAAGTTTTAATTTATTAAATTCTAAGTATAATTTATAATCATTGTCCAAATATTAACAATCTTGGTTACACATAAAAGAGTAGCTAAAAAGAAAAATTTTAACTTAATTACTAAGTTTGAAAAACGTTATTTGACTAAAAGGTTTAATTTTAATAATAAAGAATCTTTTTTGTCGCTTCTTATAAAGATAATTTATAAAACTATACAAAAATCCCAACTGAAAATGTTAGACCCCACATCCCACCTGATTTAAGGTGTGCACTTAAGTGCAACAAAACCTTGAGGTCACGAGTTTGAATCGTGGTCAAAGAGGACAATATCAATTTGTGTTAGATGTCGCTGTATAACCCGCAAACACACGCCGGGATATAACCCCCAAACACCTATAGGTGAGATGTGGGGTCCAACAGAAAATATTTTATGATTTAAACATACAAAATTATTTTATATCCTATCAAATTATTATATTAAATTATATAAAAATTTTGAAATGTATTGATCTGTTGAAATATAAAAAATATTAGTTCTAAATTAATAAAATTTATAGAGTTAAGTTAAGAAATATATTTAAATTTAAATATATTTATCATAATTTTTTTTGATAATTATTATATTTAATAATAAAATACTTTTTATATTAATTTTATTGAATAAAATTTTTAAATTAAAATTTGAAATATTTTTAATTTTAAACAAAATAAAAGATTAATATTTGAATTATATGAAATTTTAAAAAAATTTATAATCATATCATATAAGTTCAAGTGCATTTTTAAAGTAATTAAAATCAAATGGAAAGTCAAGATATTGACATAATTTTCCGTTGGTACCATCCACTGCATGTTGTATGATTACTTGGCTTTGACATTTCATCATCGTTACACTCGGCTTCCAAAGTTTTGTAATAAAAGTTTAATAGTACGCAATTTTACGCTTACATAATAGAGAGGTTATTTTTGGTAGATTTACATGCAGATGCGACAATAAAAGAGTAATACAGATTAAAAAATAAATAAATAAAACTAATACGTTAAATTATTATGTAAATAAAATTACAATAAATACATAAATAAAAAATATAAAATATAACCAAAGATATATATGAAAACATAATATAACATGAAGATAAAAAAGTAAATAATAATAATAATAATTAAAATTTAATAAGTAATTAATATTAAAGATTTTATTAATATTCGTAATGCAAATTCAAGCTAAACATATAAGAATATATTTTCCTCTGGTACATTAACAAAAGACACGTCAGTGAGAGTTGCGGCAACGTGCAGCTGCTTCGCACTTGCCAATGTTTATGCCTACGCTACTTATGCTTCATGGAAGACCAAAGCCTCAGCTTCTGATCAATAGACTTTTCTTCACAACCACTGCCACTAACGTCACTGACCGGAGCTCCATTGTTTCTCACTATTTTAACCTTCTCCACACTTCTCCAAACCCCTCACATCTGCGCCACCTCCACGCTCGCTTGCTCCGACTTCTTCTGTACGACAATGTGGTCCTCAGTTCTAAGCTTGTTCTCACGTACTCTCACCACAACATGCTCTACCCTCATGCTCTCTCCCTCTTCTTTCACATGCCACACCGAAATATTTTCTCCTGGAACATTGTATTTGGCGAGTTTTCTCGTTCAAACTTTCCTGAGAAAGCCTTGGAATTGTTCCTCCTTATGTGGAGGGAGTCCCAAGTTCGACCAGATGATTTCTCGCTTCCTCTTGTTTTGAGGGCGTGCGCGGGCTCTGGGTGCTTAAGTCTGGGCATTACGCTACATGGGTTGTGTGTAAAAATGGGTTTCGAGGTGAGTTTATTTGTTGGGTCTGCTCTAGTGTTTATGTATGTCACTTTGGGTCACGTGTTTCATGCTAGACTGGTGTTTGATGAAATGCGCAAAAGAGATGCAATTCTTTGGACTGCTATGTTATCTGGGTATGCCCAGCATGGGAAACCTGGTTTGGGCTTGCAACTATTCAGGGAGATGTTGGATTTTGAGATTAACCTAGATGGGGTTGTCATGGTGAGCTTGCTGTTAATGTGTGGTCAATTGGGGTGGTTAAAGCATGGAAAGAGCGTTCACTGCTGGTGTTTGAGGAACTGCTTGGAGATGGAATTAAGTTTAGGGAACGCTATTGTAGATATGTACGTGAAATGCGCGATATTGACTTACGGCCATAGGATGTTCAATAAAATGCGCCGGAGAGATGTGTTTTCTTGGAGCTCACTGATCTTGGGATATGGACTGGGTGGCAATGTGGATATTGCTTTGGAACTGTTTGATCGGATGGAAAGAGCAGGGGTTATGCCCAATGATGTAACATTTCTTGGCGTCTTAACAGCATGTGCTCATGGGGGCCTGGTGGAGCGAGCACGATCCTATTTCAGAATGATTCAAGATTGCGGACTGGTTGCTGGCTTGAAACATTATGCAACTATGGTCGATTGTCTGGGAAAGGCAGGGCTTCTAGAGGAGGCAGAGAAGCTTATTGAGGAAATGCCAATTGAACCTGATGCTGGCGTTCTAGGTGCCATATTATCAGGGTGTCGAGTTCACAATAACCTTGAAGTAGGAAGACGGATTGCAAAGAAATTAATCAAGTTGGAGCCAGAAAAGGCTTCTTATTACGTCCTCTTGTCAAACATCTATGCAGAAGCAGGTAGATATGAGGAGGTTGAGAAAATAAGGGCTTTCATGAAGGAAATTGATGTCTCTAAGCTACCGGGTCGAAGCTTGATTGAATCAATAGGTTGAGCTTGGTTTGTGTCTTGTAAAGGCTCCGTCAGCTCGGTCTCGATAAATGGAGAGAATAAATGCAGGACCAAAACAAGGTTAGTGTGTTACAAAATTACGTAGATGGCGACTGGCTCCAATTCAACCATCATAGAATGCATAGTCACAACCATTCTTTGAGAATCAAAATTGGATAGTCGCCTCCTGGCTCACCCATTTTCCAGGTTCTCGACTTGAAATGCTAATAGAAACTACGTGGTCCTTGATGTATACCGCGGGTCAAAAACCCTGATGCTCATGGTAGTCCCGCTTTGATAAGGAGCGTACCGGGAGAAAGTGGCTTTCCGGGTAGATGATGGAACAGAGAAACTAGTCCATGGATGTATCTGCAGTCTGCATGCAGTACGTCCACTATTGCATTCGGTCTACATCTACAAGTTATTGTAAAGAAAATGTGAAAGTAATGGGCGTAAAACGGTTAATGTATTCCATACTGATAGGAATTTCAGTAGAGAATTGTATTATTTACATAGATGAAGGGTACAGTAGCAGTATAACTCCTGGAAGGTAACTCCCAGGCCAATACAAATTTGTATTTTCAGAATATGAATGATGATAATCCCCTCCCTCTCTATACCGAATCCTATATACCTTCTGTACCTCCTCATTCTCACTCTCTCTCTATAACTAACTCTTAACCTCTAGCCTATGTGGTATTTGTATTTGTTTCCTTTCCTATTGTACCCCTATGGATGTGGGTTTGAATGTTTTAGTGGCTGTTTACTCATACTAATACTAGCATACTGATAACTAGGAAGGGTGCTAACAATTCCTTCCTCCTCAAAAGGCAACTTGTCCTCAAGGTGGATGACAACAACTTTACTAGCTGTTGCAGTTGCATCCCAAGATGAATTCTGAGTTAAAGTCCCATTCCTTTCCCAAGCAGTATCTTCTGCCCTTAGGCCATCAATTGGTGGACGTGATTGATTTGCAGTGTCAGATTCAACCCTGAATCCTGATGCAGAAAAGCTTGACCAAGAATTTCTTGTCCTCAAGGTGGATGAAAAGGAATTGCCCTTCTTCTTCTGCTGGTGTGCCTCCCCAACGAACAAGCCATTGAATAAAACAGCCCCCAAATCATCTCTTTGACCCTTATTCAAGGTTCCCATTTCATCAGGTAGAGTTCTTCCGATCTCTAAAGACCACAACAATCCTTCAGCTTCCAACTCTTGATGCTTCAAAATTGGTTGCAGTACATGGGAAGAAGAAGCGTGCATATGAATTTCCTGCAGAGTAACCTCTACTCCCTTCCGATTAAATGACATGTACATTCTCCTCCAATCAACCTTCACCACCCCTAGTGTCCCTAACCAAGCCACACCCAAGATTAGATCGAACCCTCCTATGTCAAATACATGTGCATTCACACTAAACTCTTCTCCACTCAACTCCAATTTAATCTCTTCGCAAATACCTTGTGAGAAGGATCGATGGCCATTTCTCAAACTAACACCGAAAACTCTAGTTGAAGTAACAACCATACCCATAGCCTAAACCAACCTTCTAGACAAAAAATTATGGCTAGCCCTACTATCCACCATAATGAGAATAGGCATTTCTTGTAGCTTTCCTATTAAAATCATGGCCCTCAAAGGTGAGGACTGAACCTTTCCAAGTTCCATGAGTTCCATCGAATTGCACACCATCTCCCATTCTTCTTGCTGCTCCTCTACCATCGATAATTGCTGATTATTGGCCCCCTCTGTTGATTCATCTCCTTCCCAAATAATCAGCCTATACTCCTTATCTGGACATCGGTGGAGTGGCCCAAAGGTTAGCCCACATTTAAAGCACAGACCTTTTGCCCTCCTTTCCATAAGCTGATCATAGGTTAAATTGCGTGTCCCCTTCCATTTTGCATTCCCTAGCTGGCGACCATCAGATGGGGGACCTCTCTGCTTGTTGAGTGGCTCCTTCACGTCATTTTTAATTGTTTCCCCTGCATAAAA
>JANVCL010000213.1:5859464-5871318 GCA_026546855.1 Erythroxylum incrassatum | reverse complement strand
AAGGATCGATGGCCATTTCCCAAACTAACACCAAAAACTCTAGTTGAAGTAACAACCATACCCATAGCTTGAACCAACCTTCTAGACACAAAGTTATGGCTAGCCCCAGAATAGGCATTACTTGTAGCTTTCCTATTAAAATCATGGACCTCGGAGGTGAGGACTGAACCTTTCTGAGTTCCCTGAGTTCCATCGAATTGCACACCATCTCCCATTCTTCTTGCTGCTCCTCTACCATCGATAATTGTTGATTATTGACCCCCTTTGTTGATTCATCTCCTTCCCAAATAATCAGCCTATACTCCTTATCTGGACATCGGTGGAGTGGCCCAAAGGTCAGCCCACATTTAAAGCACAGACCTTTTGCCCTCCTTTCCATAAGTTGATCATAGGTTAAATTGTGTGTCCGCTTCCATTTTGCATTCCCTAGCCGGTGACCATCAGATGTGGGACCTCTCTGCTTGTTGAGTGGCTCCTTCACGTCATTTTTAATTGTTTCCCCTGCATGAAATGCTTGAGTTGGCCGAAACGTGTTGTGGTTTCCTGGTCGGGACCCAACGTTTGCATGGATGCTGTCGATTTTTCTCCTTTCTTCCCCTGGCCGAAGCAGACCCTCACCAACTAATTCCCTTTCAACCTTCCTTGCGATGGAGAGAAGCTGAACTCAAGTGGGTGGGTCGTGGGTTCTGACCCGGTTCTTAATTTCTTCTCGTAGACCCCCCAGAAAACAGCTCATATACCACTCTACCAGGAAATGGCCTATTTGTGATGCCACCCTTTTGAAGTCGTCAATATAATCATCGACTGAACCTCGCGGAACAATTGATTTTAATTGCTCAATCGGGTCTCCCTCGTCCCTGCCTCCATAACGATCGAAGAGTGAACGTTTGAACCTTTCCCAACTCATACACGGGTCTAACTCCCGCAAATTCATAAACCAATAGAGCGTCGACCCCTCCATTCAAATTTGAACCATAGGTATACGAAGCTCAGGAGGAATTTCATGAATCAGAAAATAGGATTCGGCTCTAGTGACCCAAGCAAATGGGTCGTCCCCGTGGAAAGCAGGAAGTTCGATCCGACGTGCGACATTCCTATACTCCTCCCATGCACGCTCGGTGGCTCCTGGAGGAACGTGTTCACCCTGTCGGCGATGACCGGCTCCCACCTAACCACCTGTGGACCCATTGTTCTCGGCGGTAACCGTAGAGAAATGTGTGGGTTTGTTGCCCCCTGCTGACGATGACGCGTTGTTAGTAAACGTTGATGGTTCATCTTCTTCACCCACCTTTGGCTTCTGCGAGTGCCTAGCCATCAAGGATTGAAACCCATCCCTCATCTCCGACTGTAGCAGATGTTGCGATTTGGCCAGCATCTCCACGTTAGCCATCAAAGAGCTTAGCTGCGATTGAAGATCCTTCAAAGTGGTGTCATGCGATTTAATCATTCCCTCTTATGCTAAGAGGGATGATTCCTGCCTCCTAAGAGACGTCTCTACTGCCGATACTCTAGCCTCCATTCTAGTTGGCATACAATCTCTACCCTTGGTCTCTCAATGAAAGCACCAATTGATAGGAATTTCAGTAGAGAATTGTATTATTTACGTAGATGAAGGGTATAGTAGCAGTATAACTCCTGGAAGGTAACTCCCAGGCCAATACAAATCTGTATTTCCAGAATATGAATGATGATAATCCCCTCCCTCTCTATACCGAATCCTATATATCTTCTGTACCTCCTCATTCTCACTCTCTCTCTGTAACTAGCTCCTAACCTCTAGTCTATGCGGCATTTGTATTTGTTCCCTTCCCCATTGTACCCCTATGGATGTGGGTTTGAATGTTTTAGTGGTTGTTTACTAATACTAATACTAGCATACTGATAACTAGGAAGGGTGCTAACAAATACACAAAATTTTCAGCTTTACCATTCCTGAGAAGGATCATAACATATACAACCTTCTATTTTATCATCTCACGGTCACAAAGGAACAATATAATGCACAATCAATGCCTAACGAAATGCACAATCGTCTCTTGCTATTTGGAAGACCCAACCACATCAAGATGCCAACAGGCCAAGCCCGGGCTCCTCCTAGCCTAGCCCGACTCGACCCCTAGCTATGGTGGCCCGTAACCCGATGGGCCAAGATGGGTTGGCCCATGACCCGACAAACCGTTAACAGGCTGGGCCAATCCTACCTGTCATATTTTTTAAAGAAAAACTTAAAAAACGTGACAAAACGACATCATTTTTAAAGTAACAGTCAAATCACGAGCCAAATTTTGACATCTCTACAACCACATGCGGTACTGATTGAACAAGAACAAAGATCTCCACAAAAAAGGAATGTACATGGAAGTTATAAAATCTGACTTACTGGGACATCAGTAAAGCCAAATGCTTTGAGGTCTTAAAATCCGATGCTTACAAAATTGATCAAAAGCCAAATGATTTGAGGTTATATAATCCAATGCTTACAAAATTGATCAAATCCCCAACTGGAGGGAATTTCTTTCTTGTTTGTCTGGCATTACATAAAGCAAAATACCATGTAATGCCAGCATGTATAAAGATGGGATCCACCCCTTTGCATTTTAAATGATCATTTTTCATCTTTTAAATCTTTGTTTCTCCTGGGAAGGTAAGTTAGACATTTTTTTAAGGAAAATAAAGGAGGGAAAGAGAACCCTATTGTATTTTAAATGAAGGAAGTAAGCACTCGTACAGCTGCTCCATGCGTGATGTCACTGCAAGTTTGTAAGTAGTTGGAAGGCCTGGTTTTCCCAAATCCATGATATCTTGTCTCAAGCTGTGCATCACCTTACTAGTTAGCTCTAAACCAACCTCAGTATTTGCATGAGCATAAATAAAGATGCATAAGCGATGTAGATCAAAAATAATAATATAGGAAGCGGGTAGTTCATACTAACCACTGCCATTCACCAGTTGCTTTTGCATGCCTTTCAACAGCATGAAATAGGCGATCCAAACTATACAATGCTAAGCCATACATGGATATTGACTCTTTCTCCTGCATAATGAGTGGAGTGATGGGTAGATATGTCATTACTGTTAATTAGTATAATTGCATGGGTGAATCTGTGAACAAGTGGAAGGCCAGAGGTTATCTTATTGTTTGGAAAAGCAATCTTTCATCATTGGAAACAACCACGGAATCACAAAGACTCACAGCATAAAAGAGATAGTTCAATTGGTCCACATTTTCTTACAGTAACTCACCATCATTCTTGGCTGTTTTGATAAAAAGCAACTTCTCTTACAGTGAATTGTTAACATGCACATCATGACATTGGAAATGATCAAGGTATAAAGATACTTTTAAGAAGTCTAATAATAATCCAATACTAAATGCAGTTTCTTACCAGGCCTTGGTCAATATAATTTTGGTACTGCATAATCCTTCTTTCAACCTCTGCTAAGAGTAGCCTCCTTTGCCGCCGAGCAATTCTCCCCCTTCCTTCTGCTCTAGTGTCCTGATTTATGCAACAAAAGAAGCAGAAAGAACATGGATAAAAACTGTAGTGCATAAAAACACATGCATGCAGATACTTGTGAAAGTGCGGATGGAAAAGAAGATTAGGAACAAATTAACTCCTCGAACTAAAATCAGGAGTCTCAATTCTGAATTTTCACACATGGTCATGTATGTGCTTCTTAGACCTGTCCAATGCATCAAATTGTGGTGCTCCATCCTCAGAATTTTTCTGTAAAATGTGCACCTCTAGTGCTTTGAAGTTCATGCCCAAATATGTACATGTCATGACATATGCTTTTTATTGCGCTCCACACACAGTGTTGAAGATTCGCAGTAGCATAAAGCATCCTAATTTGTTCAGTGATTAAGGGAAAGTGAACTATAATCTCATTTCAAACCCATAAACAAAAGAATCAAAATATTTAAATAACTTGTATTACAATTATAAATTCGCTTGCATACTTGCATCAGCATGCAAAGCAAAGGAAAGAACCATATTCTCCTCAACTTAATATCTGAAGAAATCATTCTTTATTTTTCAAGAAACAGATGCAATAAATGGCCAAAGGAAAGACAATCTACCTCAATCAAGGTAAAAATCATATACAACATTTCAAGCTGGGGCTGCCAGCCTTGGAATAAAAGAGCAGATGTGTGTCTACACATACTGGTCAATGCAAGGCCCCACATCACAAATGTCATCCCCAATACAATTGCAACATATATAATTAACTCAAAGAAACTGCTATTAAACAATGGAGGATATTTACTGTTACGTACCTGTTTGAGCCATGCACGTGCTAACATTAGCAGAATGAGAGAAATAAAAAATGCTGGCAAGGCAGCCAGAATAGCAAAGTTGATCTCATTTGCCCTGAGGATCTGATCAAGTTCTAGCATTGCCCTGATTAAAGATCAATGCAAATTAAGCATACTAGGAAGGCCAAATAAAATTTGATTTTGATATGGCATACTATTTGAGCAGACTCACGTCTCAATATCGAGTTTTAACTTCTGAACCTGAAATGGGAAGAATATATCAGGTTATGACCAATGTTAGAAACAGGCATCATTATCAAAGTGTTCTGGATTACCTGGATAAGCAAAGCACGAGCAAGCTCCCCACTTAAAAGGTTTTGAATAGGATGTGTTAGTTCCTTCTCGTACCTATTTACAGTAGCCAAGGAGTTCACTTTCCAAGGAGAGGTGTAAGATAAGTACATAAGCATGCCTACTTATAAGTAATTCAGTGTTATATCAACTTAGGAATCAACTCAGAAATTTTATGAGTACTGATGCCAAGTATTGAAGATTTTTCCAACACAATTTTATGGCACATAGGTTTCATTTTTAAGTTGGAGCTCAAGTCAATATGCTGGGAGGAATCACTTAACCCAATTACATCTAGGTTTCGATGTTCCACCTAAAACTAGAAAAGTATAAACTCATCAATCAGGTAATATTTTGAAACTGAAAGGGTAAATTTCACCCGTGCAAAACTGATCCACTAGCTTTTCTTTGTGAATTGGTTGTGGTGCTGACAAATAAATCATCATAATAGACAAAAACTGATCCACTAGCTTTTCTTTGTGAATTGGTTGTGGTGCTGACAAATAAATCCTCATAATAGACAATACTGCATCATAAAGAGAATACTTTCTTGCTTGAGGCAATTTGAGTTAAAGTAAGACAAGAGAAGGTACCTCCACACCCATCCATTCATCGACTAAATATTCACCGAGAAAGTTGCTCTGGGAGTGGGTAGCATGACTACAAGCTATAGTGTTCCTAAAGACCATTAGTTCATTCTATTCTAGGAAACCAGATTGCTGATTACACACCAATTTCCCTCTCTCTCAACTCTTTCTGTTGCCATAATCATAAACTTGATATATAAACATGCTCAGCAGAACAATAAGAGTATTTTTTGCCTGGACACGTCATTACTTGGGCAATAGAAAACCTAAAACCTAGACAAGAAAGTAGAAAACAAAAACACTGGAGTACAAAAGCTAAAAGTAACATTTCATTAAACCCTTAGTCTTCTTGTATACATATCTTTAAGAACTTCAAAACCTACCTTGTCATCACTATTTCAAGCATTTCCTGATCTGAAGCGTTCTCTGGGAACTTTTGACCTTTTGTCTGCTCACTGAAAGCCAACAACATTCTGCATGCCAGCAACATAATTAATCAAAGAAAGTTCATGGTCAATGAAGTCCAAGTATTTTCTGCAAGACACGCAAGAAAACAAATTGAAGAACTAATTAAAGAAAAAAGGAGGGAGGAGAACACAGCAGTATTGTACAAATAATTAAAATAAATCACGTCATATAATTTCTATCAAAAGAAATCCTACTTCAGCAATTAGAACCTTTCCAATTCATTGTTCAGTACCTGAGTATCCTATTCCAAAGTTTTCATACAAATCCCTTTTAGTGAGGAAAGCCAACCTAAAACAAAGCTATCATAAACCCATTGCCAGTTAAATTTATCGTAAACTAAGCAATTGATAGCAAGTACCCTTTCATTTCAGGTCGACAGAGACATCCTAATGACATTTGACTATTTACTAGATTCAAACAAAAGGGCTCTATTGCACCTATGCAATGGAAATCATCTCATCTTTATAAACACAAATGGAAAGGGAAATAGAAGTTGTTATGAAGTTGAATCAAAGTCTCTAAATCTATTTCTTCCCATCCTCGCATCGTAGGGGATGAAGACTTGGACATCAAAGCTAATGCATTGGAAACTAAGCGATGGAGATTTTCCATGTTTAAGTTTTTTAATACAAATATTATGTCACATCATACATTCCACGTACTTCAGTATAATAGTCCAAAGTTGTCATACATGAATTTAAAAAAAAACTCTTTTGCTACTTTGGATAATTAACACCTAACTTGTTCTTCAATGTTCTAGGCCTTCTGTCGTCATTATAAATTACAAGTGTGTAAATTAAAAGCCACTGTTAAGTGTGTAGATTCTTCACAGGTATTTTAGAGAAGTTTTACATTGCAAGCTACAAGTATGTAGGTTAATCTTATGACTATCAGTTCCACTTTTACAATGACTCATCATAATACAGTATTTTCAGAGGGAAACAAAAGTGGAACGAAATGTCAACCTGCGCAGAGAATTAGCAGTCAACTGAACTTCTTCGGCCTCCATCACACCTTTTTGTCTCTTCTTGAATGTCTCAAATAGTTCATCTCTTATAGAGAGAAGCTGATAAAATGACCAGTTTGTTAAATCTCACGACATTTCAATCGAATAGCTAAAATCCAGAAACAGAACTACAAGAGAGAGGCCAGAGGGGTTTCAGAATCCATTTGGACTAGGAAAGCTAGAAAACATCAGAAATGTAAAGAAAAAAAAAGTTTATAAGGTAACAAGTATCTGAACTATTAGTTGAATTTCTTGCCCTAGTCTCAGGAGAGTGGTAAGTACCCATTTCTCTAACCTTTTCAACATTCCCATACTGAATTGTAATTATATCCTAAGTATCGATAGCATAACAATGCAAGATCATTTTAATCTGAATTTTTAGTTGGATTTCTAGCATTAGTCCCAAAAGGTGACAACCCCTTTCCAAAAGATCCCATATATACCTTTTCAACATTTCCGTACTGAAGTGGGACTTACAACCAGCCCAAGTATGGATTCATCTCACAATTATCACGAGTTAACCTCTAGATACGCCACAAATGGTTGGCTTTTGCACTACTGAAATTTATGTGGTCAAACTACAGCACTGTGAAGAAAGAAAGTCTCTTTATTCCACTTTCAAACAAATTAGTAATAAGTGCTTTCAGCATTGCATAGAAATCTAAATTTGATCACAGAACCTGTGCAATTCCAAATAGCAGTTATGGAACCATATGATAAAAAGAGCAAGCTTGATATACCGGTTGCTCCACATGGTCACTAAAGAAGTTCACAACTGAATCCCTAGCTTCCTGAATCCAATTTTCAATATCAGAACTTCCCATCAAACTACTATGTCGAAGGAGCCACAATGAACAAACTGACAGGCCAACTGCACCACATGTGTAGCGAATCCAGTATTGGTTTACTTTTCTTGGCTTTTGGTGTTTAGCAACCTAAAGGAAAGAAGAATCGCGTTTGATTAGCATCTCCAACAACAATTACTAGTGAAATGGGATTCTATTACCATATGACAGTGATAAGAAATCAACCTCAACTTAGCCAATCACAGAGAAACAAAAATAAAAATTATTACCAATAAAGACACATAGGAGTCAAGTGTCTCTAGATTTTTGTAAACCATATTGATGGCATCTTTCATTTCACAATCAGTCCACTGAGACCCTCCATTAACTTCTGGTAGTTCCTCAAGCAGCAAAGGAAATGAATAGCTTCCATCAACAGAAGAAGTCTGCATAAAATTCAAGAATACATATTAGAAAGCATAGCACCATGCATGTAAGTGAAACACCAATTACTAAAATGGTTTGACAGGCTTCACAGTTGAACATACAAAAAATGTAGCATTGAATAAAGAAATTTGTTTTTTCCACATACATGGAAAGCAAATTAATAAGCTCAGTATGGCACTTACCTGATGTATAGCATGCAGATGACCAATTGATGCCTCCAAATTCGAAAACATACCATTAATAGAAGCTAGTAATGAAGGCAATGATTTTTCAGGATCCTTCACTAACTCCTCACCACATTTATTGACTTCCATGTAAACCTGACGGTACAGAAAATGAGGTTTATCATTGATTCTTGTAGCCCTATTGAGAACAAATACTGGCTAAATTCTTTGAAACATATTTCAGACCATAGCAAGCAATGAATAGACTGCATAAGTTGCATATAGACATATTAACAGAAACAGAGTCTAAAATGGTTACGGTAAACTTTTAGATGTGGTAAACTAACCCTACATTAAAATTTAAGCAAGGAATGGATGCGTCAAAAATGAAAATGAAATAGATGAGGGAAGCATGAAATTTCCGAAGAGTCTTAACACTTGAGATATCCATAATGTGAACTGTAAGCTTGAGAAAGCAATGAGAAACAAGTATAGTCCACAGGTTAATAACATTAGACATTTCAAGTTCAACCAGCTTGGACAAAACATCTGTTCTAAAATATTATACCAATACATTTGGGACACATGTGGCATGCATATCAAATCTGGAATTAAATTAAAGGAAAAAGTAGCTGCAAACTTTTACAAAATTTCGTACACATGTACATAAGAACAAAAATAGGATAGACACATAAAAGGAAGTTACCTCAGCCAAGGATGTAGCAAGTGCGTCTCTTATGATGCTGAGAGCTGCTATCCTCTCAGATATGTGAGCAGATGCCGACTGGTAAAACCGCTGAATGGTAGAACCCTCACCAAATTCACGCAGGAAGTAAACTGTCCCATCAATGAAAGCCAATGGTCCTCTCTCAAAAATCATGAAGTACAACTTTCGAGCATTAGAACCCTGAAATACTTTAGTTTAGTCGAAGATAAATATCTGACTACATAACGTGATAGACAGGATAATTACAAAATAGGCCTGTGAAATTAAATGCTAACCTCTGCTCTAGATTGCCAAAACTGCAAATTCTTTTGTACATTGTGTAAATTAGCTATAAGGTGTTGTATAATATCCTCCAGGACGTCATAGAGCCTAGATGGCTCTGTCACAAACCTGCATGTATAGGACAAGAGAGAACATTAAATTTCATACTTAGCAACTAAAACCTGAACACATTTCTGAATAAAAATGCAACAAAAGGAGAAGGAAGCCATATGTTTAGGAAATACGATTTTATCCTAGCACTAATTAACTTATCAAGGCATATTATAAGATTAAGGTATGATAAATTCAGACATAAACAATCTTATCATCTAACCATCGTTTCTAAAGTCTAAGCATTATTTTCCAGCTAAATGTATATAGCAATTAGAGAGAACCATGTATGGTGAACTAAATAAATGCTAGAGTAGCAAGAATAGAAAAAATGCAGGGAGTATAACACATCTAAAATCCATTAGAATCTCTATTATCACATGATCATAGACAAAGGAAAAATGAGAAAGTAGAGAGTATACAGAGAAGAATCTGGAGAGTTAGAGGGCAAAGGTAGAGGAAAGCAAGGTTTGCGAGTGGTGCGAGCTGTTTGACGGTAGAGGCCTGAGATTTTGCCAATAAACTTAGTGTTGGGGGGAAAGAGAGCGACAAGTCGATTCCATACATAGCTGGAGTAGAAGGAGGCCAATGCTTTGACTCCCTTATCTTCATCTACGTTAGCAACTTGATCCTCCATTGGATATTTCTCGTTATTGTCTATGAGTTTTTGTTGTTCAGTTGGTTATATTTATTTCTGACCACCGGCCGACGGTTTCCGGAGGGGGAAAGGTGCACGCGAGGCGGTGGACCTAAAACGAACGCTTCAATTGCTAAACTCAGATTTTGACCAATTTAACCTCTCCATTTCCATTCTTTGAATTATTTTTGCATTCTTATAAAACTCAAAAAAGAATTTTACATAAAAATTTTGGGCAAATGATAAAAAAAAATCATATGTGATTAGAGATAACAAATTGGTTTAAACCTAAATTTAAATTAGTTTAACTTTATTAAATTTAAAGTTAACAATTTAGTTTCGGAATTTAAAAAATATTTTGAAATTTAAATATTTTTATATAATTATATGAAATTTGCATTTTTAATAAATTAATTTAAATACATTAAAACTAAATTTTAATGTTTCAAAAACCGAACCGGGAGTTAAACAGGTAAGATAAGAAGTTTATTTAAGGTTTAAAATGCTTAACTGACATTAAACTGCCGTAAAACCAATTAAAGATTAAATAAAATTAAAGAATTTAAAATATAATTAAAAAATTTTATCGAATAATTTGGAGTTTAGCCTCTATTTGGTTGGACTTATACTAATAGAACTTTTGTCAGTTGAACTTTTTTCTGTAGATCTTTTACGAGAATAACTTTTTTAAGAAGTCAGTTGACTGTTTGAATATTATTTAAAAAAGATTTTTTTTAAATTTCATACAGTAGATTATTTGACAACATAAAAATAAAAAATACTTTTAACTTTAACTATGTTTTATTTTGTAATAAAAATTATTCAAACTCGACCTGATTTAACCCATCGATCGGTTCATTAAAAACATTTAAATTGAGGCTATACCAGAGATTATATAGTATATATACTTAAACAATAGTAATCATAAATTCTTCTGGCACAAAAAGAAAAAAGGAACAGAGCATGATATATTCCATACTACTTATTTCTTCTACATTACAAGCCAAGCCCATGGTATAAGGATATAAAAGAAAACAGAAAAGCAGAGTATCTGAGTATACTATACTTAAACCAAGAATCTGAAAGCGATTGACAAGTAACATTGAATGTAGTCTAATTGCGAGGATGCGAGACCCCAGTAGTGGCTTTGGCCACGTCTAGAGCAGTAGCTTCAGGTTTCTTCTTAGAATACAGAACCAAGTAACCAAGAGTGGCAGCTATTGCAACCCCACCCATGGCCATCTTCACCGGACAACGTCCCACATTCCGTCTCTGGTGAAGCACCTCCGACGAGTGCTTCGCTGCTTGATCGGACCCTGCCATCTTCCTTCCTTTTTTCTAAGTTATCGTGTTAATGTTCTTGGTTGTTTAATCAACTTTAAGGAACAAAACTCAACAAGTAGGATGGTAAATAGACAGCGAAGTTAAATGTTTGTTGGACAAGTGGAATGGCTACAACCCTTTTATTACTAGTGAACGAGAGACTCGTTCAATGTCAATGTACCTTCAAAACCGAGCTTTAATGGTTGACATTTTTCTTCAAGGAAACCTCTTTAGTAGATAACAAAACCGAGCTTTAAATCTCTCTTTATGTTACCAGAAAACAAACATATTATATTTTTTAATGCTTTTGTCTTTGTAATTACCGTTGCAGTCATTATTTCTAGGCTTTTGCTGGTTGAGTCAACTATCCAACTTAGAATAATATGCTTAGCATATGTTTGGATGAGCTCATATTAGTAAAGTTTTTCTAGTAGAATTTTTGTCAATAAAACTTTTCTAAAGTTTTTCTAGTAGAATTTTTGTCAATAAAATTTTTCTGAAAAAGTTTTTCTAAAAAATCAGTTGACTATTTGACTGTCATTGAAAAAATAGTTTTTTTGAAAGAGCTTCATACAATAGACTGTTTGGTAACATAAATATAAAAAACACTTTTAATTTTAACTATATTTTATTTTGTAATACAAATTATTTATACATATAAATATTATTTAAAATATATTAAACAATATGCAAAGCACAATATATTAATTATTATATAATTTTAAACCA
>JANVCL010000213.1:5823673-5857774 GCA_026546855.1 Erythroxylum incrassatum | reverse complement strand
TTTAAAATTATATAATAATTAATATATTATGCTTTGCATATTGTTTAATATACTTTAAATAATATTTATATGCATAAGTAATTTTTATTACAAAATAAAATATAGTTAAAATTAAATGTACTTTTTATTTTTATGTTGCTAAACAGTATACTGTACAAAGCTCTTTTAAAAAAGCTCTTTTTAAAATGACAGCCAAATAATTAACTGATTTCTTAGAAAAGTTCTTCTAAAAAAGATCTACAGAAAAAAGCTCTACTGGTATAAGCCTAACCAAATAGAAGCTACATTAGATTGCTTCTTATATAGCATCTCTATGCTTAAACCTTTGCTATAATTTATATCGATCTCTTGTATAACATGCAATTTTATGTTTGATAATTCTATTTAAAAAAAACAATCTGTACGAAAATAGGTGACTGCGAGCGAAGAGATAGCGAACAGAGAGCGAGGGAGCACACATCGAGCGCACAGATCTAACATTCAAGTGCGTTAACCGCGAGGCTGCGAGGGATGTAGGCGGCGTGCGTCTGTGAGTTGCTGAAGGTGCGAGCGGCGTGAGCTTGAGCGACGAGCGTGCGATCCTCCAGATCTTCGAAGGTTTTGGTTGGGCATCTCTCCATGGCTTCTACTCCTACTCCAGCATGCACCCATCAGCCTTCCGATCAGCCTCTTGCAGTCCCTAAGACCCAGATCTCCAACCTCTCTCCTTTAGCAACCTTGGCTCCCACATCTGACCCTAATCCACTCTTCATTACCGAAATCCTTACCCCAAATATGCCTTAAAATCAAGACTCCAGCCCAAATCTCACAGCTACTTTGGCTCCCACGACTGACCCTAACCCTCTATCCAAGACGATTCAGCCCTCCCAACAAACCTTAGGCATTGCTGCTCGTGGTATGCTCCAGAAATCAATTATGGCAAATCCAGCAGCTCAAGGGTTACCCAAAACTTGGAAAGCTGTTGTTGCAAATGAGGTGGACACTTCGACGGATACAACTCTTACCTATTACCCGTTAGAGACAAAGGAAAATCAAATCTTTGTTATACCCCCTCCGGAGCTGGCGAAGCAAGGGGCTGCAAATTTCAGATTGGCACTTATTGGCTTCTTTATAGGTAAAAGACCAGCCTTCCCAATAGTTCAACGTGCTTTGAATAAATCTTGGACTGAGTTTGGGTTGAAACAAATTATGATTACTAGTTCCGATAACTTTCTGTTTAAGTTTGATTCTGAAGTTGGAGTGATGTCGGTTCTGAAAAAGAGTCCTTGGCATATTCAGGGTAAACCCCTATTTATGAAGAAATGGAGTTTGAATGGAGGAGAACAGGAGGTTGTGTGGAAATCTCCAGTGTGGGCTAAATTTTATAATATTCTTGTTGAGTACTGAACCACCGAAGAACTGGGTCGTATTGCTAGTGCGGTTGGGCACCCACTCCTAATGGGTTCTCCAACTGCTCGGATGGCCCGGATAGTGTATGATAGGATGTGTGTTGAGATGGACCTTAAAACTCGATGACCTAATTCGTTTCAATTAGCAAAGTATATTGAGGATGGGGAACGATCTTTTAAAGAAGTTAGAATCGAATATGAATGGAAACCTGAGCTGGTCACCCAGAAGAAAGAATGGGTACTGACAAGGAGGGTTTTTAAAACTGGCGATTACCATGAATTAAGCAAGGGACCAGAGGCACAACCAATTCTTTCAGAGCTGCAAGGTGAGGAATTACCATCTACAGGCAAACCCTCCCAGAAAGACAGGGAAGCTTCTGAATCCCCAGGCAAAGGCTTAGGCCCATTGTTGATGGAGCATATAGTTGGAATGAATAAGTTGATCGATCAGTTCTCCAAAACTGCTGGCAATCCAATTCTCTATAGTTCGGCAAAGCTTGACCATGAAGCTCTAACTGGAAACCTTGAGGATCCACAGGGAAATGCCATAAGTCAAGTAGGTACAAACTCTTTCTCTCCTTTATCTAAATTGATTCTCGACAGTCTTAGAATTGATGGGGGGTTGAGGGGGACTTTACGCTGAGAAAAGGTCGGAAACCTAGGAAAAAGAACAAGTAGGTTGGGTTTGTTTGTTTTTTTTGGAATAAATGGATTTAATTTTTTGAAATATTCGGGGGCTTAATAACCCCAAAAAACATTTAGCTATTCAAGCTTGGCTTAAGAGATTATCAGTGACTTTTGTGTGCTTACTAGAATTGAGGATTAGGTCCCCTCCCTTTTTGAATACTGTTGCTCCTCTTTGTTCCCTAAGTGGCCTTTTTATAGCAATATAGACAATGCCTCTAATGCCAGAATAGTGTTAGCTTGGGACCCGAATACTTACCATTGCCAAATCCTGAGATCTACTGATCAGTTAGTGCATGTCGAGTTGTCTCCTAGGAACACATCCCTTCCTCTCCTTGTGACTTGTGTCTATGGGTCCAATAGCCTTAACCACATGAAAAATCTCTGGAATGACTTGTCTACCCTTATACCTTACCTCTCCTCCACACCTTGGTTAATTGCGGGTGACTTTAATGCCATCCTTTACCCGCATAAGAGAGACCCTATTAGTCAATTAGCTCTCCAAAGTATGAGTGACTTTCGTCATTGGATTGATGGTAATGCTATGTATGACCTCAACTCCAACAGTCCTTGTTTTACTTAGACCAACAAACAAAATGGTGAAAATTTTATGGCTAGGAAGCTCGATAGGAACCTCATCAATTTTACTTGGAGCTCAACCTTTCCTAGAGCTTATAGCGTTATTCACTATCCAAACATATCTGATCACTCCCTTATAGAGGTCAAGTTTGGTACCCCCATCTAGAGAAGAGCTTCTCCTTTTAGGTTCTCTAACTTTCTTACTTCTTAGCCTAATTTTCTTCAACTAGTGGAGGAAGCCTGGTCTTTGCACATTTGAGGGTCCCCTATGTTTTGTGTAGTGTTTAAACTCAAGTTGGTTAAAAAAACTCTCAGTGCTTTTAATTCAAGACAAGGGGGTGATGTTCATGAGAAAGTTAGGATCTGTCAGGATACCTTTAATGTCATTCAAGATAAACTGAGGTTTTTACCTAAGTCGATTGACTTACTTACTCAAGAATTCGAAGCCATCAATGCTCTTATTCGTGCCTTAGATGATCAAAAGTTATTCTTAAACAAGTTTCGAGGATCAAGTGGTTAAAGGAAGGGGATAGGAATACTAAGTTTTTCCATAACTCCTTAATTGCTAATAGAAACCGAAACACTATCAATTCTCTAGAAATGGGTAACGGGAGGAGGATAGTAGATCCAAGAACAATTCCTTGCTTTCTTTCAATTTTCAATTGGAAGTCAAAAATCCCTTCCGCTTCAAAGGACTTTGTGGAACCTCTTTTTACTCAAGCCTTGTCTGAAAGTCTTTGTAACTCCCTTATCGCTGATGATTCAGCTCAAGAGATTAGAGAGGTTTTTAACACCTTCAATCCAAATAAGGCGCCTAGACGGGATGGGTTTAATGGTTTTTTCTTTAAACACACTTGGCACATTCTTGGGAAACCTTCAATCCAAATAAGGCGCCTAGACCGGATGGGTTTAATGGTTTTTTCTTTAAACACACTTGGCACATTCTTGGGAAGGACATTACTAGGGTTATCCAAGATTTTTTTCATCATGGTAAACTCCTTAAAGAGCTCAATTCTACCTTTATCACACTTATCCCTAAAAAAGCTCACATTTCCACAAATTATACGCCTATCTCGTGTTGTAACATGTTGTACAAAGTAATTGCTAAGATCATCTCAAATAGGCTTAAAGAAATTCTTCCTTACATTATTAGTCCTAACCAAAGTGCATTCATTAAGGATAGGAGAATTGGGGATAACATCTTGCGAGCCCAAGAAATTTTCAATAATTAACATCTTTCTAATGGTCAAAAGAGATTTGCCTTTAAAATTGATCTTCAAAAAGCTTATGATTCCATCCATTGGGATTTCCTCATCAATTCCTTAGCAACTATAGGCCTTCCTCTGAAGTTCATAACTTAGATCCAAGAAAGCATTTCCTCCCCTTCGTGTGCCATTTTGATTAATGGATCTCCCTCCAAATTCTTTAAAAGAAAATATGGGCTTAAACAAGGAGACCCTTTATCCCCTTACCTCTTCATTATTTGTATGGAAGTTTTTTTTTCCAGAAGTTTGAATGACTATATAGTTAAAAATCCTTCCTTCAAATACCACTGGAGACGCAAAGAACTTAAACTCACCCATCTCTTGTTTGCAGATGACCTTCTGTTGTTCTGTCATGCTGACATAAGTTCTATTCTAGTTTTGCTCAATTGCCTAACCTCCTTCTCTCAACTTTCAGGATTGGATATGAATCATTCTAAAAGTCAGCTTTTTCTTTCCCATGACATAACTCACTTGACAAACCAACTAGCCTAACTGTCTGGGCTTAGGCAAGGTTCCTTACCTATAAAGTATTTAGGTGTTCCCCTCATTACGAGTAGGCTTTTGAGGAGAGATTGTTTACCCTTATTGGCTAAGATTGATGCGAGAGTAAACAAATGGACCCATAAAAGCCTTTCTTATGCGGGTAGACTTTAACTAGTGAGCTCTGTGCTTTCGTCATTCCAAGTGTATTAGCCCTCTCACTTTATTATCCTGTCTTCTATCCTCAAGGAAATAGAAGCCAAACTCAGGAATTTTCTATGGGCTGGGCGGGTAGATAGTCACATCAATCCAAAGTTAAATGGAGTGATCTCATTAAATCCAAAAAGGAGGGAGGATTATGGATTAAACATTTGCCAACCTGGAACCTTGTGTTGTTAGGTAAGAGGATTTGGTTACTTTTCTATGATAGAGAGGCCATGTGGGTTAGATGGGTGCATATGGTTATTTTGAAACGGAAAAACTTTTGGAGTGCACATCCTACTAATAATAGCTCTTGGAGTTGGAGGAAACTTTTAAGTGTCCGGGACAAATTAGGGAATCAATTCAAATTTAGGATAGGAAATAGGTAGTCCACTCTCTTATGGCAGGATCCTTGGCATCCAAGGAGAATCCTAAGGAACTTCTTATCTCCTAGGGAGATAAATGGGTCGGGCTTACCTATGACAGCAAAGGTTTCTGATATAATCACTAATAATGGGTGGAGGTGGCAGGATTTTCCTATGGATCTCATTGTTGATTTTGAACCTGTTCAATATCAACCGACTAATTCTCAGGATCACTTGGAATGACTCCCTAGCTCCTCAAAGATTTATACCAATAGTTTAGTCTTCAAACTCTTGAGACCCTCAACCCAACTTATACCTTGGTATAACTTGGTTTGGTTTAAAAATAACAACCTACGGTGTTCCTTTATTCTTTGGCTAGCAGTCCTAAAAAAACTCCAAACAAGGGATAAACTTCACTTTCTCTACATGCCCAACCACTGTTCACTGTGTATGTCAAACATGGAATCCAATGAGCATTTGTTTTTTAGTTGTCCTTTCTCTAAGTCTGTATGGGACCATTGCCTCAATCATTTCCAAATACCCATCCCCACCCCTTCTAGCCTTCCTTCCATCCTTTCTTGGTTCCACCAAACTCCACCACGATCCCCTCTTTTCCCTATCCTTCTTTCCACAACGGTTTACCACATTTGAACCGAAAAGAATTCCAAAACCTTCAAGGATGTAGTCATGGAGGTAGAGAGCTTACAAGCCAGGATAATCTTCCAAGTTCTGGAGAATCTCAGCCTACACACATTGAGAGGTAATTAGATCTATTGTGCACTAACCTTTTCATGTAGATTTCTGTGCATCTCGACGGTCTCACTTCCCAGCGGTTGAACCCTCTTGGATGGCTCACGTTCAAGGGCTTCAACGACGTTCCAAATGCAATTTGGATTTCATGGAGTTTGCTAGGCAATGGTTTCTACACTGTAAACCATTATCTAGGGTAGCTGTTGTGGGCATTAACTGAGCAAATACATACCGATTACCAGGATTTGATGATACCATGATTGTCTATGTGATTGGTCTATTTTTGCTAGTGTATTTTGGGTATCTGTTGATATAATGCGGTAGTAGTTGTTGGTGTTTTATTGATTGGCGCATAATTGGGCTTATGTGGCATTTGTTTTGAGCTTGATCTTGTCACTTTCTATTCTAGTAGGCTTTGGTAAGCCCTGACTAGGAGAAATTACTGGCAGGGTAGTTAGATGCATGTCATTTTGTTTTTGCGTGTTTTGAGAATATCTTTAGTAATTCTTGGTTGTACATAACCTTTTATTATTTATAAAGTTTTGATTTACCAAAAAATAATTCTAATTTTTTGGTATCCAATACTTTAATAAATGGTTGATGAGTGGTTTTTTAAACTCTAAATGTCTTTTTATCATGATTTGGATAACATATTCTATTGTAAAATTGAAATTATTATAAGTAAATTGGCAATTGGCAATTGAAAAAGGTCATGATAATTTTTTTTAATATCATAAAATGAAAGGTCATATTCATTGAAATTTTACTCTCGAAAAAACGTTTTTACTTTGCGAGGATCGAATAAGGGTTATCAAAGAGGTTATTTTCATTGTTCGAACCTCTAATCTTATAGTCACAAATAAGCAATTGTTACCAATTATTTCCAAACTCTCCCTCCAAGAATGGCTCTCTTCACCTCATGGAACTCACCATAATCCCTAACAAGAACAACCAAGAAACACCTAACCAGCACAAGGCACCATCTAATTTCACCTACAACAAGAGTAAAGCTCAAACCTTAGAGGACATGTCTAAATATTTGTTTTAGAGGTTTCTTCCTAAGCTAAAGAGAGAAACCAGATAGGATTTGTGTGTTAAACCTGAGAGTTGGAGTAAGATGAAGAGTAGATTTATGAGAGCAGATATATACAGAGGGGTTTCAATTAGATTAGAGATTTTAGTTAAATTTTTAATTAAATTAATTACCCCATATAATTAAAATAATTACAAAATATTAATAATTTTAAGTTCTAAAATAAGACAGATCCACTATTTCACGCGGTATATAAGCTTAATAACATGGACGAGCTGCTCGGGTCTAAAGCCCAAGGGCTTCTGATACATTTTTTAAGTTAATGAAACGGATGCTCCACAAAACCCGACCCGCAAAATTGCCGTATTACTGCTACTAAGTACCAACGGCTAGTGAATCCCAAAACTTTAAACCATGTGTAGTTAAGATTTGTAGCCGTTAGATGGGAGAGAATCCAACGGTTAAGCCATGGTGAAAGATAAGACCGTTGGAGGTGGAAGAGACTTGGCATCGCTTCAAAAGGGAACTCAACGCTCTCTTTGCTTTTTCCCTTCTCTGATATAACATAATCACATATCCAATTCACACAAGAAGCAAAGAAACCAAGGAAAACATTTGCAGAGAGGAGTGGATATTCGAGAGAGGAAAAGACAAGGAGGAGAAGAGAGAGAAAGGGTGGCGATCATAGAAGCAGAAGAAGGAGAGACGCGCAGTAGTCTTCTCCAGGAGTTTCTGTCGTCGCTGTTTGCGAGAGTCTTTGGTCAGAACCAAGAACCAGAAGAAACCCAACAAGAAGAAGAAAAAGAAGATCTAGAAATGGCTTCCAGAGCTGTTGTTCCTCACCAACAACTTAGAGGTATTCATTTTTAATCGATCTTTTTGTGGGTCTGAAATTTTAAAGGTTGCTTCTTTGGATCTTCTGTCTTGTTGTTATGGTTATAGGCTTATTTGGAGTTTTGTTATGCTTTATGATGTATAATAGCAGTAGTTGTTCAAACATTTCTTTTAAGGTTTTCCTCATCAAACCTGCTAACAGTGTTCAGTTCGGTCTATTTCTGTGTTGCTTGCAAGTTATTTATGTATTCACGTCATGATTTTTCCTGTCTCAATCGTTTTTTGTTATGTTCTTGTATAATTTGAAATGCCGATGTTTATCTTGTTTCAACTGAGGAGCATTCAATTTATTTTTATTGTCTTGATCCGTTGTTGAAGTGATTCTTTGGGCTTTTCTAATTAAACCTACAAGTGAGATTGGTTAATCTATATGGCTGGTTCTTTCTTCTTCATCCCTTTTCACTCTGTTTCTTTGAACATTTTGTGAGCGATCCAGTGTAAATCTTATCCTCCCATTGTTTTCAAATTTTACCCTGTGCAGATGTTAAATTATGAGCCTTTTTAACTTTCCTGTTTCATCGAGGCAGTTCACGTATGGAAGTTCTTTTTCTTTTTTGTTTGAAGAAACTTGTTGATAATTTTAGTTTCTGAGCTTCGCAGGGGAACTCAAACAGAAGAACTTGGCGGCGGTTGATGGCAGGAATAGAAGGGTACTTCAAGACATCGGTAATTTGGTGAAAGATCATGGTGTGCAAGGGAAGGTAATCATAATTTATATAACAAAGTCCTGTTACATATTGGAACAAAGGCTTAGATTCAGAAACTGACTTGGTGGTCTATTTTCCTATCAATATGCAGAAACCAGTTGGTAATGGGCCTGCAACTAGAAGGGGTCCAGCGCCAGCAAAGACTGCAGTTGGTGCCTTTAATAATGCCATTCAGAAGAATAAGCCTGATAACGTGATCGAGATTAGCTCTGATGAGAGTGAAGAGGGTAGACCAGTTAACAGAAGGCAATTTCGAGCAGGATCTTCCAAGAAGGAAATTAAAACACTCACTGCAATCCTCACTGCTCGGAGCAAGGTAAATTGGATAGTTACTCTCACACTATTTTCTGCTGCAATTCTCTCTTTTTCTCGGAGATCAACCTCACACATAATATATTTCCTTTTGTTGATTTTTCAGGCTGTCTGTGGTCTTAGCCACAAGCCAAAAGAGGACTTACCAGTCAGTTGCATTGATGCAGAAGATGTTGATAATGAGTTGGCAGTAGTTGAATATGTTGATGATATCTACAAGTTCTACAAACTCACAGAAGTAATGATGAATTCATATGCTTCTTTTTTATCCATCTCTGCTGTCCTTCTTCCTAAACCACAATCTAAGGATAATTTGATGCAGGATGATGGTAGGGTACATGACTATATGCATTTGCAGCCAGACATCAATGCGAAGATGAGAACAATCCTAGTGGATTGGTTGATTGAAGTTCATCACAAATTTGAGCTGATGCCAGAAACCCTCTATCTTACTCTCAACATTGTTGATCGGTTCCTAGCAGTTAAGGTTGTGCCAAGAAGGGAGCTTCAGTTGGTTGGCATCAGCTCAATGCTTATTGCTTGCAAGTATGAAGAGATATGGGCACCAGAGGTCAATACCCTTCACATGTTCGGTTACATCCTTTTAAGTTGTCTGTCATTCCTTTCCCAGATTAACCTTGTCTCGAAATTCTTACAGGTTAATGACTTTGTTTGCATATCAGACAATGCCTATATCCGAGAACAGGTTTTGGCAAAGGAGAAGGCAATCCTGGGAAAGTTGGAATGGTACTTAACAGTCCCTACACCATATGTCTTCCTCCTCAGATACGTCAAGGCCTCTGTTCCATCTGACAAGGAGGTATGCTGATAGAATTTGATTCTTAATCTTATAGATGCGTCAAGATTAACTGAAATTTAACTGCTGTAGCTGGAGAACATGGCATTTTTCTTGGCCGAACTTGGTCTGATGCAATATCCAGTGGTCATCTCGTATCGCCCCTCCTTGATTGCTGCTTCAGCTGTATATGCTGCTCGACATACCCTTGACAAGCGGCCATTCTGGACTGAAACATTAAAGCACCATACTGGTTACAGTGAAGATGTGTTAATGTTTGTACTTGATTTCATTCACAAGATTCTTCAAGTTTTTTGAGTCATAGGTCATCATGCTAATATGATTTTGCCTGTGATTTGACAGATGTTGTGCGAAGCTACTGGTGCAGTTCCACGCTGCTGCAGCGGATAGTAAGCTCAAGGCAGTGTACAAAAAGTTTTCAAGTGTAGATCGGGGTACTGTGGCTCTTCATTCCCCTGCCAAGAGCCTTGTGGCCAAGTTATTACCATAACTCCTTGTGGCCAAGTTATTACCATAACTTTGGAGCTTCCAAAGTTTTATTGGCATATTAGCGTGTTCCATTGGATGGTGCTTTTTCAGTAGAGTCATGATCTATGTATATCTAATTCCTTGTTTCTTGGGATGAACAGTCATCAGACTTATGACAACTCTTTATCTAGTGTTAAACATTTTATCTTTAGGAAATCAAACATTTACCGCTTTTCTTATGATGTTAGCCAATAAACTAGGCCAGCACACTAAGCTACTGAAACAGTCAAACGAAATCCCTTCAACTTCAATCTGCTTTTTATTATCTTACAGAAGATATTTTCATAGTTGTTTCAGGGGGCTGTCCATAGAATGACAACTCTTTAGTTTGAATCCAGAAAGAGGAATGCACAAAACAAAAAATGAGGCAACTGATCAAAGGAACAAGTAGTTGGATAACACAGTTCTCTAAGATAAATAAATTGTAATATATAGCTTCTGAATCACAGTTAGAATGGGAAAATTATTGACATCACTTTGCACTGAACAACACACAGAAAATTTTACAACACGAAACTTCATGACAAGCCTTACAGTTTGACATGAAGGTCTTTGTTCAGCTTCCCATTTTATTTCCACATCAATGTGATAGAAGAAAAACCCATGATATTTTACCCTATATTTATTGTTCCTTTACTCAGTTTCTTCAACACCTTCATCACCATTAACAATTCCCTGTGTTTTGTCATCGTTCACTTTCACTTTGGCTCCACAGCAGCGCTTCGTGGCATGTGATACCTCAACTTTCCTTCTACAGCAGCCCCCTCCCATCTTCCCTAGATCCGTCCTCCTTTCCATAAACTCCGAATTCTCCTTCCAAACCTCACCATTAGAATACACCTCTTTTTTCCATATTGGAACAGAAGCTTTTAGCTCATCAATCAAAAACTTACAAGCATCAAGGGCATCAGCACGATGAACAGCTGATACTGCAATGAAGACACTTGTTTCTCCAACTGGAACCGGGCCTAGTCGGTGTGCCACAACAATAGAGTAAATATTCCAGGATTCTCTAGCGGAAGAACAGATGGACTTAATCTGACGAAGTGCCATTGGCACATATGCTTCATATCTTAGCTCCACAACTGTCTTGCCTTCAAATGTGTCTCTTGTGGTGCCAGAAAATGTTGCTATGGCCCCAGCTTGAGGAGCACTGACATAGTTTATGTATTTGGCAAGGTCAATTAGATTGTTCTCATCCAGAATTTCCACTGTAGTCCTCTCATCATCAGCCATCTTGGATTGAAAAATGTTGTGATCACTTGAGAGTTTAGTGGATATTTCAGTAACCAGTGAAGTGTGTATTCATAATCCACATATATATACCAGAAGCATCTGTCAATTTAGCAAAACGTCAAACTATCTAATATTTAGGTGGTGGATTCCAACAATTTGTCCACTTCAAAGTACTTATCAAGACAAAATAAATCTACAAGCAAAAACAAGAATACCTCAAATCAAGTTCAATAGATCTGAATTAAGAAATGAGAACGCCCCAAAATCCACTAAGACGCTAAAGTTCCTTAAAAAACATCAAACAACCAAGGGCAACGACTTCTTCCAAAATAAACAAATTTGAAACTTAGATAACATCCGCATCTAAAGCAATTAAGATATTATCAACGAAACCAAGCTGACAAATAAGCAAACAGAAGGCAGACTTGACGAACTCAAGAATACAAACCTTTTTATGGATTTAGCTAAAGAAGACGGAGGCGAATAAGAGGAAAAAACAAGGTATCCAACAACCTTGGACAAATGTAAGGTAGCAACTACACAACAGATTTAAATATCTTCAATGACGGTTGACCAACCTAATGGCCTAAAGCTCTCACCTTCCACAGTCACAACTGATAACAACCTTGATAGTTGCCGAAACTAGAGTTGACCCAGATAACAGCTTGTTAGATTGATGGCTATAACCAGTGAAAGCTCCAGCCTTCCACAAATATTGGCACTAAAGTGGCAGATTCGACATAGGGCATCGACAGCGTAGTGGTTTGCATTCTTAGCCACCGCTTTTATAAGTGGGCTTATGGCTACTGGTGTTTTGGTGCAATCAATGGGCTGTGTATACAGACGAGGCCCAGTTTAAGAACCTTTAATCAAAATCACACTGAGCCTTTTAACAATCTTTCGATTAACAAACTTTTTAATTAAAATTTGATTAACTAACTTTTTAAATTATTTTTAACCTAATTAAGCCAACCAAAATGCCCTCCAACACAATTTATATAGATGGGAGACCAATGATGTAGAAAATAAGAGAGATTGCTCAAGAAAAATATAATTTAGGGCTCTCAAAAATTGGATAAATATATAACTTGTTCTTCAAAAATATCAATCAACTTGACCCAAGTCCAAGAAAACTTGTATGAAGCTATAATCATACATATGTTCTCAAATATCCTAATCATATTTCATGAATGAAACGCCCAAATAATAATACAAAGCCAACAATGATGTTTTGTTTCCAAACAAATAATGACAATATGAACTAAAAGCAATGGAAACAAATAAGTTTCTACCAGCTAAGTTCACGAGTTGAAGATAGGCGAAGCTATCAAAATCAACCAATTATACTCTTTATCTCTTATACAAATGGATCAAATATATGTTAACATCACTCAGCATTGAGGTCATGTTCAACAAATTTGGAAATCAATCTGAAAATCACCACTAGAATATTTGAATATGTTAGACTCTGACAAAAAAGGCAAACAAAAACATGCCTTCTCTCTAGACAATCCTTACATGCCAAATCCTACCACCACAAACCTATAATACAAGTGAGGACTCTATATATAATTACAATTAGTAAGCGGAACTCCACGGAGGTAATTTAACTCCCTAAAGGAGCTCTGTCATCTGGCCCAGCAAGTGTGATCTGGTAGTACAATAATTTGCAGAAAATCAATTAACCCTTCAGTGGTTGCGAAGAATGAATCAAAGGATAAGATTTCTAGCAAAACGTTGTCAAACAATAAAAACAAATTGGATTGAAGCAAATCAACACTTTTTGGCTACAGGTCGCTATTAATGATTAATATCCAAATAAAAAGAACGTTTCTTCCCTAGGCCCTAGGAACCTGCAGAACTTGATAAAATGCATCTTGTCATACAATTCTACGAGCTGCTTTTGGCAATTGAAAAGTTCTTCATTATCTTTTGTACATATCTAAACAAACAAATTATATGCAAAAGAATTGGCAATTTAAACATCATTTCTAAAATAATAAATAAAAAGTTGAAGAAGTGCATACATAAACAGATCCATCCAAAAAAGTCGGGCATTTAAAGAAAATTTGAAAAATGCTTACATTGCAGTCAAAAGCAAACCTCCTTGCAAGCATAATGGCCGCATTTCTGTCTCTCTCAGATTCAAAGGCCAGGACAAAGGAAAGCCCTTTCTTTGCTTGCCAGAACAAAGCCTGAGCTGCAGCATTCCCACCACCTCTCACTCCACATAACTAAAGCACAAAAGAACAGTATAAAACGGGGCTGCTAAAGATGTTAACGGGTTCACAAGCCATCCTTTGTTAGGAGAAAAAGATTTGCAATCTACTATACCTGCATTGAAGTGGAGTAGTACTCTTTAGTGATTGTTGTCCTACCTCTGCAAAGCTTCATTCGCATCTTTCCCACATGAAGCACATGAATTGATTCGGAGACATGATCAGCACCACTCATTTGGGTAACAACCACCTGAATAAAAGTATAGTTAAAACCAAGTATAAAAGTCATCAGATTCCGAGATGAAATACAAAAGCTAAAGACCACTTCAACTCAACTGAAAACTAATGTAATCGACATAGATTTGAATTGAGAAAAATCTGAACAACATTAATGGCTAGACTCAGCAGAATCTAATCCATGGCTCATCTAGCATATTAGACAAGGTAAATAGAGTGGAATAACCAAAATGATTAGGCGCACATGCAATGCTTGAATAGTTTTAAAATCAATGACTCTCAAATATTAAACACCATCCATAATTAACTAGTTTAAGAAAAGAAAAAAATGAGGTGAAAACACATACATTGAATTCAACATCGTGTTTTCGAACAAGTGCCTCCACATAGCTACCCAGACCAGCAGCTGGACATGGAATTAGGTCAGCATTTAATTATTTAGCATGTAAAGTAACCATGAAGGACTTGTGTACTTGAAATTAGGCCAAAACCTCAAAATAAGATTATCAGAAAATTTAATGTTACGAAACCTACAGCAGTACACCAAAACAAACCAGAGCAGCAGTTGAAAAGAAAACCTGGATCAATGGCACCCGTTGTAGCCAAAGTGATACGCTGATCACTGCAAACAATTTCAGCTTGCAAGACTCTCCCAACGTCAAAAGGCTCTGGAGCATAAACTGATTTAGTAGCTCCTGTAAGATATAGATACTGATGAAATAAGCGATAGCCCATGCATAGAATGTCTCATCAGCAGCAATTGATAATTCACACAATATGATATGGTCTTCTAATCAATGAATTGAAACAGTATTCTATAATCAGTTATGAACTCTTAAATCTATCAACAGCTTAAACTTTCTTGTATTTACCACGCCCTCACCCCCAAAACCCCATAAACCCAGAAAGGAATGCACAGAAATCAATTTCACTAACCACACGTATATATCTGATAGAAGTTTTAATGTAACAGCAATACATAAGAACTTCTTTTATGAACTGTTAGAACCTCCATTTTTTATCCACATGTTCATCTGGTTAATTGTAAAAAAACAAGCCCTTAGATACACATAGTGGACCTTCATTCATCACAGCATATCTGTTGGGTTTCAGTGGATCAGGTCCCTTTTGTTCTGATGAATCCATTGCACTGACAGCCACATAAAATATCCTATCCAAAGCCACTATTGTGAATAAGGGCTGTTTTGCTCTATATTGTATTTCTTAGAAAATGTAGTACATATATACATGAATAGGAATACTAAATAGGATAGAGAATCTATACAAATACAGAAGATAATCCTAAGATAATTCCCTAAGATAAAGCTATCTAATATAATCTGATTACAATCAGATTAGCACAATATTATGTGATAATACCGTATCTTGACCACACTCCCCCTGAAGTTGGATCATAGATATCAATCATGTCTAACTTGCTGATACATTCTTCAAATACTTGTCTTTGAATTCCTTTGGTAAATACATCTGCTGTCTGCTTCTTCGTTGGTACATAAGTTAGGCATGTTGTCCCATCTTCTATCTTTTCCTTGATAAAATGTCGATCAACTTCAACATGCTTTGTTCTCTCATGGTGGACTGGATTGTGAGATCAAAGAACAATTGAAATATATACTGATTCAGATTGGGCAGTTTATAAGTTAGGCATAAACTACCTCAAAATGCTTACTCTTTGGTGCATTCTTGTAGCGACTTGCAACACTCACAACAAAAGCAATATCTAGTCTAGTATGAGACAAATAAATTAGCCTTCCCACTAATGTCTGGTATTCTTCACAGTTAACCAGTTTATCTTCTCATCTTCAAACTTTGTACTTTCAATGGGGGTGGTGCTTGGTTTAAATCCTAACATTCCTGTCTCCTTCAAAAGATAAAGAATGTACTTCCTTTGTGAGATGTAAATCCCTTTCTTTGATCTAGCTACTTCCATGCGTAGGAAATACTTCATTTCTCCTAAGTCTTTAACTTCAAATTCTTTCCTCAAAGCGGAATTGAGTCTTGTAATTTCCTCTGCATCATCACCAGTTACGACAATATGATCTACGTACACAATCAAAATTGTCTTCGTACCTTCTCTAATTTTGAAGAACATTGTATGATCCGACTGAGCTTGTGTGTATCCTTTTGTTTTTAGGACTTTGGCAAATCTTTCAAACCAAGCTCGGGTGATTGTTTCAGCCCATCTATGGATTTTCTTAGTCTGCATACTCTGTTTCCTCCTCCTTCCTTATCAAACCCTGGAGGAAGTTTCATATATACTTCTTCCTTTAGTTTTCCATTCAAGAAGGCAGTTTAACGTCAAGTTATTGAAGGGGCCAATAAAAGTTAGCAGCTACAGATAGCAATAGTCTGATAGTGTTTAGTTTGGCCACAGGTGCAAATGTCTCCTTGTAGTTCATCCTATAGGTCTGAGTATAGTCTTTTGCTACCAATCTCGCTTTATACCTCTCAATGGACTCATCAGCCCTATATTTGACTGTGAATATCCACCTACACCCCACGGGTTTCTTCCCTTTTGGAAGATCAGCTTCTTCCCACGTTTCATTTTTTTCAAGTGCTCTTATTTCTTCAAAAACTGCTTCTCTCCAATCTATAACTTTAAGAGCTTCTTGGATATTATTGGGAATGTCAATTCTGTCCAGATTAGCAATAAATGCTTTATATTGAGAAGATAGAGCGTCATAAGAGACAAACCTCTCAATCGGGTGCATGGTACATGATCTAGATTTCTTCCTTAAAGCAGTTCTAGATCTATATTGTCTTCTTGTTCCTTTGTATTACTACTCTGAGCTTCTTCGGCAAGAACCTGCATTTGTTTAGAGATTGGTATAGCTTCAGGGATAGGGAGTGTACTACTTGTTTTCTTCTTCCGAGAGTACACTTTGAGTGTATTGTTAGGCATGACTACTTCTGTATCAAGATTTGTCCTTGTAGGAGATGCATTGGACATAGGTGTTAGGATAGGTTCAGGAACAAATGTACAAGGAGGTTCAGGTTGAGATTCATCACCAAACTCACTCCAATACTCCCCCTGAATCGAAGACTTGGGATAGAAGGAATCTGTTTCAGAAAAAGTGGCATCACAAACAAACAACCTTTTTGATATAGGATCATAACATTTATACCCTTTTTGTGTAGCAGAGTAACACAGAAACACATTTTTTGGCTCTTGGATCAAGTTTGTTGTATGAATAACTATGAATAAAGACTGTACACCCGAAAACCTTTAAAGGAAGGTTAGTTTCAAGATGGGTAGCATTATGGATTTCTTGACATTTTTGAAGAGGTGTTTTGAAAGCAAGGACACGACTAAGTATTCGATTAATAAGGTAGGTTGCAATAAGGATAGCATCCCCCCAAAAGAATTTTGGAGCATTGCTAGTGAACATCAAGGCCCTAGCTACTTCAAGGTGTCTATTTTTCTGCTTAGCAATCCCATTATGTTGAGGACTATTGGCACAAGTACTTTTGTGGACAATTCCATGTTTTTGGAAGAATGTATGAAGATTTTGATTAAAATATTCAGTACCATTATCAGTATGAAGGACTTGAATACTTGTTTGAAATTGATTTTTTATCATCTGATAAAAGTTGATGAACACAGTAGGGACTTCAGTTTTATCCTTCAAACGAAACACCGAACACAAACAAGTATTATCATCAATGAATGTAATGAACCATTTTGAATTGGTTTTATTAGTGACACAAGATGGGCCCCAAAGATCACTATGGATAAGTGAAAAAGGTTTTGTGGGTTTGTAGTCAGCCTTGTAAAAGAAATTCTTTGATGCTTAGCAAATTCACAAGCATCGCATTGAACACAAAGATCTTTATTTATTGAAATATTTGGAAACAATCGTAACATATAGTGGAAGTTTGGATGACCTAACCTTTTATGCCATATTAATAGTTCATCATTCTTAGGGACAATCACACTATTACCCAAGCTATAGGGAGTAGAATGACTTTCTTTATCTTCAAAGCAGTATACTCCATCTACCTCTTTAGCACTGCCAATCAACTTCCCCAGTGACAAGTCCTACATAACACAATGAGTAGGGAAAAAAAGAGCTCTACAATTAGCTTCTTTTGTCAATTTACTAATTGAAAGGAGGTTACAGTCTAGATTTGGAACATGTAGAATAGAGTTTAATTTCATAGAATTTGTTACTTTGATATCTCCTTTTCCTGCCACCGAAGAAGAATCACCATTTGATACCTTAACCTTTTCATGCCTAGCACAAGGAAAATATGAATGAAACATGTCATCTATCATATGGTCTGATGCTTCAGAATCAACTATCCATTTCTTCCTACCGCATGAAGATAAAAAAGCTTGTATGATATTACCTCTCATGGTAGCATTGGCAATTGTCCTTGTCTTTTGTGGTGGCTGTCATTTTGGAGATTCTTTAGTATTTCCAATAATTTCCCTAGTGAAATAATCAGCTCACCAGCTTCTTGTTTCTGACTATCTTCAGATTTTTCTGTTCCCCCTTCATTAGATACTTGATAGCCTCGGTTTTTTCCTTTTTGTGGTTTCCAATTTGGAGGCTTTCCATGGATGTCCCAGCATGTGTCAAAATGTGACCACTTTGTTTGCAGTGATCACACCACTTCTTTTGACCCTTCTTATTGGATTCACCACGGGACATAAATGTAGACGCTTCACTAGTAGGAATTGGAGACAAATTTTGTTCTTTTAGCATAATTTTCCTCCTTGTTGCTTCCCTACTAACTTCGGAAAAAACTTCTTTAGCTGTTGGTAAAGGAACTCTACTTAGGATTCTTCCACGAATATCATCCAGTTTTTTGTTGAGACCAGCCAAAAATTCAAAGACTCTTTCCTTTTCAATTTTCTGGTTGTACATCACAACATCTTCCTTGCACCTCCACTCTTCGTTCGACAAAAGGTCAAGTTCCTACCATAATGCTACCATTTCGACCCAATATTCTGTAACTTCTCTGTCACCTTGCTTCATTTGCCACAATTTTGTTTTTATCTCGTAGATTTGTGATGCATCCTCTCCGTTAGAGTATGACCCTTCCCAAATCTTTCAAGATATTGGCAGAAACTTGAAGGTACGTTTGATCGACTGTATCATGGCATTGATAAGTCATGATGAGACCATGGAGTTGTCTATCTCCTACTGTTGCGCACCTTGCACATTCATTGGGTGTGGAACGTGTCCATCTCCGACAATAAAACTTAGCTTCCCGCATCCTCCAATGGCGAGTTTCATAGCTTGAGCCCACTCCTGATAGTTCGTTCCATTTAGTTTGTTAGAGAGGATGACAACAAAAGCTCCTTCAAGACCAGAGGTCGTCGACGACTAACCTCCAGTTTGGTTTGGATTTACCGTGGAGGATCCCTCAAGATTGGAAGCCATTTCTTGACTTGCTAGGAGTGACTCCTTGGTTTCACGTGGCTCTGATATCATATGAGTAAGAGCTGTTTTGCTCTATATCATATTTCTTAGAGAATGTAGTACATATATACATGAATAGGGGACACCGAATAGGATAGAGAATTTATACAAATAAAGGAAATAATCCTAAGATAATGCTATCTAATCAATACAATCTGATTACAATCAGATTATCACAATATTATGTGATAATACCATATCTTGACCACAGTCCCCTTTAATCTAGGCCTTCTACTAGGTTTAGTTGATGACTTTTCGGTATCTCCCTAATGGTGATATTGGTCTTCCTAGTACAATTCTATATTCTAAAGGTGTATCTGCAGTTGTTGAATGGATTTTGACTCTTGATGGATTTAACAAATAATCAGGCATCTGAATGACTATAGGCATTTTGAAATATGAATTCTTGCCTATCATATGCTTCTTGATTTTTTTGGAACTGGACGGAGGAAATACCTTAAGATACAAGTTGAACACTGTAATTGTCACAGAATCTGATCCTAAACTGAAAATCTTTGTCTTCTGTAGCAACTCGGCCCCTATTAGAGTTATTGCTAATTACCACTACTCTTCTGCTTGCAAAGTTTATGGATCATTTATCACTTTTTAGGTGTCTCTTTTATCTCTGTGTCTAGCTTTTCCATGAGTTCTTGCTGATTCTAGTTTCTCTTTGCAGCCTGCTTTTCTTGTTGCTATATTCTCGTTAGAGGAGGATGCAAGAATACAGTCAAAGGAAGCTCCAAATGGTACCCTGGAATGCAAGAAATCAAGTCTTCTGGGTGCACTTGTACCATATGTTGAAAGATCACCACATCTAATTAAAAGGTCTGTCCAGAAAATAGTCTATAATTTAAATGTAAACTTTTGGATAGTTGAATCAATAATGGGAATGAAGAAGAGTAGGAAATGCTGAATGGCGATTTAGAGATAAGTTAAAGATTTAAAATCATCTGTTAGGAAGTCTGTTTTAACAATTTATGGAAAATCTTATTAATGAACAGAGTTTCTGAAATCCTTGCGTGGAGGAACTTTGGGCAATAGCTAGTAGACCAAACAGGATACGGAGAATCCTAGAAAAAATGAAGTTTAATGTGATCAATAAATTCCATGGTTCACTTCTTATCAGGCTAAGATACTGAAGTTTGTGTGTTATGTAATAGGTCTTTGACTTTGTTTTTTTCTTTTTGAAGCTTCAAAATATATGGTTTAATGTGGCATTGCAATATTTATAATTCGACTTTTAAGTATGATCCCGTGCTTCTTACTTGCCTCTTGATTGACTTACTATTGCAGTGTATAGTCAGATCCTGATTTTAAATCCCCATATGTTGCTCACTCTTGCTTAATATGCTTTTGCTCCAGCAATCCTCGCATGCTGCTCTTGATTCTTAATTTCCTGAAGACGTTATGGCATGGGGCTGTTCATTACTTAAGCATTTTGGGATCTCTAAAGAGCTCTGGGGAGTTGTGGAAACATTTTTCCAACTGTATTTCACTAGTTGATAGTTGCAAAATCTCCCCCTTTGATGATATTACTGGCATGGAGGCTCAAAATATTGCTTACCGATACCAATGCCAATCTGCAATAATGGAAATAATGGGATGTGAAATGTTCCTGAATAAGAAGTTGTATGGTGACTTACTTTCAAAAGAATCCTCAGCACTGAAGGTGGGGACTGAAATTGTAGGAGGCGCAGAAAAGTCCAAATCTGCTAATGATTGTAAATTAATCTTGTCAACTTGGTGTGAGAGGTCCATTTTCAGCAATCTGATCAAGTCGTATACAGTTTGCGAATACAGTAATGAAATATGTCATCATGCTAAGGTGACTGCCAACTATATCATATTTTTTTTGCTTCATTAATGTTATTTTGCGAGAATCTTGACTTATTTGCTATTGCTGTTCTCCTTCCTTCTCTCGTTTGTATTCTCATACCTAAATCAGTCTGTTTTGTTCCCTTCTAATAATGTACTCATTGATTAGTGTGTACTTGTGTGGCTGGCAGGTTGCTACTAGTTTGCTTGTTGTCCATCTGATGGAGAAACTGGCAGCTGGTAACGCAGGGAGTTTATCTATATCGATACTTGAGAAGATTGACGTCACTTATAAAAATGTATGCTTTTGTCTTTATATGTCAACTTTATTCTTTTTTTAATGTAAGCCCATAATTAAAGAATACCTATTATCGATATTCTTGAAACTGGACTTATACGCACTCTTGACTGCTAACTTCAGTTCTTTCTTGAGCTATATCTCATTTAATACAGATTTATAATTAAAATTTCTGGATTACAGTTGAGCTCTCAGCCTGCGTTTTCAGAATTAGTACAGCAATACTCTCAATGGGGTTACAGGTAATATTCACATTTATAGGTTTCTGTTTGAACTGTTTACCACTTACGACATTATTAACTTTGGGTAGTGAAAGTAGCTAAGTAGTCCATATATGACGGTTTTTCCAGCCTGCAAGCATGCGTTTTTGTTTCTGATTGTGTGAGATATGTTTAATTGAGTGTTATACAGTGTCCTTCTCTGTCATCTGCCCTTTCAAGCTCCTCTGTCCATCTCTCTCTCTCAAGGTGGTTAAGATATAGACATATACTGCCTTGACTGCTGGAAAAGTTTTCTGGTTATGGAACATAGTTTTCAAAATTAGTTTTGTACATGTTTGCTTGTGTGTGCCTACTGAGGCATAGTAATTCTGCATTTAGTGTTTCATTTTTCTTTTTTACCAAATTTATCCCTTAGCATCGACCTTTTCCCCATTTAATCTTTATGTCATGTTCATGCAGTGAAGGCAAGGAACTAAGAAGTCTAATTCTCAATGATCTGTACTATCAATTGCAAGGAGAGCTTGAAGGCCGTAAAATTTCTGACGGACCATTTAAAGAACTCTCTCAATATGTGAACAAATCAAATTGTTTTCAGATTTATCGACATAAGCCAAGTGATGAATGTGTTGCAAATGCCATAGATGTGTACTTGTATGACATCACACGGATACAGTTGGATTTGGGTTTAGATATGTGGGATTATACAGAGTGGAAAGCATATAAAGAAGTTGCAGAAACTATGTTGGATTACATGCTGAAAGTGAATTCAGTTGTTTTGCTTACAAGCTCAAAGCTTTCTGCACTCAGAGCCTTAATAATACTCTTGACAGTCTACAATGATAATGTAAGTGTCTTCATTGAAATTTGTTTACTTAATAGTAATTAATTTTGCTATCTTATGTGGATTTTTTTAATTACATTTGTTACATGGGAAAGTAATGAAGTTCTGACTAGTTAATGTTTTCTAACTTAATTTTAGTCCTGTGGATTAATTGCTAACTTTATGATTCTGAGGTACTACAAGTAAGTTTGATAACTCAATTCTAGATACAGAAATTGTTATGTGTCTATGATAGTGAATTGTATTTGTCGATCACTTTGTTTGAAGATTTTAGTTTGACCCTCGGCACTGGTATCCTGATATTCTTGTTTTGGATGAGTATATTTACTTCTTTCCTATTAGATGTTTTAAACACCCTTTGTCAAAGTACATACATGTTTTCTTCCAGCAGGTCATTTTAGAGAATTCCTGTTCGGTATCAAGCTATACAACTGCTATCTCTTTGTCTCGGATCAAATATAGAGAGAAAGTTCGGATATAAGCTCACATATTGAAATCTACAAGCATTTGAATCCAATCCTCATGCATGAAATAGACATCTGATTTGAGTGTTTAAGAGCTTTCAGGCTTAAATATGGATGGTTGTTTCTTTTGTCATTTTCATTCACCCATATATTTATTGGGAGGGACATGATTATTGGTTGTTTCAGTCTGTGCAGCAGTCATAATGCCAATTCATCTGTTTCATATTGTTAGATTTCTTTGATTTTCCCCTCATGCATGTTTCTGCTCTTATGGTACAGTCACCAGGGACACATGCCACAACTGTGGGGAAGATCCCAAATCAAGTCTGCCTTTCATGTATTGATCACATTTGCGAGAATATCCATGACCAAATAGACTCATTAGCCCCCTTTTTGGATGCCTCGGAAGAGATTCTTGATTACCTTTCAGCAGATGTTGAATTACTTCTACATTTCATGAGATCCACGCATAGCAGTTTGACTTTATCTACTCGTTTACTCGTCTTAAAAACGGCAGGTTCTGGCCTTAAAGTGCTTAGTAACTTCCCGTCATCTGTTTCTGGGAGAAAGGTGATGCAGCTTTTGCTTTTGCTGCTTCTCTTGGCAATGGAGTTATGTGAAGCTTCGGATAAGGAGTTAAAAGAGACCGCTGAGGTTTCAAATATTTGTTTGGGGCTATTGCCTATTATGTGCAACTGCATTGCTAACGCTGAACATTTTACCCTTTCTTTGACTATAATTGACTTGGTCCTAAGAAGCTTGTTGACACCTAGCACTTGGTTCCCCGTCATACACAGACATCTCTCGTTACAGCATATTATCGTGAAGCTTCAAGACAAAAAGTATCTTTCATCCATTCCAATCACATTAAAGTTCCTTTTGACTTTGGCAAGGGTGAGGGGAGGCGCTGAGATGCTCCTTAACGCTGGTTTCTTACTGTCTCTTAGAGTTCTATTTGCCGACTTGCTAGATTCTGCGCATTCTACAGGGAGCACTGCAAATAATGGCCTCCAGAACACATCTGATACTGAGATACCTCAGCAAATTTGGGGCCTTGGTTTGGCTGTGGTCACAGCCATGGTCCATTCTCTGGAAAATAGTTCCTCTTGTAATGAGATTGTTGATAATATGATTCCTTACTTGTTTTCTGAGAAAGCTCATATGATCTCTTTTTATCTGAATGCACCTGACTTTCCATCTGATGATCAAGACAAGAAAAGACCACGGACGCAAAGAACATGCACTTCTCTGACCTCTCTCAGGGAAACGGAGCATACACTTTTGTTAACATGCAGACTAGCAAAACAATGGAATTCATGGATTAAAGCTGTGAGAGAGATGGATCCACAGTTGAGAGAGAAAAGCATCCATCTGTTGGCCTTCATAAGTCGCGGGACTCACCGCATTGGAGAATCACCTAGGCGAACTGCCCCTCTCATATGTTCTCCTGTCCTGAAAGAGGATTTTGATTTATGTAAGAAACCATCGTTCCTGAACTGCAGGAGTGGGTGGTTTGCTCTTTCTCCCCTCTGTTGTGTGTCTAAGACCAAGGCTTCTAACGCTTCAGTTTCTAGTACTGCTATCATAATCAGGGGCCAATCAGATGGAATTAACAATTCCGCCTCTCCGACATACTTCTCTGACATGGTTGGCCTGCAGATGTACAGGATTTCGTTTCTTCTCTTAAAATTTCTTTGTTTAGAAGCAAAGGGTGCTGCTACAAGGTCGGAGGAAGTGGGATTTGTTGATCTTGCTCGCATTCCTGAGCTTCCGATGCCTGAGATATTACACGGTTTGCAGGTAAGTAAACCCTCATATCATTCCTTTCAAATAATTGGACGACGTATGTGTGTGTCGATTTTGTTACTTTCCCCCAAGAAAATATCTGGTCTGTTTAGTGTGGGACATAAAGTGAAGTTGACATAACTTGATGGATTCTCTCATCGAAATGCAGGATCAAGCAATCGCTATTATCAGCGATCTGTGTGACCGAAACAAATCAATCGAAAACTATCCCGAAATCCAGTCTGTCTGTTCGTTACTAGTCCAAATCTTAGAGATGTCTTTGTATCTGGAGCTTTGCGTATTACAGATATGTGTAATAAGACCTGTGTTAGGTCGTGTTGAGGATTTTTCGAAGGAAGTCAAATTGGCACTCAAAGGTAGAGCCACCACCTCCTTTTTTAAACAAATATCAACCACTGTAGCTTGTCTTAAGTTCTTAACCAATCTCTGTTTTCTTGGCTTTTTTAGCTATGGAGAGGCATACATTCCTCAACGCATCACTCCAATCGTTGAAACAGATAATGTCATTTGTTTATCCTGGATTGTTACAATCCGAAGGTTTTTAGAATCATTCGAGGCGGTAACATTTAGAAACAAAGCGCATGTGTTTGTAAATTATTAATGTGACCTGATGCCCTTTTTTGTCGGTAGTCAAGTTCATAATTATGGCTTTTACCGTCCGTCATTTTTGTTCATGTGAAGGAGACGGCTTGTTGGTCTGTGTAATCGCATCTGATATTTCTCCTTTATGCTCCAGTGGACCCTCCATGCTTTAATTTAGGCTCCGCTTTTCTCCCCATCCCCACATTAAATATACCAAAAAATATCTTACTTTTGTGGCCTTGCGTTTTGATTGAATAGCATAGGCACTTTGGATAAGGATGACAATCTGTCAGAATAATCATTTAAAATTGCAGTTTTAAAGTTGTTTCGTTAAATTTGAATTAAAACTAAAATAATTTTATTTTAGTTAATTAAATTAAAATGACAATATATATTAAACATAACGTTTTAAAAATTAAAGTGATAACATAAGAGGTTTAATTGGCATTAGAATTAATTAAAATATATTATTAAATAAATTATGATTTATTTATTTTAGTTTAGAAAAATATTTTAATTTCCAAACTGATTAATTAATAAAATATTTAATTTTTTAAAATACTAAAATAAATTGAAAAAAATGAAAATTAAATTATCCAATTTAAAATTTTTATCAACTATAGTAATTTACTTTAATTACATTAAACAGGCGTTGGTATCATCTTTCTTACAAAACGACGTAGTTGCGAACTAGTAAATATCACTAAATACCATGAAGCTGTCGAAGCATATACCAACCTCTGATCCCACACTTAACCCCAAAGTCAAAACCTAACCTAACCTCAGTTTAACCCTTCACTGTTACGATCGTCACACGTGTCCAAATCCAACGGCACAACTTAACCATCGCATAGATATAGTCACTGCCTAGGTTTCCTATATAATCACCCCTAGACTTCATCGTCTGCTCAAAGATCCCATTCTCAGTTTCAGAAATACTGTTTAACCTCTCTCTCTCTCAATATGTCAAACCCTAAGGTGTTCTTCGACATCTCCATCGGAGGCCAGCCCGCTGGTAAGGTGGTCATGGAGCTGTTTGCCGATGTCGTCCCTCGCACCGCCGAGAACTTCCGAGCTCTCTGCACCGGCGAGAAAGGCGTCGGAAAGAGCGGCAAGCCTCTCCACTACAAAGGCTCCTCGTTCCACCGCGTGATCCCAGGGTTCATGTGCCAGGGCGGCGACTTCACCGCCGGAAACGGCACAGGCGGCGAGTCGATCTACGGAGCGAAGTTCGCGGACGAGAACTTCTCCAAGAAACACACCGGTCCTGGCATCCTCTCCATGGCCAATGCCGGCCCCGGAACGAACGGATCTCAGTTCTTCATTTGCGTGGCGAAGACCGAGTGGCTGGACGGCAAGCACGTGGTGTTTGGTCAAATCGTGGAGGGAATGGACGTGATTAAGGCTGTTGAGAAGGTCGGGTCCTCATCTGGAAAGACCTCGAAGCCTGTGGTTATAGAGGATTGCGGTCAACTTTGTTAAACGACCGGCGATTCCGCTAAGTTTAGTGTTCGGGTGGACGCTTTTTTTGTGTCTACCACCATGAATAAGATTAAGATAGGCTCTTTAAGTTTGCTATTGTACTGTTCTGGATGGAGTGAGTACGAATCTATCATGAGTGATTTCTGATATTTACCTTTACCATATTGAATGTGGTGTGGTGTGGACAACTCATGAATATGACAAAACCGGTCTCTTTCTTATATGATCTTTGAAAGTTCAAACAGAACCTAAACGTTAAAACTGTTGATCTTTTGGGCTTTATTAGGGATGTGGCGCCATAGAATCGATTTGGATAAGAACCATTAGGTAATGGATAAATTAGAAATTGCTTTGGCCCCCTTATGATATGAGATATAAAATATATATTCAAAAGGAATATCTCAAATCCTAAAAACATAAAAGAAATATTTAAAAAAGTTGATCCTAAAATTCTTGAAATTTTCTAGTTTTTAATTTTTTAAAATTGTATTTTAAAAAAATAAATTACTAATTAATAGAACGGTTTGAATGGTTGGCCTTCTTTAATTGCTTCAACTTTGACTAAGTCTTACACTGCAAACGAGTTACTGCGAATCCGAGGTGCACACTTTGTGAGGATGGAGTGGAGATTCTAAAACATGCCCCTTTGTTAAGGCGATCTTCTGGACCTTTACCGCTCTATTTTGTCCCTCTTTTACTTGACGTTACGATTGCTGCCCAATTCCTTTGGAGTGGAGTAATCGATTCAAACTCTTATCATACTCTTGTTAGTGATTGTTTTGAGCTTATTAAAGGAGGGTGGATTGTTGATATTAGACACAATGACGGATCAAGGGGGGCTAGCAAGGGCGCCCTCAGGACTAAAATTTTTTCAGAATATATACATATATATAATTCCTTGTCTTTACAAAAAAATTGTAGTTTAAGTTCTTGCCTCCTAAGATTAAAATTTTGGATTCGTCGCTGATTAGACACATCTGTCTCTAAGGTAACCGCTACGTGGATCGACTTGTTGACTTGGCACATTCTTCACCCCTAAAGACTTATTGTAAAGACTCTCTGGTTTAATTACATTATCTTCTTGGGGAAGATCGTGAGGGAATCAGTGTCCTGCAAGTTTAAATTTCTTTATCTTCTCTGTTTGTTAGTAAAAAAGAAAAGGAAAAAAGGTTTGAATGTAATGTATTTAGTATTTATCAATTAGGAAAGATTAAAGTTGATATTTTGAGTTAGGTTAACGTTAAAATTATGTCATTTTGATATTTTATTTTAAAATAATATTCTTGATTGAGCCGAGCTAAGACCGAGCCTGAATAAGCTTGGGCCCGACTTGAACTGCTGTCATTTCTGCAGGGATTGCTTAAGATTTCCAAATTTGACCAAAATTTAGGTAATTTCCCAGTAGCACATTCTGGTAATTTCATTTGATATAACACAACAAGACATTATGTCTTATGTCAATGAACAGGCCGACCAGTCACTGAAGCATCTGAGGACAAACTCTCTCTCCAACTAAGAAAACGACACCGTGAAAAGGGCAAGACGGTGATGATTTTGTCCGACTCCCAGTTTGACCCAACCCAACAATCACATGGTATGTGAAGCAGGTACAGAATCCTGCTAATCAATCCGCGAAACAGCAGATACCCTGTTCCATCCCTTGTCGGAGTCTTACGTCGGCTTATGTCCGTCGTCGTCGACACCTTCTGTGATCTCTCGGTCTCTCTAGCAAAAGAAACCTTCAGAACGCCGCGTTTTGGAGAGAGATAGGCATGGGATTGTCAGAGAACGCAAAGGGTTTGATACTAGCAATGGCTTCCAGCGCCTTTATCGGATCCAGCTTCATTCTCAAGAAGAAAGGCCTCAAGCGAGCTGCTGCTGCTGGTACACGAGCAGGTCTTTCACTAAATTTTGTATCTTTTCGGTGTAATCACTCGTTAGTTTCTATTATTTGAATGTGGGATTTGATTTAAGTTATGGAATTTATAGGAGTTGGGGGCTATACCTACTTACTAGAGCCCTTGTGGTGGGCTGGCATGATCACAAGTAAGTTTTAGGCATTCTTAGGATTGCCCAAGTTGTGTTAAAGATTGATGATATTGAATCCATTGTGTAGTGATTGTTGGGGAAGTTGCAAACTTTGTGGCGTATGTTTATGCTCCTGCGGTTCTGGTTACCCCACTTGGTGCTCTTAGTATTATTATCAGGTGAATTAATTCAAACGTGTTCAAAAGCCTTTTTTGCCTTTCTGTTTGTTTTAATCATCAAAATATGACCATTTTTTTTTTCTTGACATATGGGTAGTGCCATTTTGGCTCACTTCATGTTGAAGGAACGGATTCGGAAAATGGGAATTGTGGGATGTGTGACTTGCATTGTTGGGTCAGTGGTGATTGTGATTCATGCCCCTCAGGAGCGTACTCTGGATTCTGTACAAGAAATCTGGACTTTGGCCACTCAACCTGGTTAATATACGTTTCCAGTACTCATCATCTTTACTTGACAACGTCCGTTGGCTTTGATGGTTACTACCTCTGTTTCATTTTCTTGTCTTTGCTGCAGCTTTTTTGGTGTATGTGGTTGCTACACTTTCTATTGTTTTAGCTTTGATTTTGCACTTTGAACCTCGATGTGGGCAGACAAACATATTAATCTACTTGGGAATATGCTCGTTGATGGGTTCACTTACGGTATACTTGCATTGAATTTATTTACATGTATTGGCATTGTTTATCAAAGTCACAACTTATTCATATCGCTGAGCTCATTACTGTCATTGTCATTTTGAATTGTAAGATCTTATTGCTTGTTTTCGTCAGGTTGTAAGCATAAAGGCCATTGGAATTGCAATAAAGCTTACACTGGAAGGGATAAGTCAGATTGCTTATCCGCAAACTTGGTTTTTTCTTACTGTTGCAGCAATTTGTGTCATCACGCAGTTAAATTACTTGAACAAAGTGCGTTTTGTTTTAACCATAGTTCTGTATGCTTGTCGCTTGTTGCTTGTTGCTTTTCATCTTTGAATGGGTTAAGCTTAAACAGAATCCCATGCTGTAGTCTTTTATGCTTTATAGGGGGGATGGTTAAGAGTTCCCTGCCAATTTTAAGATTTGCATTTAACTGTCCATAATGCATTCCCCAAGGACACACCTTAACAGAAGAGAGAGATTTCCTGATATGTTATTATCCGAGACTTAGCTTGATTGTCTGTATGTTTCCTCATGGATGCACACAAATTAAGACATCCAATCATTTGGGAAGGGCAGGAAATCTGCAGGAAATGATCCATCCATCTTTGAATTTATAGTCATAGTTCCAATTTTGATGGATCTGTGAGAATGTAAAATCCTGAATTATCCTGTATACCATATCAAAATATTGCCATACTGATATATCTGAAATTATAAAAAACAGTGTTTTTTCAGATGTATTGATGATATCTTTCCTTCAGATGCATTTCCCTTGTTTCGTGATTAGGATATCTGATGATGCTTATGATGTCATTAATGCAGGCATTGGATACATTCAATGCAGCAATTGTTTCTCCAATTTACTACGTTATGTTTACGACTTTGACTATCATTGCTACCGTGATCATGTTTAAGGTTAATCAGTTAATCTTTCCAATTTTATTTTTTTTCTGCCATTTACGTATTGTACTTATTTAATACAACAAACTCGAAACATTTACTTTTCCTTTTTAACAGGATTGGTCTGGCCAAAATGTCAGCAGCATAGCCTCTGAGATTTGTGGATTCATCATTGTTCTATCAGGAACTATAATACTTCATGCAACAAGAGATCAGGAACCAGCTCCTTTAGGTACATAAACACCCCGCCTTCTTTATCACTATTGAAACTTTGTTTTACTGAGCTAGCACAGTAGGGGGAAAATTCGCCTCCGGTGGTGGTTTAATTAGCTACTTCACACTTGCCTTTTCTTGTTTCTATTGAGATATGATACTGAAGTTTGACATAAACAGCTTAAGCCAATAAGTGTTTATTTGAAATCGAGAATGAGAACTATCATTATACATTGCAGGAACGGTAACTTGGTATGTTCATGGAGATTCCCTTAAGAGTATTGAAGAAGAACATTTAATTGACCTCCATAATGGAGATGAAGAATGACTCTTTTGCTGATGATTTCTTCTGTCCGAGTGTGATCACAACCAAAGCTTGAATAGACGAAACTTGTTGTGTGACTCATAAGAGAGTATAGGAGTGCTGATCTTGAAGATGCAATCCTTATCCAAGTGTGTCAAGTCTACATTTTTCACAACCTCACCAATCTCCCTAACTCTCAACAGGCCTCAAGTGTGCTTTTGCCAAGACAGCTGAAGAACAATTCATCATTCCTTGGACATTATATATATATAAATTTTTGCAATACCGTTCAATAATTTCAGTTTTTTAGTGCTCTTTTCTTATTTAATTTTATTATTCTTCCATTTGTAATTATGATTCCATGACTCTGTATGATCAGATTCTCAAGATTTTGAAAGCAATTTTTTTCTGAAATTTTTTTATAACAATGTTCTCCTTTTCAATTATATATTGAATAAGCTCTCCAATGTTTATAAAGCCTATTTTAGTTGGCGATGGCAACCAAGGCCGAGTCTGGGCCCGAATTATTTTTAATTAAAAATATAAAATAACGTATTTTTTGATACAATGATGTTTTACTTATAAGTGTCGAGCTTCAAGTTAAGGCTAATTTTCATCTCTAATTTTAATTAAGTCAACCTTTTCTATATAATTTTGCAATATTAATTATTCTGCAAAACTAGATGTTGCATATAAGTGTTCTGGGTCAGCCTAATTGTTATCTCTAATTTTAGTTAAGTTTGACCTTTTTTATATAATTTTGCAATACTTAATTTTATGTTGAGTTTAATTGTTTTTATTTAATTTTGAAATATTTTAATATTATTAAGTCTAAAATAATTTAATATATTATGAATAGATTTTAACTCCATAATAATTATTAATTTATTATAATAATTATAATCAAAAATCAATTATTTACATATTTATATTTTAAATGTACATTTTAACAATAAAAAGTTCCAAATTAAAAATTCCTACCTTTTGTATTTATTTATAATGTGTTTATATTATTTCAAATTTCTTATTTCAGAAAAGTTTTAAGAAACTAAATTAATATTAATTATTTTCTTAATTCATATATATTAGCTTAAGAATAACGCTATTCTTGCCCACCAAATCACAGCCGTCAACTTACTTGAGATAATCTAATCACAATCATCCTCCACCGTCCGACCAAATCCTCATCTCTACTCCCTATATAAACCCACCGTAGTTCAAATACCACCGCTTACCTAAACAGTCAAGAGCGAGAGAGAGGGAGCAAAAAACAAAGCAAAAGACATGTCGGCCGCTACACTTTCTTCCCCGTGGGGCAAGCCCGGCGCATGGGCTCTAGACGCCGAGGAGCATGAAGATGAACTCAAACAACAGCAAGCGCAAGACGACGTCGTAGCAGCTGAATTCCCGTCGCTATCAACCGCCGTTAAGCAACCCAAGAAGAAGAAAGCCCAAACCTTATCCCTAGCCGAGTTCGGTGCCTACGGCGCCGACAAGAGCAACTCTCACGATGATATAATCAATCTCCCCACCGCCCCCCGCCAACGCTCTGCCGATGAGCTCGACCGCACCCGCCTCGGCGGCGGCTTCAAATCGTACGGTCTTAATAACCGTAACCCTAATGGCGACGATTCTCGTTGGGGCGGTACTAATAATAATTCAAGGGGTTTTAATAGGGATTCTAGTAGAGAATCGATGCCGTCTCGGGCTGACGAGGTTGATGATTGGTCAAAGACGAAGAAATATACGGTTGGGAATAGTTACAGTAACAGTGGGTTTGAGAGAAGGGAAAGAGGCTCCCTTTTTGAATCTCACTCGAAAGCTGATGAGTCGGACAACTGGGTCGCGAGTAAACCCACGGAGACACGTCGGTTTGAGAAAAGAGGAAGTTTTGATTCTCTGTCGAAGGACAAACATGTGGTTAACGACGTTAGCGGGGCGGACTCAGAGAGCTGGGGGAGGAGGAAGGAGGAGGGTGACAGAACCGTGACGGCGGCGCCGGCGAGACCAAAACTTTTGTTGCAGCCACGTACGCTGCATGTGAGTGATGGTAATGGGACGGTCTCGAAGCCGAAAGGGTCGAATCCGTTTGGGGAAGCCAGGCCTAGAGAGGAGGTATTGGCTGAGAAAGGAAAGGACTGGAAGGAAATTGATGAGAAATTGGAGTCTTTGAAAGTTAATAATGAGAAAAGTGAGAGAGGAGACTCTGGGTCGTTTGGATGGAGGAGCTCTGGGAATAGGCTAGGTATTGAGAGGAGTTGGAGGAAGAATGATGATTCTGATTCGAGTCCTCGTCCCCAGAGGTTTGTTTGATAGGAAAAAAACACACTCGTTTGATTGCTTAATTCATTGATTATTGTAGTTTTCAAGTTCAAATTGTTGAATTGGGATTTTGGTTTTAAATGGAATGATATATGTAGTGATGAATAGGGCATGAGAGCTTTAGTCTTTAGTGTGGAAAATGCATAAGAATCGTGCAAAAAAGGGTATTAGATTTCTTGTTTTGGTTAGTAGTATAAAGGGTTTATGTGTGTAGTTGAGTTCGTTTACTTGGAGGTTTGTTATGTTAATAAGTCGTTTACTTGGAGGTTTGTTATGTTAATAAGGAATCTTTTAGTGAATATTTGATGTGGATTTGATGCATTTTTTTAAGCTTCTTGGAGTGTAACTTGAAGCAAGGAAGTCTAAGGCTTGCCTTTTTCTTTTGGTTAATTACACTTGACCTTTTAAATTTGACTTGTTTTCATTTAAATCCTTATATTTTGAAAATTATAATATTGTTTAGTTATCATATTAGTCCTTTCATTATATTTCACCAGTTTTCCATCCATTTGTAGTTCTAAAACGTATTGTGTTAGAACTTAAAATTTCTAATAGTACATCGTTTTCAGTTAAAAATAGATGAAAAACTAACAAACTATGATGGAAAGGTTTACATGACAGTTAAACAATACAATGTGGGGATAAGTGCTAGTTTTTAAAGTATAAGGACTAACATAAGAAAATGTCAAATTACAAGGTTTCAATATATTTATCCTTTTCTTTATTTGTTATGAGATATTATGGATGTGCATTGTGGTAAGAAGCTACGTTTTGTGAATCTAAACCTTCTTCTTGGTGCAGCGCTGAGAACTCTGAGAATGGCCATGTTTCAGAGAACGGGAATGCTACTGAAAATGGAAGTACTGAAGAAAATTGAAACTGTAGGTTTGCAAAAGCAATACTGAGTGTTGGCTGAAGAGATAAGAGGATAAAAAATTCATTGTGGTCTGTCTCCTGTTTTAGTTATTATATCAGTTTTGTTGTCATTTCTTATTTCTGAATACAATCTGGAGACAAT
>JANVCL010000213.1:5798666-5814858 GCA_026546855.1 Erythroxylum incrassatum | reverse complement strand
GCTATAATTCCTAACGAAATTTACCGACAAAAATAAATTAAAACTAAGGTCATTGTCATTTAAATTGGAAGGAAAACGATGACCATTTCCTTCCAATTTAAACGACGTCTTTTACCCTCCAATTAAATCAATAGACGCCCCCCTTCCTTGATTTATTTTTCGTCGTCTTTGTTCTTCGTTTTCTTTTCTTCTTTGTTTCGTCCATCTCCAACCGATCTAACTTTGTCAGTCCATCCATCGCCCATCCGTCTATTTGTCATCTTTGCTTCCGTTTTCGAGTTTGGTCGTCTCTGCTATTGGGTTTATTTTGTTGCCTCATTTTGTGTTGTTAAATGGTTTTACATTTGTTGGTTTTGTTTGTGTGGATTGAGTTGCTAGGGTTTATTTTGGTTGTTAATGAGTTGTTGCTTGTTATTCTGCGTTAAAGTTAGCGAACAACCGTAGTTTTGAAATAAACTAGGGTTGGGGTGACTAGATGTGCGGATTGGCTAGCTTCTTATAGTTATTGTCTCCCAGTTGGTGTTCATTGGTTTGGCGAGCCTGTTGCCGGTATCTCTTCGCTTCTGTTAGCTGACATGGTTGGGGTGACCTTGCCCCGTGTCACTGCTCTGTAATTCTTTCTGATTGGGCATTTGCCCCGTTTCTTTGATAAAAAAAGCGTCATTTTGTAAATTTTTATTAAAAAGTAAGGATGAACCGGGTCATCCAAACCAAGGTGACATCTGTTTCTCTAATAGGCTTCAAAAAGTGCAAGTATTCTTTTATGGGTTTTTTTATTTAAGAATTTGTATGTTTAAATTGGAAATGATAAATAATAAGAAATGACTTTCAATAACCACATAGTTGAATAAAATGGTATAAATTAAAGTATTATTAAGATAATTAATTATAAAAATTTGCTAACTTAATAATACTTAATGTTTTAAAAGCAGTCTTTTTATTAGTTACATGTAAGGTCGCGTACTACTAGACCTTTATAAATCTTACATCTCAACGAGATTTTTATTGGATATTGCTGTTATTGTTGTAATATTTTAAAATCTCTATTATTTGCCTTGTAAGTTTATTAGAAATTAATTTAAAAATAATTAATTTCATTTTTTATCTTGTTGGAAAATTGACATCTTTTTGTGATAAATGTTCCCATTTGAAAATTGCACAAGGAAATAATGATAACTACAATAGAATAAAGAAAGATGAAGATGGAGCTCAAGACTTTGAATTGGTAAATTGGTATTCTTTAAAGAGGTTGGGTTGGCTTCTTGTGAGATTATATAGTCTTATAATGTAATGAGTGTAACAATATTTTAATATTATGCATTTATTTATTTGAACAAGATTTGATATTTTATAGTTTGGTTGGCGTGACTAATATTTATATAATCATTCATAGATCGTGTTTTCAATAATTAAAAAATTCAATTGGTTAAGACAACTCAACTAGTTCGGCTAATTCAACTGTAAAATTTTTGAATTGTCTAACTTTTTAGTTCAATTTGTAACTTTTCGATTTGATTTATTTTAATAACTCTTATTATTTAAAATTATTGATTTACTAATTATTCAGTCAATTTTTATAAATTAATAATTACTTATAAATTATAATAAATTAATTAATTTGTATTTAACAATTTCTTTTTAATTTAATTTCAAAATTTTTAACAAATAAAAAATATCTTTTAAATATCTTTTAAATTTTTAGAATTTATTTAATCCTTATTTAAACTCTTAAATTTTAAATTTGTTATTTTAGTCATTTTACTTCTATTCTTGTTTTGTTTTTAAAAAGGAAAGCTAAACTTTGGAAGCATGGGAGGAGAACTTCTAATGGGTCCCACACGATGCTTTCTTCAGGCAGAAGGATGGGGTCCACTTGATTTAACTAACGAGAAACGACGAGTGGCTGGTCGGTAACAAACAAGAAGTAATGATGAACCCTGTTGGTCTGGTTCCCATGTGCCAGTTTTACGGATTTGCCCCTCTAGCTTTTTCTTTCTCTTCCTATCTTTGGCCTCGTTGAAACAATTACAAAATGCATATACAGACATTCAATTTCACATCACTCGCCCTGATAATCACAATTCGCAATCAAGAGGTTTGAGTAAAATCCAAATAATTCAAACTTGCATGCATCAATCGTAATCCTGTCTTCTTCTTCCGGGAAAACAACAAAACAAAAATAATAATAATATATTATTAGCACTGATCACCTGACCGTTTAACCTGCTCTAAGACTGCCCGTTAAGCTTTATCCACACATTAATATAGATCCTATGTAAATATGTTGATAAAGTTTAATATAATAGGATTAGAATAATTGCAGTCCCTAAGCTTGGTCTACTTGAATTTAAATGTAAATTAATGATAAAATTGTGTGGAATCTAACTTATTATTTTATTCAAATTAATTTGAAATTTGATTTAAATTTTAAATAAAATATAAAAATTTTAATATTTTTATCTGAGTCAGATATAATTCACAAATACATATTTAACGTGAATGTTTGAATTCAGATAAGAAATTTAAGATTTAAAAAATTTAAATTGTTATAAAATTAGCTAAAAACTGAATAAAATTAAAGAATTTGAAAGATAATTGAAAGTGATTATATTTATCCTTCTTTTATAAAAATTGATCGATTAATTAATAAACTAATCGATTTTTAACAACAAAAGTTATTAAGTCAATCGAACTGAAAAGTTTAAAATTAAACTTTAAAATTAGATGGTTTAAACTTTTTACTGTTGAATCAGTTAAATTTTTTAATCATTCGTTACGATATAATGTTAAATTTTGTAATGTATTGGAAATTATAAAATTATTTTCATATGAACAGTTTGAACATCTTAAAGTCCGGACCAAATCCATAACGTATTTGGGCTGGACTTGAATTTTAAGAGTACGGGTCGGACGTTAATATAATGGCGGGTAACAAGTGAAGTAACATACGTGGAGCGATGCCGCGAGTACAAGTGAGCCGGAAAGGCCGAAGTTCATTGGAGAATTGAGTTTCCCTCCGATCATCAGATTTTCCCCAAAATCCATCCTAAATCGTCTATTAAGGTACTCCCCATTGTGAATTTCTTCTTCTGTTCACTGGTTTTAACTATTTTGTGAAGCTATTAAATCCCTACGACCTTCTTCCTCTACCAATTTCTTCTTGTTAACAATTTTTTTTTTGGCGGAAGAAAATTGGGAATTTGCTAGAAAGTAGAAAATGAATGCTGATTTCACACCCCTTTTGGTTTTTAATCGATCTAGTTGAATTTTGGTTACGGGTTCCGAAGATTTGTTTAGGTTGTCAACCATAATAAGCCGTTGGGTCATAGCTGCTGTCTCCGAGTTTTGGTTTTCTGTAGTTTTGTTTTGGTTGTGTTTCCCTTAGGTTTTCTGGGTTGATGTGATGATTTAGAGTTGTCTTATTTGTATCGGCATTAGGTCTTCTGTTTTTGTGTGGTTGAGAATTTGGTGAATGGGGATACAAACTATGGGATCTCAGAGTAATGGCCAGCAATCTCATTTAAATACGAGTCAATTGACGAGGCAAAGTTCTTGGTATAGCCTCACTCTGAACGAAGTTGAGAATCAGTTGGGAAATCTAGGGAAACCGTTGGGTAGCATGAATCTTGATGAGCTTCTCAAAAGTGTATGGAGCACTGATGCAACCGATTCTGTGGGAATGGATATTGAAACTTCGTCTTCAGCTTCTTCTCTACAACGCCAGGCCAGCTTAACTTTGGCCAGGGCCTTGAGTGGCAAGACCGTGGACCAAGTGTGGAAAGAAATTCAACAAGGACAGAAGAATAGGTTTGGCGAGGAGATAAAAGGGCCCGACAGGGAATCTTCTTTTGGCGAAGTAACTTTGGAGGACTTCTTGGTGCAAGCAGGTCTTTTTGCAGAACCATCTTTAAGCCCTTGCATGGAATTGGGTTCTATTGGTGCGGTGACCCCGCAAAGTTTCCCTCAAAAACTAGTTTTGTCCCCTTCCCCTTCAATTGGGACATTATCAGACACAACATCTGGTCGGAAAAGGAATGGCCCCGAAGCACTTGAGAAGAGTATTGAGAGGAGGCTGAGGAGAAAGATCAAGAACAGGGAATCTGCTGCCCGGTCTCGAGCAAGAAAACAGGTGGACTTTTTGTCAGCTTCTTTATATTCTATCACCTAAAATGTTTCTTAACCGGCTTCTTCATCCATGACTGTAAAACTGATTTGTGATGGGGGGGTACATAGGCTTATCATAACGAGTTGGTGAGCAAGGTTTCACGTCTAGAGGAGGAGAATCTGAAGCTCAAGAAAGAAAAGGTAGTAATCTTTTCTATTGCATATAGTCACTGATAAGAAATTTGAAAACTAATCCACCATGCCTCCTATCAACCCACTAAGCAACTTCTAGATTAAAACTGCTCAAGGATTATTTTGGATTTTTCAGTGCCATTAAAGCAAGCTATATTGATGAATACAAAGACATATTTGCACTTAGAGTGATTCCTTATTTGGTTGTTGAAAATTTTAAATTTCAATGCTGTGAGTGATAACTAAAAACTGTTAAATTTTCTAATGAATGGGTGCATTAATTTGTGTTGAGATATTTTGTTTTATTTTATCATTGAACCTTATCTAGTCTTGATTTCTTCGAATAGTATTTCATCTCTGTCAAGTTGATTTTTGAAGTTCATCTGTAGATCAAACAAGAAATATCCAACAATATTCATCCTCTAAAAGGTTCTTGTTTGTTCCTTGGATCATTGCTACTCTCTTGGTGGGTGAAGGTCATAGATCATCTGATAGGTAGTTGGCTTAAAGAAAATATTTGAATGTTTAACCTTCGAAGATTCTGTAAACAGACCTGCAAAGCATAAATATAGTTTCAATGATTTTTGCGTACATTGGGATCTTTTCATAACGGAAGCTGGTTTTGTTCATATATGGATTTACCTCTGTTCCTGGTAGGTGCAAGTATTTTTGATTTGCAGCAGCTTTTGCCATCTTGATTCTTCTTGTTGTTTCACTATATGTTTTGCAGGAATTTGATACAAAATTTCCATGTGATGCATTGCCTGAAGAAAAATATCAGCTTAGGAGAACAAGTTCAGCCTCTTTCTGATACGAACTGACCAATGATAGTTTTGTAGTTCCTCAAATGTAGCGCTACTGTCATCCGTTTGTGGGGGAATCAGCTGATTACCACGCGACATTTGTTGCAGATATTGTTTCTACTAGACATCAATAGATAGTAATTTTATGTACATTTAGTAATTGCGCAGCATTAAATGTGCCCTGTTCATATATCTAGGATTTATCTTGTTGGGATTGAAAATCATAGTGGAATTGAATCATTCCTGTTCATTAGGCTGGAATTGATTATGAGAAACTATGGACGATACAACTTAATTGTAATTAATTTCCTGGATGTTGCTTTGTCCATTTCTTGTGTGCGGGGAACACAGGTTTCTTGAATGCCTACTTTAAATTATTGACTCCATGGAACTGTAGGTGGGATGCGGCCGTTGGCATGTCATCATCAATCATATTCTGGTGGTCACCCTCTTCTGGAGATAGCATTTTATATTACAACTAAGGGTGGTGGTGGGGAATATTAGCATTAAAAAGAAAGTATTGTAATAGATTCTTCCCCGCTGTTTAGTGGGTAACGGCGTTGGATAGATCTGAGATTCTAAAAGGGAAAGCCATTATCATATATGATGTTAAATATTGAACTAGGGTGATAGAAATGGTGGTTTTGAAGGAAGATAACATTATGAGTGCATCTTTTTATGTTTTGTTCTTGCTCAAAGAAGCTTATCCAAAAGCAGTGTTTGAGATTGAAGTTAAAAAATGTCAGTATTCAGCGAAGCTCTGTATGTTGATCAACTAGACTGGAGGAGAAGGCATAGCATGAAAAGAAAAGGTTTAGAGAGAGCAAGCGGCTAGAAGCCTAGAAGGGTAGGAACTAGGAAGGCATGGCATGAAAAGACAAGGTTTAGAAAAAGCAAGCGGCTCAGGACTTTTGAGGAAACAAATTTGACGCTAGTCCCAATGGATATCGACAAAAGGCTGAGCTAGTTTCCAAAAGAGGTCGTTATCAGAGCCATCTTTATCTTTCTAATGTAATAGGAATCATACATTAACATTATCAACAATCTTCGACTATTGTCACATATACCATTAATCCATTACAGTTTGTTTTCTTAGTTTACAATACAATGCCTAGGAAGAGATAAACAATTATAATGAAACATATCATACGGTTTTATAAAGCTTGCGAATATGAATTAATAAGAAATTTATAAGAATTAAAATTTTGTGAGTTTGAACCCAAGGAGTATGGTTGAGTGGCAGAGACTCATCTATTCTTAACCAAAGGTCAGGGGTTTGATCCTTGGTTTTGGGTATGGAGCAGACTTAAATTTTTAGGTCAGCTATCTCACCCTATGAGGTACCTACAAACCATCAAAGAGATTAGTCATTGAATCTACTGGTAGATACCTTAGTTTAAGACAAAAAAAAAATTTATGTGAGTTTGTGACGAGGACGGGTGATCTGCACGCGTAAGAGAGTGCGTTGTTATGCTCTCTCACTTTTCGTTTTAAGCCGAAGGACGAAATAACTAGGCCCTCTCTTCTTTCACATCGAATCCACTTTTGATCATTATTTTGAGGAAAAGTGAGATAGGTCCAAATAAATACAAAATTTTCAAAGTTACCAACAATTTTTAAAAAATTTAGACGAAAAGTTAAACTAATAAATTAAAATATTTAATCGATTAAAAATTAAATAAAATTAAAATTTTAATATATAATGAAAATAAATCATCTTTATTTATAGAATAATTTAAAGTTTAATTAAAAAAAAATTTATTAAATAAAAATTTATTAATTTATTTTTATTTATAAAAATTAGTTAATATATAAAACTAATTGATTAACTAATAAACTGGTTAATATTGTTAACAATATTGGGTATTCAAATATATTAAACCAAAAAAAAATAAGAAATGAACTAAAGAGTCAATTAATTTAAAATTTTTATGCTTGAACTGAATAATTAAATATGACAAGCATTGGTTTTAAATATAATTATTTACTTTAACTATATTTTATGTTTTTATTCTATCCTTCTTATTTTTCCTATTATTATTAATTGTATTTATTCATTTTTAAAATTTTAAAATACTTTTACTTATTTGTTTTTTATTTTCTTTTATTTTTATTTTTATTCATTTATGTGAGTTATTTATAAATAACTTCTCTATTAGTTAAAAGTAAGGCTACGTATTACTGGACCTCTCTAAATTTTATGTTTTAGCAAACATTTTACCAAGTGTTATTGTTATTATTTATTAGTTTTATAAATATCCCAAGCAAATATTATACTTAATTAATTAATTAATAAGTTGATCGATATTTAATAAAATTATTAAAATAAATTAAATTAAAGAATGAATCGATTTAATATTTTTATGGTTGAATTGATAAGGTACAAACATTGGTTTCACAATGAATGTAAGGATATATTTTATTTTTTACGAAAATAAAATCCAGAGTTATTAAAATAAAACAAGATTGATTTAAACTCTTTCAATTTTTTGCATATTCGATAATAGAAAAGCATTAGGAGTTAAAAACAGTGCTGAAGAGAGAGGTGGAGGAAGGTCGTCCTCATCTAAGCGTCTTTTTTCTCCTTATCCGTTTTGTATTTTGTGCTTCTGCAGCACAAAATTAAGAAAAAAGAAAAGAAGAAAATCAATATCTGTATTTGTTATGGTAAATGTATTATAACACACGGTTTTCATGTACCTTGTACATTCGCAGCTGGTTGGTTGGTTGGTTGATTGATTGATTGATGGATGCCATGGTTTAGATCTGGGGGCTATATAAAACATCTGAACAGAGGGACAGAGTTTTCTTGATTCATCAGAGTAGAAAGAGAAGCATTTGTAGGTGCTTGTTAAGGAGAAGATATTAGGAAGGAAAGGATGGGAAATGCGAATGGGAGAGAAGAAGATGGATTCAGAAATGAATCCTTCGGCAGCGGCGTCGGCGTTGGTCGCCGTGTTGCGTCGTCGGAGTCCATGTCCGCCGGTGTCACTCCTCCGCACAGCCCTGCTCGTTCTGATTCCCCTCTCTTGTTCGCTCCTCAGGTTAATTGCACCTTTTTTTCCGGTGCCTGATTTTAGATTTCTAATTAGTTAATTGTCTAATTTGAACAATATTCAACGCATTGTGCCTGAGCTGCAATTTAGTGACGTTATTAATTCTTTTGGTGCTCATTTTGTGATCTTAGATTGGGTGCCTTGGTTCTTTGTTTGGAAATTGACATCTTTTGGTATTGTTTTTATTTTTGGTCATTGATCTCCAACAAAGTTACTTGGCTTTTTGGTTTCTCCTATTATGTGTTATCTGACCATTCTGCTGCAGATTGGATTTAAATGCTTGCTTGTATACTTTAATGTCATCGAATTCAATAGGTTGCTTTTAAACTAGTATGACAATCAAATAAGCAATAAGTTTCTATTTTAGTACTAGATCAATAGCAGCCTATAATTGCAGCTGACGTGCTGTTCCATTGGTTCAGTCAACATTTCAATTGGTTTCCTGGTTATGAAATTGCCTTATATCTTTTAAACAATCATTAGTCTCTTTTTGGTTTTTGACCAAGAAATATTCTAGTTATAGCCTATTTTGAGTTGTCCATAATACTAATCTTACTTGGCACCGAGAGCAATCATTTCTCTTTCCTTCAAGGGTTTGGGCTGTCTTTTTATGGTTTTGACGACATGCCATATTTTTTAACCTCTTAGTTATTCGTCACATCTGAATCTTAATGGCAGATTCAAATAATGTTTCTTTTACTGGGATTACTGTCTGCATCTGGACAGTCTGTTATAAGTATCCATGTCAATAATGTCTTTTAGAGATTCATTGTGAGCTTGTAAGAATTTCAACGCCATCCTAGGAAGTCATTATGTTATGTTGGCCAGCCCCTTTTTGTCTCCTTTTCCTTCTATCCGCATAAGCTGCTAACATGTGCTCTGGCTTTTAACCTTTTTCTCTTCTACGAATTTTTTCTACTCAACTTTTAATTATTTTAGTCTTCTTACAAGTATTACCAACAGCACAGAAATTAAATCCAACTACCATTCACAGTAATGGAAATAATGTATGAATTTTCTTTTTTTCTGTTGTGTCAACGGAATTTCATTTGCACTAAATTTTATTTTGATTACAAGAAGTGATTTAAATGACTATGAAGACCTTAAAAATCAACCATAAATGATATGCCATTAGGAACTTAATGCCATAAATCAACAAGCATGGACTTGTTAGACTGATTTCTAGGTGGCTTTATTTTCTTTATTTTCACTCAAAGTACTTTGTCAAGAGTGAGAATCCCTAGTACCAAATTTTGATATTCTGATCACGGGAAGTTCTCATTACTGTTGAGTTCAACAAGATGCCAACTTGTACCTTCATGCTAAGTTAATGGATAAACCATGTATAAAGTTTCTTAATTAGGTCTTTTGCATGCTAACATCGATAGTCTAACTTTCTTGGAGGACTATTCAATTGATGAGAGTTTGACTAAACTAATTTGTTAGATTTTGATGTTCTCATTCTTATTAGTACTACGACACGCTTTGCTGTTGCAGTGTTATCGGTTGAGATCACATAGAAGGTGCTTCTGTTAATAGTAATTGTTACTCGACCTTATTCACACACTCATATCCCTTTAATGCAAGCCTTTTCCCTTCTTTTCATTTTTTCTTATTACTTTGCTCCTTGTCATTTGCAGAGAAATTCGCTACTGTTGTTTCTCTTATGCTGAGGAAATATTCAAGTTGTTACGTCAATTTGTAAAAACTAGTGAACTTTGTCCAGGATAAGAGAACTTATGTTGAAAAGTTTGGCAATGTTGTTCATCCCTCTTTTATGCACAGATTTTGTTGTAGATATCACTCAGTAAATGAAAAGAACTAGCTAACCTTTGTAAATATAACTTGACAACTTTATGTGTTACCTGTTATATTTATATTTTTATGAAAGCTACAGTTGCGTGGTTGAATGCATTTTTAACAAACTGTTCAGTAAACATCTGCAAAGATGAACAGCCACCCTAATGTGTCTTATGCTTATTTAACTTAATCCTAATTTCATTTTTCTTATTGCGCTCTGACTCTTATAAAAAGTTTAATTAGGGGAATTTATTCAGCAAGCTAAATAGACCTCTAAAGGTGGCATATACATGTAGTGTTGATTTGATTTGCAATGCATATTTCATTATTGTCGCACTGGAATGTTATAATTAAGGACATTTAGCTATCACCTTTAGCAGACTTCTACTCATGGCTTACACACATTGGGAGTTGACTCGTTGAGAGATGTATGCATATTGCAATCTAACGAAGTGTTCATGTCATGTCAAGTGTCACATATGGTCTATGAGGCAATATTTTCTCCTACTATGCAGCGTAGCCATCCAATATCCAAATGAAAAGAAAGGAATTTTAACCTTATTTATCATTGCCATTGAAAGCGTGAGGCATGGAAACCATGGGCGAGTTTGGAATTTTGGACTGACAGGGTTGGTAGTTCATGATGGGACCAAGATTTTTGAAGCCTAACGGCTTGAAGCGCTGTTGAGTTGCAATGGTGAAAAAGCTTGAACACTGTGTTGTTCTAATTATGGTACTGCTACTACCAAGTGATGGGAGATTGAAGTTCAAACAAAGATCTCAATATTATGAAATACTGATTCTGCTATTCAAGAATTAAGGTGTGTTCTGGGATCCATAGTGGGATTGCCATGGGAGGCAACTGAATATGAAGGTTTTGAGGAAGTGTGAGATTATGATCGCTAGTTTGGCTTTGTGATGTAAATTCTGAGGATCAACTTGGAGCTTGCAATTTCTGCCATCCAAGGGATGGATAATTAAGTTTTAATCTTTGTAAAACCGTGAAGAGATGGGTTTCTGTGATGTTTGATTTTGGGATTCCAAGATCTTTGGTCTTGGGATGCAAATAAATGACAAGAATGACTGTTGGAAGAGCTACTAAATAGCATGAAATGGTTTGTGAAATGTGTTGGAACCCCAGGACGTATTTGGCAAATTGTATCACTGTCCAACATCTCGTATGGGCTTAGCATTTATCTTTGCATGTGCAATTCAAAAACTTAGAGCATTGCAGTAGAAAAAAATAATTTCAAAGGGTTTGACTAGGAAAATGTCAAAAGTACACCGACTGCTAAAGTTTAGTAAAATGAAAAGTTACCAACATAAAATTGTCAGAGTTGCATTAATTCAATCACTGCTTACTCATCCTACTATGTGTGTGCATGAATAACTTACTAGGTGGTGAGGATGATTATATTTTTAGGTTTATCTACTTCTCATAATATTTGGCTGACAATCTGATCACTAGATTCTGTTTCCGGAATTAGATCCTAGGGGAAAAAGAAATGTGAAACTAACTTTTGATCTATGGAAGAAATAGCACTAGATAGTAAATTAAGCTTATGTAGATGCATATGGGTTTTTTCTTAACTACATCTCCCTGGTTAATTGCCTTTTAGCTGATTTGCTGTATTTCTTTTGTGCATTTGCAGGTTCCTATTGCTCCCTTACAAAGGGCTGATGGCCCCTCTCACTTAAATAAAATGTGGAGAAATGAATCACATGGAATGGCTGATTATTCCACTGAACAAGGAATTCCTACTATTATCACCTGGAGCCATGGTGGTTCTAATGTATCTGTCGAGGGATCTTGGGACAACTGGACATCAAGGCAACTTTTGGCTCCCTAATTCTCTGGAATATTATCAACACTTACGAATAACAATCATTGTAGGAAATTACTTGCAACATATGATGATTGGGGATACTGTCTGTTATTGCAGGAAGCAATTACAACGATCTGGTAAAGATTATTCTATTCTTTTGGTCCTCCCACAAGATTTATACCATTACAAGTTCATTGTAGATGGAGAGTGGAGATATAATCCAGATCTTCCTTTTGTGGCTGATGAAATGGGTGGTGTTTGTAATCTTCTTGACGTCAATGTGAGAATCTTTCTTTTTCCCTAGCTGGCATCGGGGCACCTTAACTATGAACTATTTCTTTCCGTACTCTTTCCTTGGGGATCTGTGTTTGTCTTCCTGGGATAGCATAAATAGATGACAAGGATGGTGACACAAACCATGTTTGACATGTGTCTATTTGATAACCACGTATATGCACCTACAGTCACACCTTCACATGTAGAGGGAGAGAAGCTATATCTCTTAAACAATGTCTCATTGTGCATGCTTGAAGGGGCTACATGTGTAAAGTAACCTGTCTTCAGAAAATTCCAATATGTTCTGGTTTATTCTTTTTGGCAGGCATCTGAATAGTAGTGATCACATAAATTAGCTTTACTCTTAATACTTTATTTTTTAAAAATTTGTTTTTATCGAAATCTTGCAAATCTAAATCCTACAGCCTCTGATGGCTTTTCTCTGATATGATTACTCGGCCAAAGCTAACCAGCCAACTACATTTTTTTTTGGGGTAAAGCCAACTACATTTTCTGTAACGCCTCTTTCAAAAGTGTGATGTGCAGAATGAACATTTTAGTTAAATATTCTTGCATGCTTTTCCGATTTGTCCCTTTTCTATTCCCGATTTGGTTTGGTGACACGGGATTCTGTTCAATCATTTTTTAATTTACATTTTAGTTCTTTCCATCTCCGTAATTCACCTGCTATAAAGTTCTTCCTTGATTGACAGTATCCAAATTCTGCTCTTTCTTAGGAATTTATTGATCGCTTTATTACAGAAGAGTTGGCAACAGGGATCCTCTTCCATTCTTGATTGTTTGGATGCATATGCCACCTATTCGTTCAAATACATGCAATTGAAAAGTTAATGCATAGTCATTGATGTCTTAGTTTCTCAAAAACTAATATTTTCATGTAGGACTCCGGGCATGCTGAATTCCTTCTATTAGCTATTGTAAAGTTGATGCATAAAGTCATCCATTATACTCATCTTTTCATGCAGGACTATGTGCCAGAAAAATTGGATAGTGTGATGGAATTTGAGGCTCCGCCATCTCCGGACAACACCTACAGTCATACATTTCCAACCGAGGAAGACTTTGCAAAGGAGCCTTTAGTAGTTCCACCGCAATTACACGTAACTGTCCTTGGTGTGAATAATCCACATGAAGCTTCTTCTTCCAGGCCTCAACATGTCGTGCTTAACCATCTTTTTATCGAGAAAGGATGTGCATCTCAGTCAATGGTTGCTTTGGGAATGAGTCACAGATTCCAGTCCAAGTATGTGACAGTTGTTCTTTATAAACCACGCAAAAGGTAGCATCCTGTTTCTTTTTGTGGTTGGCTTTGTAAAGGAAACGTTTTCAATTTCACGTAAATGTACGAATATCTGCTAAAGAGTTCTTCCGTTTGTAGTTGACATGCATTCAGGTTTCAAGTTTTCTTACTGTTCAAAGTCGACTCGCCAGATTGTAATTGTAGTGGGAAAATGATTTTGATGCTTTGCTTAGTGTATGAGCAACAGGTATTGACAGTTGGCTCTTGACAATTGGCTTTTTCATTGTAAAGTGAACTGATGGAAGCAGCTGTAGAAAATATGCAAAGAATTCACACTTTCACAAAGAATCTATGAGCCCTCAATGGAAACCAGGGTGCATCATATAGAGAGTCAAATCAAGGCCGGCTAATAAGACCCGTAACTAATACTCTGCCATCACCCTATGGAAAGTACCTTGTAGTTGCCTCAGATGAAAAGCTGATTTCGGGCTTTTTCGCCACTCCTTCCTGCATTAGAAAGGTCTTGTAGGTCTTTATGATTGAAGTTTGAAAAGGGGAAAAAGGAGATGGACTTCTAGATAAGGCGGCGTACCTAAAGAATTTGTATTGTGAAGTTTTCTGATAAATTATAGTGCGTTGGTTCTGTTCAAGATGATTGGCTGAGACTTGGCTGACATTTTGGACTTCAAAAGCAAGTGTTTCCTTTTCTGGTGACGTTTTTTATTCTTTTAAAGAACAATTACTTCAATAATCTTTTTTTTTCACAAGTATGTTACCAAGGTCTTAATTATAAGAAGACATCTTTAAGTTATTTATTTTTAGACTAATTTTTGTTTAAGCTAGGTAAGCCTCTTGCGGAGGCAAAGTTTTAGTTCCAAATTTTAAACGGCTGCATATATAAAAGTAATTTAAACTTACGACCTCACTTAAATCAGAAGGGTCCTTTTTCAATCCACCTGCATCTGGGGTTAGTAAATACTCATTTGATCGTAAAAGATGAATGTAACTATCATTAAGAAAATCCTAGGAGAGATTTGATTGGTCCAATTTGGAACAAAGTAGCTAGATTAAGCTCCAAAAAGGCACCAAGATCTTTAACCTGTTCTAACTTTGTTCTGCGCAAAAGATTACATCATTTTATGACTCTTTTTTTTGGGAGACAGAGGGGGAATGAAAATAGCTTACACTACAAATCGAGGGATACAGAGTCCCGACATATCGGCAATTAAAAACGGGTGACACCTAATTGGTGAGTTTACATAAGTGGTGGTGCCTAAATCAATATTTTATGATTTTATATCCAAAACGAATTCGTTTTTTTTTTTGCAAAACAGGGTTGAAACAGGTATTGAGTAAAGAACATCTGAACCCCAACAATACTAGTAAAAATGCTGGCTTTTATGAACAGTGGCGTTCGAGTGTTGAAGAGAAGTAAGAGTGGTAAAAATGGAGAATAATATTATTACCAACATCTGCCAGTAATGAATTACAAACACAATACCATCCTCGCTAATAGAATTGTTAGATTAGATATTTGATAAAATAGCAAGTAGGATTGTTTTATGAAAATATATTAATTCAAAAAAATTAAATGCAAAAATATATTTAAAATATAAATTGTCGCACTAAAAAAAAGATATTGAGATTTGATAGTGTTACAATATACAGATAACATTTATTTAGTTATAACTATAGTATATTTGCTTATATTTTACAACTATAATTAGAGGTATTGTTAGACATTTTTGTCCTTAGGGACAATTTTGTCAATGTCTCATAAAGTTGGACTAATATTGATTGCAATTTTGGTTTTTAAATAAATTACTGGTTAAGCTACGCTATTTGATCCAAATAAAGATATTAAAGTGACCCAATAAACGATCTAGATCAATGGGTGGAAATTCAGGTAAAAAATGAGTCCTGATTATTGTAGATCGGGTCCACATCGGCCTTATGATAAGAAAGTCCGATATAGAAGCTATATAAGGTAAGGTCTCCTGCAGTTATTCAAACAAGTCGTTTACGAGCATAAGATTCCTGACTCGTTAAGGAAGCTCGGAACTTAAGGAAACTGTAGAAAAGCCTTGCTCGTGAGCTGGTGAGCACTTTCCGCTAAAGGACCCTGAAGATTCAGAGGCGTTTGGAGCTCAGAATCGACATCGGAATCAGAGATGGAATCGAATCCAGGTATTCCACACTACCTTCGTTTTTAATCCGTTCACGAAACTCTGGGGTACGTAATAAAAAACTTACTACGTACTAACAGGTAAATCATCTTGTAATAGTTACAATAATCATTCTTTATACTGTACAGTTGGAGCTATAATCATGCTACATATTTATCTATTTATTTGAATAAAAGTCAAGAGAATACCAGAGAGGACACATCTAACATAGAGGAGGTTCTTTCATTCCTTATTTACTTCATCCTTTCCCACTTGCATTGTTGGGCCCCGATTCCTTTTTAAGCATGTTTAAATTATTTTGAGGTCTTAGTTTGATAATTTGTTTATGTGGTTGGAATAAATTGAGGATTTTTAATTTCTTATGTTAAGAAATATGAGAAAAAGGGGACGGATGGGAACAAATTGAAATGAGACATTGTATGTGATTAAGTACGGCAGACTAAGAGAAATAGAATGGTAGTCGAACATATGTGGTGCTATATACTGAGGTTAGAACCGTGAATGTGAATGGACTGCAAGTGTATTGTTGTGAATTGTTGGAGGAAAGTAGGGAATAAGTGGAAAGATGAAAATGCATAAGTCGGTCGGGAGGTTAGGCCGAACGATCGCACTACCGAGCGGTTGCGCAGGCCGAGCAATCGCGCTCTCGAGCGATCGAACTGGTCAAGTGATCGCACGGCTGACCGAT
>JANVCL010000213.1:5759333-5769493 GCA_026546855.1 Erythroxylum incrassatum | reverse complement strand
TGTTTTGTTTTCAAAACTTAGTCGACTATACAGTAGCGTGACTTAACCAAGTTTTAAAGTTGTTTTTAAACTAAAGTTTACTGCAATTAATGATAGTCCAAAGGGGAGATTGTTAGACATTTTTGTCCTTAGGGGTAATTTTGTGAATATCTCATAAAGTTGGACTAACATTAATTGTAATTTTGGTTTTAAATAAATTACCGATTCAGTTACGTTATTTGATCCAGATAAAGATATTAAAGTAGCTCAATAAATGATCTAAATCAATGGGTCGAAGTTCGGGTAGAAAATGAGTCCCAATTAGTGTGGATCGGGTTTATATCGGCCTTGTGATGGGGAAGCCCGATATGGAAGCTATATAAAGGTAAGGTCTCCTACAGTTACTCAAGAAGAGGATTCTCGAGCATAAGGTTCCTGATCCGTTAAGGAAGCTCGGTATTTGAGAAAATTGTAGAAAGGCCTTGCCTGTGAGTCGGAGAGCATTTTCCGCTAAAGGACTCAGGAGATTCAGAGTCGTTTGGAGCTCGAAATCGGCATCGGAATCAGAGATGGAACCGAATCCAGGTATTCCGCATTACCTTCATTTTTAATCCTTTCACGGGACCCTGAGGTACGTAATAAGATCTCCTCTACGTACTAACACGAATACCTGCAAATAAAAAAATGGCTCCTCTAGGAGAGTTTACTACACTGTTCATGACGCGGGAGTTAAGTTTTTAACTGTTGCTAGCCTTTCAGGGCAAACAGATAACAGTTGAATTAGTATTGTTTTTGTATGCAAACCCTGCGATTGTATTTTATATATTTTAAGAAAAATCATAGTGATTAATACCAGAAAACTTCCATCGGATTTGGCGTTTGAAATACAGATGATTAGTTAGTTTATCATAGAGTTTAGATGCGAATGAACTGCTTGCTAGTGACAACTTCCACAGTGGAATTGAAGCTAAGCAGAGATTGTGAAATTGCGTAACTTCCATCGGACTTGGCGTTTGAAATACAGATGATTAGTTTATCATAGAGTTTAGATGCGAATGAACTGCTTGCTAGTGACAACTTGTTTAGATGCCTAAGAACGCAATTTCACAATCTCTGCTTAGCTTCAATTCCACTGTGGAAGTCTTGTACGAATCTAATTGGTTTGGTTTATCAAGAACAGTTCATAGGCCACCAACAAAGTACGGTAAATACTCAGGCAGGGTTTCAATGAAAAAACAATCAGACAAAAACCAAAAATTGAATCTATTATTTGTTCAATTTCACAAGGTAAGTACAACATTCTTCTGTCGTTTGTTTCTTCTGTACAAAACTGGGGAATTTTCTGAAGGAAAAAGCAATGGCAACTCTCAAAAGCCTGCAGACAACTCCAAAATAGGATAAATAAAAACCTCAGTAGTAAGCAGTAGCCTCAGAGAAGAGATGCTAGTGTTTCCCCAATGTACAATGTATATAAACATGACACACTCTCACTCATTATATCATATACAGCCCATTAGCTCCATCTCTTTGTTAGAACCCGCTTTCAAAATTTGAGGGAATGTCACAAGGACAAAAAAACGGCAAATTTCCAGCTAATGACACTCATCTTTCTTTGATTTGTTCTTGGTGGGGAAGTCCTCCAGTGTTCGATATTCTTCTCTGAGCAATCTATCCAGTTCTGGGTGTTTCTTTAGCGGTTCTCCATGGCCATGCTGCTTACGGAAATGGTGAAAGGCCCTAACACACAAAGGAGAAACTAATTACAAAGCAATGACAAATAACAGACTATGGTAAGCCCTCTCCCTTGAAGATACACGCTTTGCCCTCAAGGGACATGTTTACTAACTCTTAATGATTCCACATTGATCAGATAAGGAATTTTGACATGTCACATAGTATCAGTATCAGCATGTGTGTTTGAGAAATGAGAACAAAAGAACTCAGAAGCCATCATTTTGGAAATCACTAGCATCAAAGTATTATACCATATTTAGCTCCAAAACACAAATCATTAAACCATAGCAGCTGAGAACCTAGTACAGGCAACCTGCATTGTGTATATCTAAACCTGTTTATAGAGAGTCCAGCTGTTCGACATAGTTGAAGCTCAGAACTTCAAACCGCATAATTGATAAGAAATCACTTGCAAAACATCATTGTTTGCTATCTCCTATTCAATGATCACATAAAAAAAACAATCAATAGACCAATCAACAAAAGTTTGAATATGAATATTTATCCTTCCAGATCTAGTTCTACAATAACTATCTGTAACCGCTTTCTGAACATATACTATAAGATATATTAATGCATCAAGCAAAAATGTTTTTACAGTCCATTACCAAGAAACTAATTCAAAAGCTTTTTTCACAAATGTTTGAATTAAGAAATAAAATGCATCCCAAAGAACATTGAGAAGGTTTCAAGTGTTACCAATACTTTTCAAGACCGTAAATATTGCCTTTTTGATAGAAGTCAAGGGTGAGCTCTTCAAAGTCCTTATATAAATCCTCCCTGAACTTTTTCTCCAGACCATAACTGAAAATTGAGACAGTTTAATCATATAAACCATTTGGGTTTCACATAAACAGCCCAAACAATTGGGACTAAACATAACTGTCAAAAAAAGAGATAAATTTGTGATAGCCATCTTAAAGAGGAAAAGAGGCATAAACTTATCAGCAATACCTATAGAACCTAAAGAGGCACTCTATCCCATAATTGTAGTTAGCAGAAGCATCTTCCAAGGCCAATTTTCGGAACTCATTATACATAGAAGGGACAAAGATATTTCTGAGGAAATAACACCAAAACCTATACAATGTATTCATTTCCTGCATGGACAGGTAGGTCAAATCAAACAATATGAAGAAATTTCAAGCCATAGCAAAACCAACTTCAAGAAATTTAACAAATGGATAGGGATTAATATCATAGTTTCACTACTACTATTATTAACAAAGGAAGTTCAGAAATACACCTCACTGCAACCAATTCCCATCTTCTTTCTGTCACTAAGACACCGCTTATGATATTTCAGGTACCTAAAAGAAAGACCAGCATCGATCAAACACCCCCATCTCTCCCTTAAAAAATCTGCATGCACGGGTGCACACACTATACATACATAGTTATTCACCAACAAACCCCTTACTTCTGCTGTTTGAAGCCATTTTCCTCTAAAAGCTGATGGCTAGGATGGTGAAAGGGTGGAAAGGACTTGGGCATGGAACCCACGGGTGGACTACTGCCTGACACACCGTGTGGTGAACCACTCAACTTTGAACACCTGGTGCTGTAATCAGAAGCATACTAGTTTAGTGAATTAAAGATCAAGTCAAACCCCAATAAGCTTCGTAGTTATGTAGCACATTCCCTGTCCCGCTCCCCCAAGTCCAGTAGTCTCAGTTAAAGTCCCCTCAAAAGAAGCAGGTCAAAATAGGAGTGTCATCAATTTTTATAAAATCAGTAATTAATGAAACTCTGGTCCCTCAAAAAGGAAATTCTAGATAAAGAGAGAATAATGTTACTGAACTGGCACAAAACTTTGGCCAAAAACTCAAAAGTCAGTAAAAATTATTTTGCACTGACCCGTGATTTTCAGGAGGTGTAGAACTAAAGAAAAATCCCACTGAATTACTTGGTGGACTTTCTGATATGAGCCCAAAAGAACTGCGACCAGTGCCATGATTTCGATAATTGCTGGAAAAGAATCGCTGCTTGTGGGATGTATGATGCTTGGGGAAACCTTTACTTTGTTTCCTCAGATTATTCAAGCTTCCAGATTCTTCACGGCCACCGGCTTCAGAACTTTCACTGGCCTTCAAACCTGAGACTCCTGAACCACTGCAGGCAGATCTTGGGGTTCCATCTTTGTTATCATAGCTAGAGCTATGCTTCCGAGAGTTTGACCGTTTAGTCTTCAGTTCCTGAGATTTGGAAGTGCTTCAGAAAATTTTGTATTGCTAAAGGACTATAAATGAAAACAGTAGCACTTGCAACTATAAAACCAGTATAGATGTATTAGAGTACAATACTCAACCTGTTCATAAAAATAGAGGCCGTCATTTATTGCATGAGCAAGTTCATTTGATATGGATTTTGAATCTTTACCACCCAAGTTTGATCCTTGGCTCACTATGGTGTTCTGCATACCAAAGATGCAATGTGACAAAAATGTCAATAAACCATAGTCCATTCAAACACACAAGCATTGATCATATGGCAACATGAATAAAAATTAAATCCTAAGCAGAGATGCACGCACAGTTATAATGAAAAGAATAGCAATGGAAAAGCAACCAATTTCCTTGAAGTATAAAGAATGGAAGCAACTGTTTAATTCCCAAGCATCACTACTAAAGTGGATTGAAAAACTTAGTCTATACCATGGGATGAAACCTTTTAGGCAGTGCTAAGGGGATATTACTATTAAACATGTGTTTATTATGACTTTCTTTTTTCAAGTTCCATTGATTCAACTGGTATTTTGATGGAAAAGGGGGCAAAATTTCATGAAGAATACTTCCAACTTGGTATAGTAAAATCTTACACAGATTAAAAGTTCAAGGGGAATATTCTAAATAGTAAAGATAGCATCCAAAAATAAAAACATCATGTTTTGTTACACCGCATTATTAAGATGGGTAACACAAGCCTCTATAAACTTCTAAGAAGAGCATATATTTCCAAATTTATCAAAGTGAATTTCCATCTGAGAATTACCCAAGATAATGGAGGAAGTTCCTGCATCATTTGCTAGAGAAAAAAGTCAACCTTGAGATGGAAATCACTTATGATTTCAAAGTCTTGATATTCTTGTATAAAATTAGGTGATATGCCATAAGTAAAGCACTGGTCTCATCGAAGACACGATAAAGCATTCTTGTTGCTTCAGATCTACAGTCTATAACTGAAACACGTAAATTGCTTTATCAATTGAATATCTGAAAAGCTCTAGATTCTTAAGAACATTGACAAGTATGGCAGACAGTATAAGGGCTATAACAGCAACAATAGAGATACATTTGACCAAGTTAAACCAATGAAGTATAGCATCATCCAAGTTATCACTTCACATTGAAATGCCATGGTATATGCATACCCACAAAAAGAGCATATGTTAACATTAAATTCAGCATACTCTTTTACAAGTATAAAAGATTCTGGCAAACAATAATACCTGGGTTACAATCACAAGCCTCTGCACATCTTGATCATTGACAACCATCTCATCTTCTTCATCATCATGTCTGGGAACATATATAGATTAGAGCAATTAAATACAGGTGATACTCATTCAGCATGTCATAATGTAAGAATTAGAAGCACTAACTTTGGTATTATGCATGTAAGAAAGAAATGATGAGGTAACATTTCTCCAGATTCGAAATCCATTATAGAAGACACCTTATTTTATAAATTGTTGTTAAACATTAGCCTAAGTATATATCACAAAAGTAAAATAACTAATACAAGAATTACGTTTATTAAATCACAATCATTAATATGTGAAAACTTGACATAAGAGCATGGTTAGAAGTAAAAAATGTAATGCTCAGGAAAACATTTGTTTATGGAATATATTATAATAGGTGCAAAGTTGTACAAATATATTCTAAGTTTAGCAAGATTGTGATGAGAATAATACTAATTAACCTAAAAAATTATCCAAATTCAGTGGAAGAAAGAAAACTAATATTTTATTTAGATTTCATCTCAAATAGAAAGTTTGAATAACATAAACAGAATCCACAATGTTCCATTTTTCAATCTCTATTCTATTTCTCTCTCTCCAAAAACAATAAATTCAATCAAGAAAGTTCTTTCCTTTTTCTTTTCTTTCAGAGACATATGCATATATTATAGACAGTCCCGCTGCATAAATATGACTTATTCTTAGTCTAAGATCCACTACCAGAATCAAATCTTCCATTTTGGATGGTGAGTGCGAAAAAGACCGAATGAATTCAATTTCCTTTCTCTCAAGTCAAAAATGATGTTGACATTAAAATACCAAGAGAAATTTGAGTGCGCGTGTCTAAATTTGTGTCATATAAGAATTAGACCTCCTAAATCATATCATTGAATAGAAGGAATGAGGATGCACTAAGAGTTGAACCAATGAGGAAAGAATCACGACCATTAGAAGCTAGTGAATAGCATATCCACAAAAGAAAAGTCAAAATATATTTTATCATAATTAGTATAAGATCCAGTACAACTTTTGACCAAACAGTTATTCAACAATGTATCAATGCCTCTACGATGAGAGATCTCATCAAACAGTTTATACCAATATTGGTCTTTCAAAAGAAGTTTGTAGGTTTATGTTAGTTCATTAGTTTTCACGTATCATTGACTTTTAGATGATTTTTCTCCATTGCCTGAAATTGAGAGACAACTCCGACACAAGGATTTTAGAAATTCAAAGTGCCATATGGCATGTAAATGAAGTGAGAGTTGGTTGATCTTGCCTCTCAGAGAAATCCTTAGCAGAAGAACAATCATCATGCAAAGAAATGTTAGGTTTCCTCACAATCATGAGGGACAGATTGTATGGTACGATGTTCAGCAATGACCTTCAAAATCACCAATTATAATATGCCGCAGACTAAGGGAATGATGAATGTGGTACGTCATGACAACCCAGAGAGAGAGAGTTTGAGTTAACTGTTTATTTGTGAATAGAAACAGTATCTTCCTTGGATTAGCCTCTATCCCTCCCAATGTCCTCGCTAAACTTTGCACTAAGCTGCACTTTCAATATCATAGCTTTCGTGGAATCTATTAAACCTTTGTTTGACTCTCCTCAAAGAATAACTAATCATTTACATATTGACAGTACCAACTTTGTCTTCAAGAATCTATTTGTGAGGAACAGTAAATACAAAACCTCCCAGAAAGATTAAATACCTATTCCCCATTTAGAACACCTAATTGCTTATGCAGTTGTAGAAAGAATTTATGATTCCTACTACAAGTTTTCTTTTACATTTCCTTATTTTCCTTCTTCGTAAAAAACTTGGATAGAAAATGAAACTATTCTTATTTATTGTAAGTTGAAACTAATTTTCACTTTTAAGCAATGTAATAAGGTTACAATTATTAATATCATATAAATATAATAAACATCAAAATGGAAAGTACAACTAGAATTGTAATTGATGTGCTTTTAAATAGAAAAAAAAGCCAACCACTTGAAAAAGAAACTGTGGAAAGCATCTTTGAAGTATTTTACAAATATGTCATAAATTTTATGAAAAAATGGGAAAAAGAGTTTACAAAGATTTCTAGTTTCCCAAATTTAAAAAGATTGCATTTCAGCATAAATATCCTGTGTTCTTCTCTTATCTAAGAAGAGCTCAAATTACTCCAATGTTCCACAACTTAAACTGCTATAAACCTAAAAATCTCGCATTTGTGATGAAATCACAAAAATCCCTATATGCATTTCCGAATTTTACCTTAAACTTTAGAGCATTCATTAGAAGATAACTTGTGACAAATACTTGGCAAAATTAAGTTACCAAGTACGGTTATAATGTGAAAATATATATATATATATATATGAAAGATCCAAACAAGAATATGAATATGAGTACCTTCTCTCTTGATAATGATCGTCACTCTTCATTATCTTCTGCTCAAGCTCTAGCTCCTCATCAAGCATAAAGGTATTTCCAAAATCACTGGAAAAAGTATCAAGATTCTTTGTGGCCGCATTTGATGATTGTACCAATCCTTCGTTTACATAATTATTGCAAATTGTTGGCTCACCAACTTCTGGATGGTCTGGCTGGTGAGAACAGTAGCTCAGCCCAAGATTTGAGATCATGCTTAATTCAGAAGTACAATTTTCACTTGAATCTGCATGTCCATCACCAGCTGCTTGCTTTTCACCTTCATCTTCGGTTTTACCATCTTGTAAGATATCTGAAATATCACCATTTGGTAATCTCTGCCCATCCAAATCAGCACATGATGAAACTTCAGAATTTTCTTCGATGGGATCTCGTGTATTATCTTTACTAGTCTTCTCAACAATTTGGTCCACAGAAGTCTTATCCTCCGATGATGCATATTCAGCAGACATTGGGATCCACTTTAGCCAGTCTTCACGTTTCCGTATCTTGTCACCCTATCAATACAGCAATCCAAGGAATGGAGAAAAAGCTATTGGGAACAAAAAAGAAAAAGCATGAAAATTTTGAATACACCAAGTAGCAATTAGAGTTAAATATCAGTCAGTCTCATAAGGGAAAAAAAAGTCCCTATAAATTGTCCAATACCTAACATGATCATTTCTTAGGCTTCAAAGGAATATATAATTGGCTTGATGTAAAACTATGAATAAAGTGTTACATTCTATAAATATTTCTTCCATTTCTTCAAAACTATCTGAAATAGGGAACGGAAGTGGATATCTACTTTTGTAACTAATCCAAAGGAGGGACGACAGAACAGAAAAAAGATTTCAACTCATCTTGAAAACGATGCAGTTTAACATTTATAATACTTTTAAGGAAAGCACATCTACGAGAAAATTATGTTCAAGGAGAAAGATCAATTTTAGATGAAAAGCATCTGCATTATCTCAACATGTTGACTAAGAAAAGAACAGAAAGCATAGGCAGTAATAGCACAATACTATCAAAAAGTTTGGGCTCTGTCTCAATCATCTTATGATCAAATTAAGGACCTTAAAACCAAGATATCAAACCTGCACTTCCACTGCACTAGAACTTTGTAGTGCATAAAGGATAAATGGTATATCTGTTGTCATTTTCTTAACCTGTAAGATGAAACATTAGATCCATGAGTTTTGCTAGTACAACAAGATAAACTTGCTCCAAGTAAGAGGCAAATTGAAAACAAGAACTTTTGAGGTAGAAAACTGAGGAATGGCATAGTTTAGTAAAATATAAAAAGATTCGCATGAAAGAGTCAGTAGACAAACTCATATTAAACAACATGCATCAGAAAGGCAAAGAGGGTCAAGTACTAGCATTTATATAGTTTCAATAATCAAGCTTGAGATAAGCTGCAATACAACGCTTACCCTTTTGAAGTCAGCAATTGTTGATATTGGAACCCATCCTTGGCCATCCATCAGGGATATTAGGTAGTGGTCCGTTTGCAGATTTTCATCACTGCCACAAAAAGTTAGGAAGTTACTAGCTGTTGTACAACAACATTGAAAAATCGTTTCTTTCAGTGAAGTTTCATAAGGAGACCTATTATCACATTTGCATTGCATAAACTAAATGGCATGCGTCTATATGCAAATGTACCATAAGGACATGTAAAAGTTATTTTCTCCTAATCTTCCGGGGCTACCAAAATTTGCAAATATCCACTATATCCATCTAAGGCACAATAAAATTCATGTCTAGCTAATTTCTCAGTTATCTAATCAATAAAAGTTTAAGGAAAATGATCTTTCTTGGTAGCATCAGTCAACTTCCTATAATCTATGCACATTCTCCACCTGATTACCTTCCTATTAGCTATTAATTCATTTTTCTCATTTTCAACCACAGTGGTGCCTCCCTTTTTTGGCACCACCTACACAGAACTAACCCAATCAGAATAAAAAATGGGGTAGATAATACAAGCATCCAAAAGCTTTACTACCTCGTCTTTCACTACCTCCTTCATTTGTGGGTTAAGTCTCCTTACACCATTACCTTGTTTCCATCCTCCATGAAAATGCGGTATACGCAAAATGAAGGTTTTATACACTTGATATCCGTAATGGACCATCCAATGGCCTTCTTGTGGTCCCACAGTACCCTTAACAATTGCTGCTCCATAGCAACTGGAAAACAAGAAGAAATGATAACTGGTAAGTGCTCAGGTAGGTTAAGATAAGCATACTTCAAATGACTCAGAAGAGGTTTAAGGTCAAGAGAAGGAGGCTCTTCAATTAAAGGCTTTAGAAATAGCTTGGTTGGACGTTGGAGAGGCTCATATGCTCTATAATGTGTCCAACATACCTGCTCCAAATCAACTCCAATATCCTCCAACTCTCCTTGTAATTCTTCCCCTAGTTCTTTGCGCATTCCTTGAGCTCCCCCTTCCAACAACCCTGCATAAACAATAGAATAATTATCAGCATCAAAATAATTAATATCAATAAAATGGCAAGAGTCAAAAGTAGAAGGATGCTTCATAGCATC
>JANVCL010000213.1:5704495-5737041 GCA_026546855.1 Erythroxylum incrassatum | reverse complement strand
TATGGATTGGTTTTTCCTGGGTCTTGTTTTGTTAGACTTTAGGTTGTCACAATTGTTCTTTTTTCTGTTGTTTGGCCTTAGGTCGCTTTTCCTTGGCTTGAAGTTTTCCTTGTCTTGGTTTTTTCTCATAGTCTGGCGTTTTCTTTAGCTGGTTGAGCCTTAAGTGATTTAGACTGTGAACTTTTTGTATATATTCTTTAGTTCATTAATTCATCTTCTGATTTACCAAAAAAAAAAGATAATATCAATCTTTTGGTAGATTGACAATTTAAGAAAAAATTTGATAAATGAGCTTGACTTGAAAAATAATCTTGTATGGGAAAGTATTGACATGTCATTTGATGTAATGGATTTGAATGATATTGATGATGAGACTCCTTTCACTGATAAAGATTTTGTATCAAATGAAAACTGGAGTCAATGCAGTTATAGCGACTATTATGTATTTAATTGAATGAAGTTCCAGGTACAATGTAATTGTAAATGTTTTTATTTTAGGTTTCACTTCTAGTATTGTTTCCTTATCACAAACACTCGATGTAAATTGTTAAGGAAGTCTATTGTTTTTTTATTTGATGTAATTATTATTTATTATATGATGAAATTGTAATATTTTCATTTACCAAAAAAATGCAATATTTTAAATACTTTGTATTATTCGTAATTTTATATTTGTATACAATTAAATGATCTTTTTTCATATTAATTATAGTTATTATTTCTATGAGAAATATGAGAAATTTAATGTTAATAAAAAAATAAATTGTTGTTATTTTAATTGTTATTATTATGATTTTTGGAAATATGTTTGAAATAAAATAATAAAGTATACAATACAATTTACCAATAGACTATTTTATATTTTTAAAATAATTCAGAAACTATCTTATTAATTTAAAAATTATCTAAAATAGTATCTAATAGTTACTGATACCAGTATAGTCTTGTATCAGAACCAAATGTGATACCGATATTGGTATGATATTTATAACATTGAATCCAACTATTGTTAATTTCTTAATGAAAAGATTGACTTTTACTTATAAAAAAAGGAATTTTTACAATATTTTTAAAATACAAAAATAAAATTTTTTTACAATATATCTTCCATGCGCTATTCATGTAACATTCAAAGCAAGAACAAGCATTGCAACACTGAATAACTGGAGGCGAGGCGTAGCCAGGTTGAAGTTGGACGGTGACCGGTAGTTGATGGTGCTGTAGTATTAACTCTTTCATCCATGCTAGTCCTCACCCGCATGGAGGCTGACGACAGACAGGTGCTCGCGGTGACCTCGATCCTCTGACAGGTGCTCGCGGTGACCTCAATCCTGTAATTTTTCGGACCACCTTTATGCTATCCAACTCCTTACCCCCATCTGCATCGAATATGTCTGCCCATGTTCATATGCATAAAACATATATACATCAGTTTGGTAAGATGGATTCAATCAAGAAAATCTCTTATGCGGGGTATCACGATTCCTGATTTCCAATAGTTTCTCTTAAGACATGGAATGCAAAAGAAACAAAACCCTTTTCTCTTTTTTTTTTTGACAATAACCGAAAACCATTTTCAAGACTCAACATTGGTGATGTAAAGACGAACAGAGAGAGGCGCACCAGTTTTTGTAAATGTTGTACTTTTTTTTGAAGCCTCTACAGCAAAAACAATCTCGGAGGATGAGAAACAAATATAGAAAATCAAGGCAATCAGGTAAACAGAGAGGCAAACTTTGCGATCCATTTCAGCTATCGTAGAATATTTAGAGTTTATCTTGTCAATGGATACATTTTGGAGTGCAAATATGATATTTTATAGATATCTTCCTGCGCGTCTAAGAGACTCCCAAATAATAGCCTGAGTCATTTGAGTCATTTCATTCCATTTCCTTCCATTCCTTTACCTACATCCAAATATACCCTAAGTTTGTTTGCTCATATAAAAATATATATTGTCGTATGAAAAATTGAGAGCTTAAAAAAAATTCTAAAAACACATACTTTTCAAGTACACACAATAATGACCGGTGGTACTTTATTTTAACGTATATTAGGTAGACAAACAGCTTAGTGGGTGCAAATTTTCAACAAAGACAAACAGCTTAGTGGGTGCAAATTTTCAACAAAGACAAACAGCTTAGTAGGTGCAAATTTTCAACAAAGACAAGCAGCTTAGTGGGTGCAAATTTTCAACAAAGACAAACAGCTTAGTGGGTGCAAATTTTCAACAAAGATAGGTAGCTGTGCATCACTGAACTAATTGGTAGCATTAGCTGGTAGTTGATACTACCAGCTATTAATTAATAACTAATCATATTAGTTGATTTGATTAATGAATAATATCAGTTATTTATTAAATATATTTGGTAAAATTAACTGTTTAGTATTAACTATTGATATATACAATGATTTAAGAAGGCATGATTTTAAAAAAGATAAGGATATGAATATAATATTTCTTTTTTTTGAAGGTAAAACAAATAGCAAACAAAAACAAAGAGAATAACGAAAAGACAAAACTAACCCAAGCCAACAGGCTTACCCCGTACACCTGGATCCTACTAGCCTTTCATCATCATTGTTTGAACAAACAGAAAAATCAGAAAATAAAATGGAATCTAAACAAGAAGGATTAACACTCAAGTGATAAAGGTTTGCATGTAATAAAGCCATCCTTGCGAGCGAATGAGCCGCCTTATTAGCAATCCTACGCGTCCAATGGAAGGACAAGTGAAGGAAATGACGCTTGAGTAATAGACAATCAAGGGCCAAGATTCCAATCTCTGAACTAATCGAAAATGGAGCTAAAATACCTCTAACAGCCGTCAAACAATCAGACTCTACAATGACATGATCATACTGTTTTTCCTTTAGCCAAGAAAGAGCTTCCCTTAGCGACATAAGCTCAGCAAGAACTGGGTCAAGCAGATATGGATAATGTCCGGAGATAGCGGCAACAAAATGACTTCTATCGTTCCTGAGAACAGCCGCAAAACCTGTAGCCTTCTTATCTTGAAAAACACCCGCATTCACATTACATTTCAGAAAGCCCCCTGGTGGTTGAGTCCATCCGGAAATGATAGGACTAACCTCCTCATTCGAACCAATAACCCTCTTAAAAATCTCCCGAGAAGCTCTCCAATCTTTCATAAAATTATCTGCGAAACTAACGATCAATGCAGGAGAAATTTGTTTACCTTGCCATACTCTTAAATTTCTATGATACCAAATACTCCACATCATGGCAATCTGGCGTTCGATAGTGGAGATCGACGATGTGCGTAGAAGTTGCGTTAATAACGAAGCCATCCCTTGACTTGGGAGATGCCCCCTGTTAACGCCCAGACATCATGAGAATTCGGGCAACCCACGAGAGCATGATATAGATCCTCTAAATTACCACAAAAATCGCAATCGGTATTAAGCAAAATACCCTTCCTACGTAACCGATCTTTACAGGGGATAAAATCACTCAGACAATGCCATACAAAATCCTTATGCTTGGGAGGTATATCCAAATTCCAAAGCCTATTCCAAGGACCCTCGACAAAAAAATTACCAATATCAGTGTACATAGGAAGAGCCAACCTATACCCAGTTTTGACAATGTAGGCTCCATTCGGATTATGATGCCAAATAAGTTGATCTGGAGGTTTCGAGCGAGTTATTGGGATCCTGGACACACGCTCAATGTCATAAGGCGTTAGCAACCCTTCTAGTAATTGTTCATCCCACCCTGATCCCTCCTCATTAAACAAATCACACACCTTGAGATCTCCGAACTCCTGAATGGATGGAGAGGTGACAAAGAAATTGTTTGCTTCATTGATCCATGGATCGGCAAAAACATTAATAGAGGAACCATCCCCCAGTCTCCATCGTACGCCCTTTAGTAGGATGTCCTTGGCCGCAAATATACTCTTCTAAATAAAACTTGAATTAGGACGATCCGTGGCCTCTAAGAAACTACACGAGGGAAAATATCGTGCTTTGAAAAGTTTGCTAGGCAGTGAATCAGGAAAAGCCATAAAACGCCAACCTTGCTTAGCAAGCATGGCTAGGTTAAAACAATGGAAATCCCAGAAACCCATGCCTCCATATTTCTTCGGAACACATAAGCGATCCCACCTGGCCCAATGAATTTTTCTTCCAGTCTCCGTGCTCGATCTCCACCAATAGGCATTCATCATTTTCTGAAGTTCATCGCAGGTTCCTTGAGGAACAAGAAATACACTCATACAATAAGCCGACAATGCTTGTGCAACTGTCTTAATAACAATCTCCTTCCCTGGTTTTGAGAGCAATTTATTATTCCAGCTCGAAATACGCTCACTAAGCCTATCTTTGATGAAAGCAAAAACCTGCTTCTTCCTCCTCCCAGTAAGAGAAGGAAGGCCTAAATATCTCCCATGGTCGAGAGGCGTATTTATCCCTAAAATGGCTTCCACTTCTTGTCTTGCAGAAGGCTTTGTGTTCGAACTGAACATAATGCCTGACTTTTGAAAATTAATAGCCTGCCCCGATGCTGCTTCATAGATGGCCAGTGTCCTTTTGATACTTTGTCCCTCTAAACCATTCGCACGAAAAAAGAGGAAACTATCATCGGCGAAAAAAAGATCAAAGACGCTAGGACTGCCAGGACAAATAGTCACCCCATGGATATCCCATCTCGCCTCACTTTCCCTTAACAAAGCAGACAGTCCTTCAGTGCAGAGAATGAAAAGATACGGAGACAAGGGATCTCCTTGCCTCAGACCACGCTTCGGGATGATAGGACCTACTTCAGTCCCGTTAAATGCCACCGAATAACGCACAGTAGTGACACAAACCATAATAAGCTCCACCCACCTACTATCAAACCCCAGCTTTAACAGGATAAAACGAAGATAATCCCAATCAACTCTATCATAGGCTTTACTTATGTCAATTTTGAATGCTGCTTCTCCATGTTTCCCTTTCCCCTTATTCTTCATATAGTGTATGATCTCGAAAGCAACCATGATATTATCAGTGATGAGTTGCCCTGGGACGAAAGCCGATTGCATAGGAGAAATGATCCTCTGGAGCAAGGTTTTAAGACGGTTCGCAACCACCTTAGCTATAAGCTTGTATATGACGTTGCACAAAGCTATTGGCCGAAGATCTTTCATACATGTTGGATTGTCGTTTTTTGGAATCAAAACAATGACTGTATCATTTAATGTGTCTGGAAACTCACATTGCTCCATCCAATGTTGACAATTATCAAAAATATCAACTCCCATAATAGACCAACATTTATGAAAAAATGCTGGGTTCATGCCATCAGGGCCAGGGGCTTTGTCCGGGTACATGTCAAACATTGCTGTCTTGACCTCGTCCATTCTCACAAGAGCTAGAAGGTAATTATTATCTTCTTGATTCACAACCGACTTCACCGAGGCAAAATGTCTGAAAACAGTACCCCCTTCGCTGAAAAGAGCTGATTAAAATAGTCAAGGATAACCTTTCCAACACCTTCATCATCCACTACTAACACGCCATTATCATCCTCTAGTGAATTGATATGATTCAAACGTTTCCGAATGATCCCCAAAGCGTAACTTGTAGAAGTACGTTTAACCTTACTTATAACACCACAAATCTGCTTATTGGCTGAATAACCAATGAACACTCCCGTAAATACGAGGAATTAAACTCATAACATAGGGCAAGTAACCCGATATATTAAATAAAAATTATTTTTAATTAATTAATTAAATTTATTTTAATCTATAGTATAATATTTATTAACAATTATCAATGAACTTTTTAATTAAAAATGAATTTATTTAAATTTTATATATTTGGAAGATATATTTAATTTAATTCTTATTGATAATTAATATATTAAATAATTAAATAATATGTAATTAATTGATAATAAATCAGATTATAATTTTAAAAAAACTACTTTTTACGGTTTGAAAATTGGAAGAAACCAAAATCAAGTGCAGAAACAGAAAAACTCATATACAGAATTTTTTTTATCGAATTGGAGATAAAAACTAAAAGCTAAAAATAAAAGTGAATAAAAAGGCTCTTTCCATTTTCTTTTTAATCTTAAAAGATGGCTGCAATAGATTAATCACCTCTTCAATGGATGAACATGCGGAGCAAAGAAAAGTATACATTTCCAAATTCCAATGCCTGTTCACATCGTCACTTTCTTAATCTAACAATAAGACAATGTTCAAAGCCAAAAAGTATTACACGAGTGGAACTCCACGAGTTTAATCAGCATCCATCTCTTCAAGTGCAATTTTAGCAGCAGCCTTGGCTTCCTCCAGGAGTTCGTCAGGAACCTGAATTACATTGATATAGAGCATTCGTAAGACCAACATTTGACATATTTGAGAACAAACAATCATTTTTTTGTATGATTATTATGAAAATTGCTATGTTTTCCAAATCATTACAAGCACCAACAGTTTGGATGGATGAAGATGATCCGCTCTGATGAATTCAGTTATTCATTGCATAAATTTATCAGTTATTTTGAAGTTAACAAGGAAGTGTATCAAACATGCAATTAAGAAGGGCCTTATGTGGCACAAGTTGGAACAGAAAATGCATATTTATTCTGCGTGTACACAGTATGGGGATGTGATGAGACAATTCTACACTCCCTTATGCTTTTTCCTTAATATATATCATAAATATTTGATCACAGCATTTAGCCTCAACTGTGCAGAAGTTGCATGAATTTCATGATGCATTTTGATTGCTTCTTACTCGTGCTGGACATTATCATTCACTCAAATTACAAATGGAAATTGCAGTCCCATGTTTCCAATCAACATGGTAACACAGATGATCAATGAGAAAATCGGAACCAGAAAATACCTTCTCATGTTGTCTCTTTGACTCATCGCAAACCCAACTCATTTCCAGTTCAAAAGCTTTGTCCTTTGCCTCATCATGCACTTTGTAAATGCTGCTCATGGAGAAAAAAGAAAGCAAATTGGTATCCTCAATCCATAAAGTTGGCCAGCAATATTAAGAGCGCAAACATTGTGTGCATCAAACATATGCATTCTTATCTATCTCTTCAATTATCTAGCTTTTTTCATGATTATACAGACCGTCACAAAGTGATTCAACAATCCAGGGCAATTGTCTAAAGGAATGGCAAATAATTTAGGCTTGCAACAACAAAAGTATACATAAGTGTACTTGACTTTATATAACTATAATTGATTACCTCCATGCTCCATTTCCAGCAGTAATCAAGACGCTTAAAAGCACTCCGCAGTCCATTTTGGTAAGGGAGGTTTAGAATGAGTTAATAAAGAAACTGAGACCGAGAAAAATGATGGGTTCCCCCCTTTTAGGCTCATAAGCAGCATAATTTGTAGACTCATTAACAAACTCAAGTCCAGATCCATTCACAATCTCATTTTGGGTTCATTTTAAAATTCTTTTACTTACTCATGTAAAGACATATTGTCTTTCTTACATGTTTCAAAGCAACACAATTTTCTCCTTTTAACATGTTGAACTTGAGAAGCCTACAATTTCCTATCACACCATGCCAAACAATGAAGTTAAGGCTCATTTTGATTTCAAGTCAGCTCATGCTCAAAAATATAATTCAAACAAGCAGAAGTTTCAAATATTAGACTTACTATAAGCATGAGCTCAAACTTGAGAAAACTTTGGATTAGTCAAGCTTTTATATGGGAGAACACGGCCCTATCTGATAATTGCAACAACCAACCCAATAATGAATGTTATGAAAGAAACCTTTATAAGGCTAGAGCACAGTACTGTGCATCTTGTCCAAACAATAGGTGTTATTTAACCTAGCACGCCCATAAGATGCAACTAAACCCTAGCAACTAAAGGATGGGTTTTCTTTTATTTGGAGGAAAGAAAAATACCAGTAAGTAGCATATGAACATATTGGGCTATAAAAGAAACAAGTATATAGTACAAAGAAAGGACAAAAAGACAAGATTTGAAAATTATGACACCCAAATATTGCAGAGAGGATGTAAAATGGAACGAAGAAGATAATGTGCAGAAAACATAACGGGAACTACTTAGGAGAGTAGAGGAGACAAACTCACATTTTAGCTACTTCAATAACTCCTTCTCGGCAAGTCATTTCAGAAAGCTTCAACTTTTCAATTTCTCTGGTGACAAAATAACAATCATTTAAAACAAAATGAATAAACATAAGCAAGAAAATGGTTCCAAGCGTAAGGGGAACAAAAATAGAGAGTCAAATATATCACCTAAACGAGAAAAATATATTCCTTAATTCAAAAGAACTAGTTTCCAATTTCCCCAAAAAAAAAAGAAATAGGATTCCATAACTCACGTTTTAGCAGCCTGCTTTCCTTTTCCAATTGCAGCACCAAAGTATCTCTACATCCATAGTAAATATTAAGTAAGATGATAATGTCACAAGAAAAATCAAAGGTCAATGTTCCTAAAGAATAAGAAACATAATAAGACATCCCCTAGCGCAAGCAATTAACAAAAAAAAAAAACAAGGAATGAGGTCATGCCACACTATAAATAGAATCTAATCAACTTACATATGAGATGCCAGAAGGTTCAATCATGTAAAGTTGTGGTCCATCTCTGTCATAACCACCAAGAATTACCCCACAACCAAAGGGCCTGCATTTGAAGAAAATTTAAGTACTTTTGGGGAAGTATCAGAGATACCCAGTGCAATGATCAATAAAATAAAAGAAGTGCTTCATAATCAGTTCAGAGTTCAAGAATCAAGCCTTTACTCACCTCAGCCACCAATAGAGAGTGCATAAATGCACATAACTACCAATACGTTGAGCAAGTTCCTTCACTGGGATGGCATCTCCATAAACACTATAACATCAGAATCGCTGGTCAGGATTAATAAGCCTTAAAAATACACAAGCCTTATTTCAAAGTGACACAAGGTGGTTAATTACTACCCAGTCTCCAACGTATATTACCAAGAAGTGAACAAAATTAAAGCTAGGATATCTTATCAACATGGTTCAAATGACAAACCTGTCATAGTTGGTAGCCTCAGATTTTGCCCGTGCCACAATTTGCCTCCCATCAGCTGCCAAACCAGCAATAGCCTAATAGTTGATAGCAAATAGGTATGTTGTGTGTGTGAGAAAAAGATAGCAAATCTCAAAAGAGTTTTGTCCATTGAACACTCTTAAGTTGCCTTAATAACCACTTAACCTAAACGTCCCCCTCTTTGGGTAAGTTAAAGTTGCATTGACTTGGTGAATAATTTTCTTTAGCATAACACTGAACTCACTGCAAACACAAAACCTAATCTTAGCGTTATTTTCTACTTGAACAAAGTGATTAGAGACTTAAATGTCAAATGCAAGTTTCCGGCGGGACTTTTACGCCATAACCCATTTTAATGCTTCCAACTAGGTTCGTATACAATTCCCTGATTATTTCTACTTCTTGTGGCAAGAACAAAATTTTAAAAAAGGGAAATTAAAACGGTAAAGAGAAAACCAGTACCATGCCGGAATGTCGATGAACAGAGTGGATTCTCCTATTGGAACCCGGTAACATCATCTTAGATGCAATAAGTTTCTCCACACCCTACAATTTCAGGAAGACAATTCCTGCAATTACACCACAATGCAAAACAGGGGAAGGAAAAGCAAACCAAATAAGATTACCATAACAATCCCATCTTTGCACTTGATCCCAATAACAGTCCTACAAGATAAAATAATTCGTTAGAAACAAAGGAAGAAAATCACGACACCCATTTTAATCTAGTACTACAATTCACATCTTAAGAGCACCAAACCAGCAAACAACAACTATATTCAATAATTTAACGGAAAAAGAAAATATGCGCTAACCCGCTATTATCAAGGGCCTTAGCAGCGTATTCGATCTGGAAAACACGACCATCGGGAGAGAAGGTTGTGACAGAGAGATCGTAGCCAGTTCCTATGCTACTCATGGTTTTCCTTTTTCTCTTTGTCCCAAGTTTTAACTTGTCTCCGCGACTGTGCTTTGGGAGCTTTTGTTTGAAGTTTGAAACGTGGCTTCTTCTTCCGGTTTGGTTGAACAAGTTTTTCTTCCTTCTCAAGACAGCATAACACTACTACTAGTGGCCTAGTTCACGTGTCTCTCTCTTGCTTGTTCTGAATCGGGTCGGGTTATAGGTGCCTTGGGGATTGTTAATAATTGGTATGCCCTTTCCAAAGCAACAAACGAATAACAACAACCCATTCAAGTTAAATGTGAACGTAATTAAAAAGTTTAGTTGATTAATAAAAATTAATTAATTAATTTTTATTTTTAATAACTTATTAATATATAAAAATTAATCAATTAATTAATTAATTATTTTAAACAATAAAAATTATTAAAATAAGTTGAATCAAAAATTTAAAAATCGAACTGAAAATTTATAAAATTTAACATTTTTATAATTAAACTAATCGAACTAATTGAATTTTCTAATCATTTATTTGCGTTGGTTAATTACAAACAAAATTTTAACTTTACTTAATTTTGCAATTATAATCTTAATTTTTAATTTTTTTAATTATTGTCTAATGTTAGTATATCCGTTAAGTTTGCTGATGTAATTTATCACGTGTTTTAAAAATTGTAAAGACCTATACGCATAAAACCTAATTAAACTAACTAATTAAGTTAACAAAAAATATTGTTTAATTAAACTGCCTGATTAAATATAACTAAACTATGTCGTTTTGTTTGCTTTGACAGTAATTCCAGCATGGATCTTCTTCTTAATCCTCCAACTCATGTAATTTATCCTATCTTCGACTCTGGATCTACTTCTCATCCTCCAGCTTAGGAAACTTATTGGACGCTTCTTTAAAATCATTGAACTGCATACCCATATTCTTTGATTTAAAAATTTCAGTCTCAAAATGATAAAGTTTAATCAATTAGTTTAATTAAATGACATAGTTTTGTTAAACTTAATAAGTTATTTTAACTAAGTTTGACGCGTGTAAGTATTTAAAATTTATAAAACACGTGACAAGTTATAATAGTGAAGTTAAAGAAGAAACTAACATCAATTTATAATTAAAATTTTAAGTATTTAATTGTCATTTTTAAAATTCGGATCATAATTAGAAAATTAAGCAAAATTTGAAATTTTTTTAATTAACCTTTTACATTTAAAGAAAACAAATTAACCACTTATATATTTAAATAATAGTAAATCAGATTATAAAAAACCGGAAGCAGGAAACAAAAATACTTTTTATAGTTTTCATAATTTTTTAAAACCGGAAGAAACTAAAACTAAAAACAGAAACTAAAAATTTAGATAAACAAGTTTTTTTTTCTGAATTTAAAAACAAAAACTAAAAGCTAAAAATAAAAAAGAAACAAATACTCCTAATTAATCAGTTAATTTTTGTAAATAAATAAATTTTTATTTAATAATATTTTTTTCAATTAAATTTGAAGTGCTTCAATTGAGTTTAACGTTCATGTGGATTATCTATTGTTGTACCGTAATGTTTTTAACTATATCAAGTATGAAAACAATATCCTCAATCTCATCCTCTTTTAGTCGAAATTATCTTCTATAAATCCCTCTCGACGAATATGAGAATAACTCAGATTTGAGTATCCCAACTACTTCCACCACATGTTGACTTGATACATACTTAATTGCAAGACTCTCTCTCCTAAGTAGGATAAGACGATCTTTTAATTTATATTAAATATCATGTTCATCATCAGGAGACTCCTTAGCGGGGAACAATTTGAGTCAAAATGAAATTATGGTTTGCGGATGGCTTTCTATATAAATTATGTGAAAGTTGAAACCAAGAATGGTCGATCGGATGCTTTGTTTTTCCATTAATGAAGCTTAGCTTAATGGTTGATCATCAATGCAAGGAAGATTGAGTGGGTCCTAAGTTTTTGGTTTTTTCAAATCAGTCAAAAACAGAGAAACCTTTCTCTGTCACTGTCACGCCACCAGTTTTTGATTCCCTTTTGTCTACAGTCTTGATCTGGACTCGAGATTCAGTAGAGCCAGTACAGAAGAGAGAGAGGGCGAAGGGGAAAAGGTTTAAAGGGAACAAAAAAATAAAAAGAAGTGGAAAAAGGAGCTGGTCTTCTCTCATCTGCTGTTTCTCCTAAATTTGCTCTGCTGTTGCCATCTATAATTTTCCTAATTTCCTTACGATCTTTTCCCTCTTCAAATCTCTACTGTTTCATATCATTTCTTTCACTTCACTTCAGCTCTCTTCTCCAACTCTGTCAGACTGTCACAGTGCCTTTTTCTTTTTTATACTATGAAGATTGTCCGCACATCTTCTTTTCTCTTTCTGAGTTAGTTTGATATATCTCTCTGTCAATGGAATGTTGTTGGGTCTGGTTTTAAAGGATCTGGGTCCTCTGCAATTTTTCTTATTTTTGACGCCATGTTCTTCTGGTTGACAGGATATCGAAACCCCATGTTTAGACCTTTTCCATTTCCTTCACGTGCATCAATTTGTTCTCATTAGTGCTGTTTTCCGCTTCATAATCCGGCTAGAGGACGTTTTGTACCTCGTATTTGCTTTCTTTTTAAAGTATATTTCGGGTCGTATCGTTTTGTTGCTTCTTTTTCCTTTGCTTTGGATTGAGTGATATATCTTAGGTACTTTTTTTTTTCTTTTGGTGGGGAGTTGAGAATCATCAGTGACTAGTTTCTTCATTTCAATTCGACGACATTCACTGGACTTCATTTTATCCAGGTGATACTCTCTTTCTCTTTCTTTTCAATGTTGTGGAGTCCAGATTTGCGCTAGACTCGGTAGAGATTGATATACAAGTTGGTCCAAGAGTTGATAAGGGAATCTAACCCTTATGTTGATAAATGCTGAAATGAACAGAATATGGAGCTAAAATTGACTCATTGATACTAGTAGGTTGGCCCAGATTATGGAGGGCAGTCGATGGCTAAAAGAAATGGGATTCCTCTTTTTTGGAAGTGATCAATTCTTTTAGGAGTATAATTTTCTCTACGATGTTGGGTGTTTGAACAAGTTTATGGATTCTTTATCATGGATACTGTGTAGCTTATTGTCTTGTTCTTCAGAATGTGCAGAAGTCTAATGTTTTCTGTAAATCATCTTTAACTCTGTAATTGTTAACCTGAATTGTTCAGATAGGGAGTATGGTGACAGGAAGTGAGGACAAAAGGAGGACCAAATGCCGTCAAGATTCACTAGTTGAAGATGATAGCAGTGGAGGAACTTCGGATGGAAATGGTCCTTTGAAAAAGGGCCCATGGACCTCTGCAGAAGATGCAATTTTAGTCGACTATGTCAATAAGCATGGGGAGGGGAATTGGAATGCTGTCCAGAAGCACTCGGGGCTTTCCCGGTGTGGGAAAAGCTGTCGTCTGCGATGGGCAAATCACCTAAGACCAGATTTGAAGAAAGGTGCATTCACTTCAGAGGAAGAGCGGCGAATCATTGAGCTCCATGCTAAGATCGGAAACAAATGGGCTCGAATGGCTGCAGAGGTTGGTACATTTTGAGGTTTCTTGAGTAACGTGTCTGGTTTTCTCTTTCTAGTGATGCTCTTTAGATGATCAGCGATGTCTGATCTCAAATCTTCATAAGTTCATACATTGGATTATTTACAGCTTTGCGGCCATGAAATTGTATATATTGGTGCATCAAACCAAGCTGCCTAAAATATGACATGAATTATGAGGTTGCATGGCTTCCAATTAGATCTAGGCAACACCCATTCTCCTCACACACTCAAATGTATTAAAGCGGACATCACAAATGTTTGAAGGTTTTAAGCTTTTGTGTACAACTTAACTGAAGAAGCTGTTATCTTAGGCTGACAAAAGTGTTTCTATTTTACTCAAATTTTAACCTAACGTCAGAGTATGTCTAAGAATGGGAATTAGAGCTTTCAGGTTCGATATTGGTTTAAGGCACCAAGCCTTGCATCAATGCCAGGTTACTTATTAACAGACTATACTGGTTATTGATTGTGCAAGGCCAAGTCAGAATGTTGATATTTCCAAAAAATAATGACCTGGACAGGAACATTTTCCGTACTTTTGTATAGAAGTCAATCTAATTTGGATATGTTCGTCTATCCACTCCTTGTTAGTCTCATGTTAATCTTATTTGTTTCCTTTATTCTAAATTTTGATAGCCTTGTTCATTAATTGCAACATAATACACGCATAAAATTCAGAGACTATGGAGTGTTTTGTACTGTTGAGAATTAACAAAGCTAAGAAAGTAACTTCGATGTTTCTTCTCTTACCTTTTAAGCACTTTTTAAAGCTAAAGATCACTATTGGCTGCATGCTAAGTTTACAGTTGTAGAATCAGGTTCTTCACGTGTTCCAATTCTAATTCATTCTGGGTTCTTAGACAAGTACAAATTTCATATGAAAATAGCGAATATTATCTAACGACATGACAAGTAAACTTCAGGACGTTTGCTTTTTGATGAGTGCATTTGACATTTTCAAGTTACAATGTGGTAGTTGCTTCCAATTCCAACAAGTATATGTCTCACTTTTCCTGTTTATTTATGCTTTCACTTACTTCATGTTGTTGTGATGTTTCTTCCTCTTGCAGTTGCCTGGACGCACAGATAATGAGATAAAGAATTACTGGAATACAAGAATAAAGAGACTGCAGCGAGCCGGCTTACCACTTTATCCTCCCGAAGTGTGCTTGCAAGTGTTTAATGGGAGTCATGAAATTCATAATATGGGTACAGTACAAACTGGGGAAATAGCTGATCCTAATCTGATACAGCAGGACCATTTCGAGATTCCAGAAGTGCAATTTAAAAATCTAGAGCGTAATCGAGGTGTTTTCTCTTATTCAACGAGTCTGGTTGATATACCTGCAGGCACTATACTGAAACAAAATACAGATGCTACCCCTAGTTGCCCCCTTATGTTCCCAACAATTCATCCTTCCAAACGACTTCGAGATTCAGAGATTTTCTTTCCTGTTGTGGATGGTAGTGTCAATTGTGGTCTCCCAGCATTCAGTCAGTTAGATTTTGCATATGAAACATTATCAGAGCCAATCGGCTTATCTGCTCCATATGATTCCGGTTTCAACACCTATGAACAGCCACCATTGGATGTTCTTCAGGGCAGTCATGCCCTATTAAATGGCAGTTTATTATCTTCTTCTTCTGTGCCCCTTAGCGGGGCTATGAAGTTGGAGCTCCCTTCACTCCAATATTCAGAAACTCGGCAAGATAGCTGGGTCACACCAGCTTCTCCATTGGCATCTCTTGAGTCTGTTGATACTCTTATTCATTCACCCCCAACAGAACCAAGGCGGTCAGAGTTTCTTTCACCTCGAAGCAATGGCCTCTTAGAAGCAGTGCTTTATGAATCACAGACTCTGAAAAACTTGAAGAGATGCTCAAGTGAGCAAGCTTCAGATGCCTTGGAAATACCAGGTGATGTGGCAAATGCTTGTGCGACTGGGTGGGAAATGCATACAGATCCAATCTCTCCTTTAAGCCATTCTGCTGCATCAGTATTTAGCGAGTACACTCCTACAACCGGAAGCTCACCAGATGAGCCAGGTTAGGGTAATACTAAAATGATCGTATGTATTCTGTGGCTTGCACTCCTGAGACTTCTGCTTTATTAATGAATTTGGCCATAAATTTCTCGCAGGATGTGTCGCTAAGCCCGAACCGGCAAATCAAGTTTCAACCCCCTGTTTTGAAGATAAGATGGACCTGATGAGGCCGGACGTATTACTCGGATCGTGCTGGTCACTTGGCAATGGATGTTTCAGCGAACAAGGCACCGGTACTGAGAGTGTTATGGCGGAGGCACTTGCCTGCGAAGACATGAGCAACTAGTACTGGCAAAGGGATCTTACAAATTGTAATTGAGTTGCTAATCTTTGCACTTATTATTTGGCCCAGCCTCAGGTTATCACTGAAACTTGAATAGTCATTCTTTATTATCTACTGCCGACCTTGTTCTCTACTTTAGCTGCTAATGTATGAACATCAACTTGTACGCTGTTTTGAGATTAGAACGCCAAACACTTTTTGCTTTGTACTTTTATTGATCTTGTATGTAGCAACTCCAAAGATAAAAAGGTAAATTAATTTTGTTTTATTGAATTATAATAATTAAATTATTCATAATTTTAATTAATTAATTAATTATAATATTAAATTAAATTATTCATTACTCTTATTAATAAATAAATAAATTATATATATATATATATTTAGAATCTTATTATTCTATTTTTTGTGATTTTTAATTTTTGTTTTCCTTTGAAATAAAATAAAAACTTGTTTAATTATTAATGACAATATAGTTATGTTTTTGTTAATGATGATAATTATATTTTAAATAAAACTTAAAAATTGTTTTTAATTAATTAAATTTATTTTAATCCTTATATAATATTTATTAATAAATTATGGATAAAATTATTTATTTTGTTAAGATAAATAATTATAAAATAAAATTTATTTTAAATATATTTAATTATTAAATCAAAATTTACTTGAAATATATATATTCTTAAGATTCTTTAAATTCAATTATATGTATTAATAATTATTTAATTAATTTTTTTACTAGAAATAAAACTCATTTCTTTACAAAAGGAGGTTACGGATCCCTGTTTCGGTTATGGTATCCATTAAATTTCATAACCTAAAAATTTCATACAGTACGGATGGATTCATCGGAGCATCACTACGGTAATTAATTAATTATCCCGTTTTCTGCGCCGTCGGCCACCGGGGAAAGACAATTGAAGGTGTTAACTTAACCCTGATGCCCCTAATTTCAATAACCATATATTACAACCTGAATGTTCAGCTCTTCTTTTGTTTCTTTATCACTTGGACTGCAACTCGTCTCTCACAATCACCCCCTGATTCTCTTCCGATTTGTTTTTGCGTTCTCATTTTCGAACGCTTCAAGTGATTACACGATAATAAGCAGAGAAAAATTGCATATATATAGTTTACAAATGTTTACAAATAGCGAGAGGCAAGAGGAAAGAACTGGCAGATATGGTTCTCCAAGGCTCCAATACCTTCAGGTTGATCTTATTCTTCCTTCTTTAACACATGTTTATATATAAGCGTTAAAATATTGGTTTTTGTATGACATTGTTTATTTGCTTGACAGCAATCTGTTTAAATTCTGGTTTCTCGTTTTTGTGATGCAGGAATTGGTGGGCCGGTTTCAAAATGCAACTGATGAAGGTGCAGTCTTGTAGCTTTGATGATGTCGACTTTCCCTTTGAATCAGTAATTTATTGTGTCTTTCTTGTTTATGGTTAATTTAGAGATAGTTGAAGATTCTGATTATGTGTTAGTGCTTTTTGTAATTATCCAAAACCCCTCACAGAATGTTTTCAACTATGATCCCTTCAAATAGTTGTTTCAGTATATTCCTTCATATGGTCGGTTCTTGTGGCTGCAGAAACAAAAGAGAAGATTGTTGCTAACCTGGCAAACTTTGCTTATGATCCATACAACTATACTTTCTTACGCCAGGTTAAGTTTATATGATATGGCGTTTGTTTAGCTATGGATTTTAATGAAAGAATTTGGTGTTATACAATTTTCTGGTCAAGCATATTTTATGTGATTTTGAACAGCTCAATGTTTTGGAGCTCTTCCTAGATTGTATGACAGAGCCCAATGAGAAGCTTGTGGAATTTGGAGTTGGTGGGATATGCAATTCATGTGCTGGTAAGTTCAACTTAGTCGACTTTTAACTAAATCTGTAAATGCATCCTGCAGAGGGTTACTCGGTTTTCATCTTAAGCTGTCAAGTGGTTTTTCTTTTATTGATTCAATGCAGTGACCAATGCTTGAGAGCCTCTTCTATGCTTGTAGATCCAGCGAATGCTGCTGTTATCACTCAATCTGGTGGCATACCCCTTGTTATAGACTGCTTATCAAGCCCAGTTAGAAACACTGTAAGTTGAGTTTTGGGCAAACCCAAACCATTATCTATGAGCTGTTTTCTGTTTCCTTTGACACTGAACTTTAAATGCAGGGGATAAATTTTATACTACATTGCATGCAAAATCAATCATGTTTGTTTGTAACCCATGAAAATTGATCGACTCCTTCTTTTGTCTTCCACTAAAGTCAGGCTTTCCATCAGACGTGGCTGTTATAATGATCCCCTTTCAGAATTCAGTCCCTACTTATGTCTAATTGTAGTAAATTTTCCAAAGGATTTCAAGTAGTGATTTCTCTAGGATACTTCTAGTCATGGTGTTCGTATGTCCAACATTAATTTCAATACTTAATGTGTTAGTTGATCATAATTTGCATCATGTACACATGCAGGGCGGAGTGATTAAAACAGCCCTTTTTCTTGTTTGCATAACAGTTAAAATAGTTCTATTGAAAGACTGCATTTTGAAGCGCTTCATTAAGGGAAGTGATTATCTTGTAATGAAGCTCGCTACTCTTCCGTACATTCTTAGTATGACCGTGGAATCTAAACTCAAAACTTGTAGACCCAAGGCATAGAGTTTTTATTTGGTTATGCTATCATATTTATAGACCCATTTTTTCAGGTAAATTATGCTCTTGGGGCTCTTTATTATCTCTGCAATTCATCAACCAAGGAAGAAATTCTAAAGCCAGAAATTGTTGATGCCATTGAAAGATATGCAGCTGCAGAAACAGTAAGTTTCAGCAATCTGGCGAACGCATTCCTAGACAAACATGTTTCATCATGAGAGAAGCTTTGGCTTGGAAGATGGATTAGTTTATTTTGTTCCCTTGAATATTGTTGAACTAGTCGATGAGCTCCTTATTGTCTATCAGACCTTTGCAGTATATGGTTCTTCTTCAAGCTCATTCTACAAGTAAACTCAGCACCTCTTGTACATAGTTTGTCTTTGTTAACCTCCAATTCAACCCAAATTTTGATCAGGTAGCATCTCAATTCAAATCAATTCGAATCTGGTTTTAAGAACTTTGATTTTTGGAATTGCCTGAGCATTGGATAAATCAATCATTTGGAAGAAGGTGGTAAGTGGTTTGACCAAAGGTTACGATTACTTAGAATGACCACTTCTTGCAATGTTTTCGACAATGAAATAACATGTTTAGATAGATAGCAGTAGCCACCAAATTGTTGAGAACTTGGCCATCGGAAGGTCATCACGAGACGCTAATTGCGAGATGCCTAGCGAATCAGTTTATCCTAATCTATCTTTATTTTCTGAGGAAATCCAGGAGATACTATCCTGAATTCAAAAGATATTTTAAGGATAAATTGTAAGACTTACTTAGTTAGAATTAATTTGATTTATTTACTATAATAAAAAGATAATTTGATTAATTTGAGAACTGGTTCATGCTTGATGTTTACTGCAAGACAGGGACAACATTCATGGAATAAGAGAAAGATGAAGATGAATTTCTGTCAATGAAGATCTAAACTATGTCAAAGCTTTTATTTCTAACTGGAAGCTACTTATTAAACTGGCCGAGAAGATGTATTTCTTTTTGAATAATTTTTCTATCTTGTTTTAATAAATGCTAAAGATACTTCATTTACGTCAGTATTATCTTGCAGATTGATCGAAAATACTTGTTATTTTAAATATGCTCCATTGTCGCACAATTTTAGGTTGGCATTTATAGAAGTGCAGATTGATTTAATTCAAATCCGTTGTACTCCCTCCGATTCATAATAAAAATCGTTTTAAAGAAATGCACGTTTATTAAGAAAGTTAATGAAATATCTGATATACCCTTATTAATTACATGTTAAAGTGCCTTGAAAATATAATCTATGTAATTAAGATTTGAGATAAATTAAAGAGTAATTTTGGAAGTAAAATTATAAATATGCATAAAAAGTCACAAACGATATTTATTTTGAATAATTAAAATTCCTCTAAAACGACACTTATTATGAATCAGAGGGAGTACCAAGTAAGTTCATAAGAGTAAGATATGTTAAGTCATCGTTTCACCAAAATGGTCATTTAACATGGTATCTAAGTTTTTGTGATCAAGTGGTCGTAAATTCAAATCTTACTATCTACCTATTATTCAGCATAAGGTAAACTGAGCAAATATTAGTGAATATAATTTCTCAAAAAAAATTAAATTAATCTCACGTAACAATTTAAGTTATTATGGTAATAGAACATGTAGTCCCGGGCTTCTACTTAGGCATGTGTATGTACGTAGGAGATTCCGATGTAACTTGATCTTCTCCGTAAAAACCAATATATTTTTGTGTTACATTGAAAAGTGATTCCTAAGGACCAATTTGGTTTCTATGGATACGGTCATAGACTAAGAAAGAGTGATGTCATCTAAAAATTATTGTTAGGTTGCACGGAATTTGCAGCCGCAAAATCCATCCACGGTCCAACTGATACCTGACATTGGTAAACTCTCCTCAATGTAGTTCATACGCCTAAGGTCGCCATTCCATTGACTTGTGGAATCAAAATGTCGGAAACCTTAATGACCGCAAATCTCATAAGCTTGAATTTGATCCCTTCCATATGTACCTAATGCTAACTTTTCGCGTTTTGTTGTAACTTTGTGGACCACATAATTTTGTTTGGTGCGTCGTCTTGTCGTACGATAAGACCTACAAAAAAGAAAAAAGGCATATGCTTCTCAATACTTATTAGGTTCTCGGAATTCGGATTTCTAAGAGATTATTTGAAATTTAGAATCCAATACTTACTAGGTTCATGGAACTAATTGTTTAGCTATTGTATGGATGGAGGTTATATACTATTGATATGCACCGATTAATTAGTTGATCTCGTAATCTTCTAATATGATATGTTATTTGTCTTAGCGTGTATGTCTATTGATCCATTTAATCATTGAAGAAAGAGAAACAATTGAGGGTTATGGAGACCTTGGTTAGTTAGGCTTCTTTTTTGGAAAAAGTATGTCTTCTAGTGAATTGGAGGTTCACTCCTTATTTTAAAATTATGAGTTAGTAATTATCCTTATAGTGAGGTTTAATTATTCCTTTGTGACACGAAGATAATGTTTTAAAAATCAGAATGAAAGTTAAATCGGTAAAATAAAAAATTTAAGGTTTAAAAGGTTCAATCGGTATTATAATGTCATAAAATTGACTAAATATTAAATAAAATTAAAGAATTTGAAATATAATTGAAAGTGATTAAGAAATTATTAAATGAAAATTAATGAATTTATTTTAGTTCATAAGCATTTATTAATTTGCAAAAATTGACCGATTGATTAATAAAGTGATCAGTTTTTAACAAGAGTTATTAAAATAACTCGAATGAGAGAGTTGAAGAGCAAACTAAAAAGTTTGAACGGTTGAATTTTTTAATCATTTCATGAAAAAAGTTTCTTTGTAAAATATTTTAAAAAATCTGCTTATAATTGATGACTCGGAAAACTTTGTGTACTTAAATTTATCCTTTATCTTCTTTTATTTACATAATTAAATAAGTATTGATATAATTAAATTGTAATTTTAATCTTATTTTAAAAATTAATTAAACATTTGATTAAAAGAATTGAGAAATTTAACAATGGTTGGAGGGATTGGTATTTTCTGAAATGTTTATATTAATCTAGCAAGTAAGTTGAATCCCAAAGGAATTAAGGTAAACTTTGGGAGCCAAAAGTAATATAGGAAATCTAAAATATAATGGGGCAATGATGAGTTGAATGGGAGATGGAGCCATTTGATTTTGAGCATCTCCATCTCCACTAACAAACTTGTTTTTGCTTAAGTTTTTTAATTTTTGTGATATTTTTTTAACTCGAGTTGATTGGGGCCTACATGGGGCCATGATTGTTTTTACGGATTGAATGATCAACGGCACCACACGTTGAGTCTGAACCACGGTACGGTACAGTCCAACCACAATAAAGGCACACCAAAATCCCAAAAACCAACCCCCCAAACTTTATGACCAAAATGAACTCTACACATTTTCCACTGTTAGAATCAACAAAGAATAGAGGGCTTTATAGGAATTGCGAATTGCGAATTGCTCCTCTCTCAGTTACCCTCTCGCCTTTGTTCAACTAACTTTAAAAAACCTAAAGGGTGTGCGAATGGAAACTCATGAGTCATAAAGGTTCTTTTTGGGTATTATTAATGGAATGACCAAGGATTAACGGGCACTAATCCAACTTTTTACTTTGTAAACAATTTTTTATTTACATTTTATAAAAATATTATTTTTGTAACTCGAACTAGTAGTTATAGATTAAAAAACGATGTCGCTATTATAGTTATTAATATAATGACTTGGTAAGTATATGTTTTACCTTCATTTTCTTAGTTTGGAAGTTTTAAATTTTGATTACTGTAGAGTCAAAGAGATAAACATCAATTGAATGGTCGTCTGTTATAATATTCAAAATGCTTTACCTTTTCTTTTTGTTATTGTGCTTAGCCCACCACCATACCCCATAATTCACACTCATTGTAAATGTTGCTTAAAGCTTAGCTTGCCTTCTTGGCAACTTCCCTTATCTGCCTTTGAGAGTATACAACTCAGCTGACAGCTCCCACCTGAAAGGCAAAAAGAAAAAATCTTTGCTCTCTCTGCTACTATCACCACTGTACCCACATACACAAAACAAGAGAGAGAGCTACTAGAGAGGGAAAGAGACCCACTAGGTCACCAAAGTCTCTGAATTGAGGGTCAGCTACAGGTATGTATTCCAACAAAAGCTAATCCCTCCCCCCCAAAAAAAAAAAAGGAAATAGATTCCTACCCAGTACCCCCACTTGATCATGGAACCAGAAAATGGGATTCGCAGGCCAAACTTCCCTCTCCAATTACTAGAAAAAAAGCAAGAAAATCTCCAAGACCCTCAGGGACTTGTTAATGTTCAGACGACGACGACAACAACAGCAAGTCAACTCGACCCTCAGACAACAACATCTTCCTCTGCTAACCCTCCCAAGAAGCCACCTCCTAAAAGAGCCTCCACAAAGGACCGTCACACCAAAGTCGATGGGCGTGGTCGCCGGATCCGCATGCCTGCAGCGTGCGCAGCCAGGGTTTTTCAGCTCACCCGTGAGCTTGGCCACAAATCAGACGGTGAAACCATTGAATGGCTCCTGCAACAAGCTGAACCCGCCGTCATCGCTGCCACCGGAACTGGCACAATTCCCGCCAACTTCACTTCTCTTAACATCTCTCTCCGTAGCTCCGGTTCCACAATCTCGGCCTCCCATCATCTAAGGAGAAGTTACTACAATCCTAACTTCGTCGGTCATAATCATCCTCAACAACAGCAACAGTTGCGAGCGAGAAATGATTGGGAAAGGAATGTGCTTGATGAACCATCCGCGTCCCAGCAACAACCCAGAGTCTTATTTCCTTCTGACGAATCCATAAGTTTTAGTTCCATCAGTTCAAGTGACAATGCCGGAGTCCATGTGAACACTTCCGCTGTTGCCTTCCAAGACGTAACAACTAAGCAAGAAGTACGTGGAAGTGCCAGCGACAGTAGTTATTTGTTACAGTCTACGAGCACAGGGTCAATTCCGGCGAGCCATAGTCCGATTCCGGCAACATTTTGGACGTTGACTAATCCCAGTAACCAAGGGATTAGCGGAGATTCCATGTTGACATTTCCATCTTTTAGTGGTAATAGTCACATGTATAGAGGTTCTATGTCTAATGCGTTGCATTTTATGAATTTTCCTGCTCCTATGACCCTTTTGCCTGCCCAACAATTGGGTTCAACGGACACTCACCTCGGCGTATTGGCCGCGCTTAATGCATATAGGCCGGTTCTTTGTGGTGTTGGTAATTCGGAGTCTGCTGCAAGTGGGTCGAACCCGCAACATGGAGGAGACGATTCACGAACTACAACTAGTCACCATTCCTAGAAGATCGGAATTTCAGGTGTATGCTTTATAGTATAGATAGATTCCTCATATTATATATACGTGGATTTGCAACACAGGCCTGAGTTACTGGTTGCTTTGAAGTTGAACTGAGTTTAGTGTACGATTTTTGTGTGAGTGTAGCGAGTATAATTTAGGGTTTTACTGATGATCATCCAAGTATTGACATGAGTATTGCCTGGTTTTGGTTTGGTTCGCTTGCTGAAACTTTGCTTTATTACCAATATATACATATGCATACCATTAACATGTGTTTATACGACTGCATACCGTTCACTAACTTGAAGCTTTTGAGGCGGCTATAATTAGGTTAGAGAACTCATCACTACTCCCTCCATCTCTCTCTCTCTCTCTCTGCCTTTCTCTGAATTCAAGTTCTTAATGAGTGGATTGCACATTGACAGTGCTTCCAGATGGAATCTTCTTTATCCTTTTACGCATTACTGCATTTGCTACTATGGTGGTCGTGTACTCGTGTTATTAGCATAGGAAAAGATAAGGAAGAGCCCACAGGTAAGTTCAGGTGACGATCACCTAGCAGTGAAGCTCTCGTTGCTCAAAGCCAATGTATACGATAATTTGGTGACTACTATACATATATTCCGTCTGTTTTCTCCATCTATTGATAATAGTGGGTCTTGACTCTTGATGACAACATCACGTACTCCCGTCCCACAAGTATTTATTGGGTCTGAAACGTTCAGTAAGTGGGGCATTCTAGCTAGGTCTGGCTCATTCTCACTCATCACGCACTTGATATATCTGTGCTCTAGCGAACATGGGGTAAGAAAATTGGTTATTTTACAAAATCACATCGAATGATGATTGGCTTTGATTTACTAATTATTCGTAAACTGTATTAATGGTAGGAACATTTGATGTAGCAGGTTGGCTTGTTTGTTCTAACCAAAGAGAAGTAGTTAGAAAATGTTCGTTCAGTACTTCTGTAAGATTGCATGAATTACTATATAAGAGTGAAACATTCTGCGAACAAACCTAATGGATTTTTCATAATGTCTGAACTCCAACAGGGAGTACAATCAACAAAATCGATTTCGGTCTTTGATTATGAAGATGGGGGTATAGTTGGTCATCTCTCCATTGTTTAGTACATTGTCTCTTTTTGATAGCTTTTATATTTCTAATGTATGCAAATGATGCTTAGTTCGTCTGTTTCACGGGATTATGATCAACATAGTATTATTTATTTCCTGACATTACAATTTGTAAGCCGTGGCAGACTAAATAACCACGCATATAGACAATTGTTTTACAAGTCCATGGATTCAAACCAACCATGCATATGAAACCTTTCAGGTTATAGTCTTAAGACACACCTGCGTTTTGACGAAGGTGAAATAATTGTATAAATTTTACCTTAATGACATTGATACAAGCTTTCAAACTAGTGGTGATGTTAAGTTTGTTATAATAGATTGGAACAATAAGTAAAGATCCTCAAGCAAGTTGTTCTGGATAAACAAATAACTTGTCTCTTAAACAATTGAAATTTCTTGATTAACCTTACCCTTTTGATCTCTTACTGAAATGTAACTACGCGTATCTCACCATTTGTAATTTTATCACCACCATAATTGTTGGTTTTAGTGGAAGAAATGTGTAATGCTTTACTAAACATTTCTTCCTAGCATACAGTTTCGGTCATACATTTCTTTGTCTATCATATAATTATTACTTATATAATTTTAAAACACTTCTTCTTGTCATATTTTTAATCATTTTCTATAAGATTCTTAAAAAAAATAAAAATTTATCATTTCTCTTTAATGTGTTTTTTATGTAACTCCAAGCAATGTGTGTAGTGACTCGAACTTATCTCGCAGAAGTGCTAGTGCGTTAGTAAATATACTTGCCATCTTGTAGTATTAGAGCTCAGTGTCGCCTTTGTTAATTGATTCTCGTAGGAAGTGATATTTAATGTCGATTGTTATGATGTCCTGACCTTTTTGCAATCGTAATTATTGACTTGTTGTCTTAGCATATTATTGTAGGCTCCATTTGCATCTCTCCTATACCTTTAAGAATTCTTCTGAGACATATTGCTTGACTTACTGTCACAACAACTGTAATCTATCCTGCTTCTACTAAAGATTGTGTCACAGTTTCTTGTTTCTTCAAACTCTATAAGAATATTCTTAAATCAAGCAACAATGTGTGGCTTGATATGCGTTTCATGTCATCAACTGATTCAGCCTACTCACTGTCTGGATAACCGAACAATCTTGTTTCATCCACCTTCTTGTACCATATTTCATAATCTTTTGTTCCTTATAAATATTTGAAGATTTTCTTCGCTGCCCCATAATGTATTTGGCTGGAATTCTGCATAAATCTTGATAGTGGACTTGTGGCAAGCATGATGTTTGGTTGAGTAGCTATTAGGTATAGTAGGCTTTGTATAGGTAAGCTTTCAGCTTTCTTCAGACGATTTTCTTTTTTTTTTTTTATCTTTCGTTTGGGACTAACGATGTAACAACTATCTTGTAGCCTTTTATCTTGAATTTCTTTATAAATGCCTCAGTAGATTTATTCTGGGATATAACAATCCCTTCTGCTTATTGATTTATCTCAATCCTGAGAAGACAATGCATTAGGCCAAGGTTGGATATCTCAAAAGTCTTGATCATGTCATCTTTGAAGTCTTGTAACATATCCTCATTGTTCTATATATAAGATCATCTACAAGTAAGGAAACAATAAGAGTGTTGTTACCCTAATTATTAATGTAAAGTATTGGCTCGCTCAGGCTCCTCATGAATTCTTGATCTGTGAAATAGTTGTCAATTCTGTTGTACCAAGTTCTTGGTACCTACTCGAGTCTATAAAAATAAAATGCTTTCTTTAACCTTAAAACTTTATCTTCGCGGTCTTTTTCTATTAGTTATTCTATATAGATTTCTTCAGCGATGTATTAATTAAAGAACGCCAACTTGACATCTACGTGGTGGATCCTCTATTTCTTTCATATCGTTAGTGCCACGAGTGCTCTAATTGTGTCTAGTCAAGCTCTCTAAGAATTCTCTGAAGGAATGACTTCTGATGTTGTTTCTTTATAAGAATTCTCTAAGAATCCATCCTCGAATCCATTCCCTACATGGCCCAGTAGTGCTTTTCTCCTTTATCTTCTTCCTTTCCTTCCATTTTTAGCTTTTTAAACATCTTTCTTAGCCCTTAAGCTACCTTAACACTCCTCTTCAGGGTTGAAATCTTTGGGTGCTAACCTCCCTCGTTCCTCATCTATACTTATTGTCTTTGGTGCCTTAGGTTCCTCTCAAGATCCTCAACATTCTTCTTCCGATCCAAAGAATGCTAAAGAGTTATAATTTCAAACAATGAGAGTTCCATCTCTCAAGAAAAACTCATATTAATCCTTCAAACTTCATATGAGGATCCTCTTATTGTCTCACCACAGTAGAGGTCCTCCATGCTAAAGCTTTAAGATGGAAAGTCACATTAATTGATTATTTCATTAATACAAGACCTTTCCTACAAATGCAACTTTGAGCAATAACTAAATGGGGAAAGTTGGAGTTAGAGAAGACATTAATGAATAAAGAGGATTTTTTTTTCTTTTCTAGTTCACCTATGCTTTGGCCCTTAACATATAAATGGTAAACCCCTTTAACATTAAAGATGAAAGCCTATAATCATACTTGATAAACAAATTAGGAATATGAATATTATCTCTTTTTGGGTCAATTTTTATAATATCCCCTTAGAATACTGATTTACCTTAAGAACGATATACTTAGAAAATAGCAAGTTTAATTAGGAAACTAATTTGCCTTAATGAGCACATTACATAATTAAGAAGAGTTGGCTTTAATACAATAGTCTTAAGGTGGAAAAAGACATGGATCTTCTTGGAACTCTAAAACTGGAGAGATTAGCAAAGGATGAGGATTAGTGGGGAATGGGGACTGAGATCTCACTCTCCTATTAGTGGAAACCAACAAAGCCCCAACAAAAATTGAAAATCTACTTGACAATGATTTATTGCTAGTAATTAAATGAAGTTATAGGGTTGAGTCTAATTAATAACCAAGAAAACATTATGAATAAGCCCCAAATTAATAAAAGGACCATGTTAAAAGCTTAAATCAACTCAGGAGATTATAAATAGGGATAATTTAGACTACAAAGGACTAATAAACAACTGATCACTTAATAAGTACCTACTAATGAGTATCTCCCAACAAAATAGAATACCAAGACTCAGGTTTCAAAATGTGACAATGCTCCAGTAGACAATAATTCAAAACCAATATGGAGAAGTTTTACCTTAGAATATGAAAAACAAGATGCTTGTATGAGTAACCTAGGAGATGCATTTGTGACAACTATTAAGACAAGACTATGCAATAAGCCATGTAAAAAACATCATATAGGTTCTCAACTTCAAACATTTACCTAATGTTTATCTTAGCCTGTAATGTCAAGGTTTTAATTGCCTTAAAAAAATAGGTAATCCATGACTTCAAAAATATTAAGTAGTTTATGATTTTTGCATACAAAAGAACCCCTGTTAGTAAGAATTTTAAAGATTAAAATGAAAGATATTCACTGCGAAGAAAGTCTAAATTTTTTGGTGAAAATTGGAACATCATCATCATCTATCAACATTAATATAATGGAACAACATCTTCAATTATAAACATCACCATAATGGCAGAATCATTATGGTTTTGATCATAATAGTGTGTAGCTTCTCTTCTAACTAATTTAGTCATCTTTCTTTTAAAATTTTATCTATTCTAGTCCCATCATTATCACCTTCATTTATACTGCCAACTTGTCCGTCTGAAGAACTTCCTTGTAGGGTGACTAGAAACATATTTGTTACATTATCTTGAACCCTTTGCTAATCCTAAGAGATCTTGACAACATCAATTACTCCTATAAATTTGAGGGCAACAACCTAAGTCTCATGTAATTTATTAAGGACCTAAAAACCAACTTAAGCCATATTGGAGTTGGTAACTTAAGGTTTGATGGTCATTTTCTTCACTTGGTGCAATAAACACATAGAAATTGGCTTATGAGGAAGAAATTAAACAAAAGCTCTAGTTAACTCAATTTAGATGTCTTGTTTTTCCCTCTATTAAAGCTCATTATAGTAAATTTCTCTATTTATATCACTTTCCAATTGAAATTCGTAACCTTGTATATGAAATCACTAAAAAATCTTCAGGTTTAACACCTACTTGATTATCTTAAATGACTTTAAAGAAGTTGTTTAATGGGTACTACAACTAATATAGATGGCTTTGAGTCTTACAATGCATGAGAAAAATGGAGGCAATAAAATAACTTAAGACTTTTTAACAGAAGACACTTCCCTAACATTGAAACAATTATCCAAAAATCAACGAATGAACTTTATAGAACTTAAAATGAGCTCTACTTAAACCTAGATGACGATTTCCTGAAGTTAAGGAAAAGGAAGGAATTAACAAAGCACATTCAAGACCTGGAAGCTCACAACTTGCTAATAAAACCAAAATTAATGATTTATTAGTTAAAGGAGGGACACAAAAACTTAAAGTCCTTTCCTAGTGCTATCTTAGACAGAGGAATCAAAATAAAATTAGCTCCCGAATATATCTAAATGGGAGTACCATCTAGAAGCAAGTTGATCTCAAAAAGTTGATCTTCAACTAATTCAAAGGCACACAAAGTAATCCAACTAACAATTTGTCATTTGTGCATGTCCGTAAAACCTTTATTCCTCACTCCATTTCTAGAGAGTTGGCTAATCACCATATCAAGCCTTTCACTTGGTTTGATATAGATAGAGCCCTTTTTAACATAAATCTAAGCAAAGCCCCTTATTCTAATGGTTTAAATGCACTATTTTGTCTATAATCTTGGCACTTAGTAAGATATTTGACCTTTAACATAACCGTAGAATTCTTTACGATTAAAAAACACCAAGAAAATGATATATATCAAATAAATGTAAAGACTATGTTCTTAAATGAATAACTAGATGAAGGAATCTATACAGTAAAATCACTAGGTTTCATTTAGAAGAACCAAGAGTAGTACATGCTCAAATTGTTAAAGTCAATCTACAGGTTAAAGCAGTCTTCAAGTGAAAGGTATATTACATTAATACTATCATCATGTTGTATGATTTTAGTATATTAGAAAAGACCACTTAAATATGTTAAAAGATCCAATAATAAATGTGTAACTTTATCGTTTCATGTGGATGATTTTTTTTTCTAGATAGTGATAAATAGTAGTTTGTTAAGCGAACAAAGAAATTGGCTATCAACCATGATCAACATGAAGAATATGGCTATACATACACCTTTATGGTTAAGATAGCTAAGTATCATTTAAGTATAGCTTTCTTACTGTTATAAGTTATATATATAAATATAATACTTAAACAATTTTGTATGCAAGATAGTAAAGCATTTTATTATGTTAATTGCTAAAGGTGAGCACTTAAGCAATACGTAGTATCCACTTATGCCACAAGAAGAATAAGTGTTAAAGATGATTCTTTATTCTGAAATAATCAATAGTCTCGTGCACACTATGTTGTGTATGAATAAGTACATTAAAACATAGAACTAGAGAGCTTAAATATTAATATCAAATTAAACACATAGATATTTTGTAACTATGTCAAGGACAATATTGTGGCATAAAAAGAAATTGATATGTTTCGTGACTATTAATAGTACTTGTTATCAATGATGATTTTATTTTTTATCTAATATTTGATACAATATATATTTAATTAAGAATTAAATAATATTTTCTAGAACAAAATTTAATGAAATTTTAATTATAGAAATATGAGAATGTTTTATTTGAGTTAAGCTTTCTGCTCTAGAATGAGTGCTAGATTGAGTGTTGAACATTTACTTCTAGATACAAGAACTATATTGAACAAATATAAGATGCCTTCCTACATGGTTGATTGCCTCCACTATTTTGTAAGAATAGAGATGAGACAAGTTTTAAGTGATTTATCTAGGTGACAAACTAGAGCTCAAAGTTTTAAAAATTGATGTCGATGTGAAGGATATAAAGGATGTGAAAGATTATTAGTAATGATATAACTAAAGAAATGATATGTTTATTTATCTTAATATGCTATGCATGATTTTTGAAGGGTGGATTAGATAAATAAACAAGTGAAGTCATGTTAGGAATTAAGTATGTTTGAACTATTATCTATGCAATATCTAAGCAATAGATATACGTTCTAACAAAAGAGAGTTAATATTGTAACACATGAATCATACCATGTGTGTAGTTTCAACCAAGAAGGATAATATAAGTCATATTCTCAACTTATATTGTACGAGGATCTTTTTATGCTATATGAATCTTAAATTTAAAGTAACCTTTTTGCTTGGGTTCTAACTCCAGAGAATTGAATTAATGTTTGTTATTTTATAATGTTACTAGAAAACCATGATTGATTCAATATGATGGAATATTCCAAAAAAGTGAGTTAATTTGATTCAAATGATTGAGAAACGAGGAAGATCATTTCAATTCTAAGTTTGCATCAATATGTATTCAAAAGAGCGCACCTTCTATGTAGAAGACAGTACAAAAACAAAATATTTATATAATGAGAATGAGATGGTGATTGATGCAATAAATGATTAGGGTATAGCACACAAAATCCACTTAAGGATCAATTCATTAGTCGATAAGTCATATATTTTTAATAGGTGTATGACAACATACTCTCGTCATATGCTGGTCACACGAGTCGTTGGACAAGTATGGGAATATTTAGAAATCATGTTAACTAAACTCATCATATATAAGTAGGATATGATAATAAAAAGGACACACTATCTTAATGAGTATAAAAAGTATGACCTTTCAAATATTAATCGTTGAATAATATTTAATGACACTATCTATAAACAATATATAACGATCAATTGAAAGGACCGGTGATGATATTCTAAAACACACATACAACATAGATAATTTTTGCGAGAAAAAAGTTTCATACTAAAAGAGCTTTAATCGGTGTAATAACAATCAAATCAAAATAAGTGATTTAATTAATTAATTATGTATGTGAATTTAAAGATCTTGTATATATATTTATGTCCTAGATATTTGTCCATACACAATTGTGACAATATGTAGGCTTTGTGATCAATAAATTTTTTGATCGAAATATTTGCCAGAGACTTGGAATTATACATATTCTCAACAATTTTATAATTGTTTACACTGGAATGAAATAGAACAAACATTGTTTGATCTTTTTTTTTCTTCCAATTTGACTAGAATTGCAAGAAAATGAGGGTAACAGAGACATCATTCAATTCTACTCAATGTCTATTTTGTTATTGTTGTTTAGGTGACTACTCTAGTTTCTATTACCTGGTAAGCTTTGTTTTATCGAACAGGACATAAAGATAGTAGCTTTTCTCCAAATTGTAGATAAGAACTTTGATGTTATTACTTATCTATTTCCCTTATCACAATTTATGAAGGAGTGAGATTATGAGCATGCAGTATCCCAATGTCAGCACTTCATCATGCACAAAGGTCTTGGAATTGTTTCCTGGAAGGACAGTTTCAGTCAGCGCCTGAGAAATTTATGGAAGAAGAAGTCACAGAAGCATTTAAG
>JANVCL010000213.1:5690082-5704395 GCA_026546855.1 Erythroxylum incrassatum | reverse complement strand
ATTGACTCAGCTTGAACCGGTCGAATCGGCCCGGTCCTACCGGTCCGACAATTAATTTTTTATTTTTTATTTTTTGGCATATTTTTATATTTTTAATATTTTTAATATTATATATAATTAAATATAATTATTGCATAATTATGACGTCATACCGGTTTGACCGGTGGTTGAACCAGTCAAATTGGTAACTAATAAAATTTTCGGTTCGATGATCGGTCTGAGTTTCAAAACATTAACTACTAGAGATAGCATCCATACGCAGCATTATGACGAGAGATGATGCTAATAAGAAGTTGTACGATGAAGCAGCGGAACAAGATTGGAATCAGTTAGTGAAGATAAAAATCCCAAACAGTTGTCTTATTAATATATTCATGTCCTGATTTAATTAAGAATACCGACGAAGGCAGAAAAGCGAGTTCACAATATTAAAAACAAACCAGTAAGCCCCTCCTGTGGACAGCATTCCACAAAACGAATACAAGCAGAACAAAAGATACACTCCACTGCAAGCTGATTACATACACAAATCATGTTACATTTCAAGCTTAAGAGCAATGAAAAGACCTGAGCTTGAGCAGTTTCAATTCTCCGCCGAGCAAGTGGGAGGAATCGTTGCAGAAGCACATCAACTATCAGTTTCGCAGCGCTTCCCGCCTTCGTCTTCTTGGAATGATCAAGCCCACCCTCCTACCAGACCAAACAAAAATTAAAATTAAAGAAAACCCCCTTCCAAGGAACCCTAAAAGACTCAAGCAAGTTCACTAATTGGTAGAAAACCACGAAATGGCAACATTGTGAATCAGAAAAGAGAAAGTATCTTGATCGATTAATAAAAGATATGGTACAAAGAACCTTAAAAAAATAAGAATAAAAACCTGATGACAAAGAAACAAGGAGAATTAAGGCTTTGGAAAATGAAAGCTCGAGCTTTTAGCCATGGAGGTTTTGGTGTAGCGCGTGTAACAGACAGGAAGGATCTAAGCAGTGAAGACTCTGCTCTTGCTCTTCGTCAGTTGGAGTCGATTGCTCGATAAATGGCATGTCTTATTGGTGGTGTAAGCCTAGAGTAAACAAAACTATAAAAGACTTGCCATTTAGCTTAGCTGTTCCCAACTTGGATTCTGTTCATGAATTAAAATAAATGTTAAAAATATCCAATATTTTTTTATTTAGAATATTGAATTTTTTATATTTAAAAAACTAAACTAAGGGAAATTAAGTGAATTAATAAGATAAAAAGACTTATGTATATAATAAGTATCAGATTTATTTAAGATGAATGTATATTTTAAAACTCAAATTCTATATTTTAAACTCAAATCATATATTTAAAATTATTTATAAATAATTATATGATTTTATTTAAACATTTTTTAATTTTAAAATAAAAATAGGTTGAGACAGTTAAAGCTAATAGGACTCAAGCTTGTGACTTATACTTTAAACTCAAGTCAAGATTTAGTGATTAAATTCGAGCTTAGTGTGGCCCAGTCCAGCCCATTCTACTATCTATATATAATTTTTAGATTCATTCGTCCGACAGGCTGCACATGGTGTTCAGATTAGTTGTTACTCCAAAACTTTTTCTTCTCTTAACTTGCGTCCTCAAGAACAAGATCATTCAATCAATGCACAGTTCCAATCTTTAATTCAAGTCAAACACATCTCAAAGCACCTTCATCTTCATCCAGGTTTCCAAATTTCAAAGAAAATGGCCACCGGAAAACATCTCAGAGAGCACCAAAGTGAAAGTGGGTATGACAGTAACAAGAACACCTTTGTTATACAAACCTAAAGATAAAGTTAATAATGGAGGTTCATTTCATGGATCTGACTTCAACTTATCTTGCACGATCGTTGGTTCTGGAGTCATGAGCTTACCTGCAACTATGAAGATCCTTGGTGTGGTTCCTGGTACTGTGTTGATTATAGTTGCTGCATGATTTGCAGAGGCATCCATTGATGTGCTCTTCAGGTTTAGCAAGCCAGGCTTGTCTTATTTTAAGACCTATCTTTTGTGAAAAACTCAGCCATTATACAAGAAGTTGTCCTAAACAATCCACTCAATAGACATCATCTCTGCTAGTTCTTTTATAACTCAGAAGGTTTTACGACTCCATGGATGTCACATTTATTTGAACATAAACCTTACTACAGACCTGATATTCAGGTGAAGAACTTCACAAGTGAACATCAGCTTCGAGACATCAAAACACTCAACTCCTAAACAACCAACTCAAAGCCGTAGCACAATTCCTATTCTTGTCGTATAGCCGAAATCTGAATTATGAGTCCATCTGAATTAAAAATCCCAAATCTCACTAGTTAACACTAGTCCCATCTCTACTCAAAATGATTTGTCTGCTAATGATAGACCTATAACACCTTGAGAAAGGGCATAAAGTCTTGTACCAATCATGTAATTTACAACTTCGTTTCTTATGGAAGACTGCTGTCAAGTCACCATACTTTTGTTAGTAATCTTGATAATATGCAGGTTCCAAGTTCAATAGATGAAGCTCTAGGTGTCACAAAATAGAAGATGGTCATTTTGGAGGAAAAATTGCCAGTAGGGCAAAGGCCAGTTGCTTGTTGGTTGCCAATGGATTTTCTTAGTCAAACACAATACTAATGGTAAAATTGATTACCAGGAGATATTTGCCCTTGTAACTTAGCTTAATAGTCACAATGTTTCAATCACTTATCGAAAACTATATAATCTTAATGGAAAAAACGCATTTTTCAACAGAAACTTGGCAGAAGAAGTTTACGGATTTTATAATCCTATCACCAGTAACTCAGTCTATAAACTTAAGAAGTCTTTGTAGAGACTGAAATGATCATGTAGAGCATGGTTTGACAGATTCACCGGAGCAATCAAGAAGTTTTAAAGTATCAACAATGTCAGACAGATCACACTATATTCATCAAACCCTCAGATCGGTCCGACTTGAGATTTTTCCATTCCGCAAGTAACCCAAAACCCAACGTCATTTCAGTCGACCATTTAGGTCCAGTTCTTCACCCATTGAACAAAACAAAATGAATTTGACTTTTGAGCTAGACTGGGTTCAAGCCAATACGTTATCAACTCGAGTTGATTCAAGTTAAGTGTGTGGCCTTTTTCCTGTGAAAAATGTGCTTTTGTTTCTTCTCATGACAAAACAAACTGAAATATTCTTTTAAAGTTGGGGGATGGGGTTCAATGAGCACAACAAATCAAAACTGGACGTTAATGAATATTATACACCAACACACACATGACTATCACATAAAATCACTCGTTGGACTGTGACAGATCATCGGCGGGTGAGATACAAGCAGTGGATGAAGGAGGCTCCTTGTACCACTCATTCCTTTCGCGAGTAAGGAACTTGGCCTCTGCAGAAAGTATAATAGGCAGGATCAGATATCAGCAGTCACACCATCATCTTGCAAGATAAGAACTAAATACTACATCTAGCACAAATTCCTTTTGAACCATTTTCTGAAACTCCCTTGTGCACCATTCATATTCCTACCATGTGGGTGTAATTTAAGTCAATCCATTTCTGCCATGATTTAATTTGGATGAAGATAAGTAAGGTTTAGATAATTAGTAGACAGAGCTTTTTCAAATCTTATCCTGTGTCAGGTTTCTAACATGCTGGTGCCTTAAAAGATCACCAAAAGAAAATGTTCCAAGCTTTACGGTAATTATAGCTCAGACAGGGTTGCTAGGTCTTTACCTGACAAGAAAACGTCCCGATACTCATCTTCATCATACAGAAATTGTGGAGGATCTGGAGAACCAACCCCAACAATAGTGCTTCCACTATATCAAACATTAGAGAACATAAATAAAAATGGGAAAATATATAAACTTTAAGGTAAAGGTCAGTCATCCTAATTAAGTCTCTACTTTTAACACCAAATGTTCCATCATCTAGTCGCAATTTGTAGACGTGCAAGCAAGAGGGAGCAAGAGTACTGAGACTACATGCTCAAACAAATTGTTCTTGTAGATTTGTTGCAATGTTAGACGGATTGACCTGTGCAAACTATCTATCTATCGAGTTTTATAACACAATTATGTATCCCTTACTATGGTCAATGCTGACATAGATACATGAATTCAACAGAACTCAATACGCTACCTTCCAGACATGAAAACAGCATCATATTGTCCACGGCCAGCTGCAATAATGCGCTGCTTCAATCTTTTAAGTGATGGGAGAACTTCAAAAGCAGGAGGTTCTGCAAATAGTTTCACATTAGATATTTCACCTCATAGAAGAAAATCAAAATGTTTGGTAGGACAAAACAATGCCCTGTGATAATAATAACACAAATAAATCATCTTTGAGAGTGTATAGACAGATGTTAACATCTTTGCCAGTTGATTCTAATACCATCTCTATCAGTGCTTTCTTTACAACAAAGTTCTCGCAACCTAGTCACTTCTGGTTAATTTCAGACACCTAGTTTTTTTTTTCTAATTCATGAGTTAATTAAGTAATTTGGCCAAGAAGAACAATCGGAACACACTAAATAATCCGCACACCCAGGTAACTAAAAGTATAGCAGAAGCCAAAGTTATCAAAATTGGAGGAGTATAATAGGAGAATGAAAAGTTGGGATGTAGCATGAAAACATAAAATTTCTTAATAACAAAAGCAAGATCATCAATGCCAATATGTTCTTACCTAGGTCATTAATACAGACATCTTGGGTTATTCCATGCTTTGAGATCTTTTCCAGCAGTGTTAATGGATCAACCTGACTAGTCTGATCCAGTTTAAAGCACTGAGAAATAAAAAAACACATCAGGAAAATTTTCTCATAGTATCGAAGTGTGAATAGAATTCCATTTGTTAATAACAACATTAAATTACCTTGTAAACTTCAGCAGTTGAACATGCCTGCGGGGGCTTTATAAGAACCATTGGGATGTCCAAAGATATAGGTGAAGGAATATCTTCAACAATCTACACAAAGTGAAGTAGAAGCATTGAAGCCAGAATATGCCTTTCAGAATTAGAATATAGAAATCGTGCGTCCTAAACAAAACAGGCAACTTATGGGTTTGAACACTAAACAAAGCCACCCGTAATCCTCCAGATATTAGAGGAGACGCAACCATACCCATGAATCTGAAGATTTGAATTCTAGACCAATTCACCATGAAATCAATGCAATGTTATGATAGCTTAAATTTCTTTAGAAGAGAAGGAAACCTCAAAATAGTTGATGGTTGGCTAACTGTGCATTATCTTGAAATAGTCATGTACCTTGTTTATTTACATGGAATCATGCAGAATGAAGAGATAAAAAGGATCCATTATCTTGCAACCTCCAGATTATTCGGTTTGGAACAAAATGGAGAGGAGAATAAGAAACCATAAGGCCAATTCCGATTAACTGTGATTAAGGATTAGTTATAAAACACTTTAGACAAACAAAAGGGCATACTTCACCACGTCCGGTACAATAGGCTGCTCCTTGAGAAAAGAAGAAAGGAATATCTGAACCAATCTCACTTGACCACTCTTGGAGTTCCTTCTCTGTGGCAAGACAACCACTGAACTGATTTGCTGTCCATAGGGCAGTTGCAGCATTGCTACTTCCACCACCAAGTCCTGCCCCAGTTGGGACCTTTTTGTCTAAGTGGATCTGAAATATACATATACCACTTTGAACTTGCAATGAGCGTGAAAAATGAATGATACTCATCACTGAAACAATATCAAGTCAAGGGGAAGCTTACCCAGAAGAAATTGTCTGTGCCTGTCTTCTTCCTGTAAAGGTTAAGAGCTTTAATAATCTGCAATGGCAAACAGAGCAAACTCAATATCAATTATCAAACAAAATAAAAAAGTGTTTGCCTTACCAAATTCCTGTCATCAAGGGGTACACCAGACACATTTGTTGATAAGCGATCCTTGCTTTTTGATGGTGACAAGGAAAACTTTATAACATCTCCTAAGCTGATTACCTGAAGCCAGAAGAAACACCAGAACTACAGCTTTAGAGGATAAAAACTACGCGAGTAGTCTGCACCAAAACGGATTTGGTTTATGCTCACTGTCTACTATTTGTGTGCATAGCTTAAAACAACAAATTCGAAACGAACAAAGATTACGGAAGGGCTCACTTGAAAAAGAGACGCCAAATCGTGATATCCATCTTGTCTCTTAGAAGTTATTCTCAAGAAAACATTAATCTGCACCACGGAGAGGATCCAAATTGCACAGAAATTGATAACTCTCGACGTAACAAAAGAAAAAAGAGAAAAAGATATTGTGCCAAGCTAGATGTTTCAGCAAGAGAACAGCAGATAACCTTGCAAGGGGAGAACAGAGTGAGCCTTGAGAGAGGGGCATTCTTATCAACTTCATCTGCCCACTGATTGAACTTCTCTTCAGGATCATATACTATCTAATCAAGTTCGACCAAGCAACCAAACCAACCAATCAAGTTAAGCACAATGCAAAGACTAGCAAGACTAAATATTACAAGAAAGTGATGAAACTGCAACCTCAACTTGTTTTTGGCTGGCTTTGACAACAGGAGTCCTCCGAAATTGAAGCCTTTGATTGAAACTCACGGACCCATTTGACCTGCACGAAAAGGAATTGCTTTTACTGGAAGAATTGCAAGAAGCGTTGAAGAGGTTGTTGTTGCAGAGGAGATGAGCTGAAGCCATGGCTGCTTGCTTTTGGTAACTGCTCACACCTCTGTCTGGATCATCCAACAACCTCCAATCCTATAATTTTTCTGCAGCTAAGACTTTTGGACATCAAAACACTAACTAGTATTATGATATTGTCTGCGGTCAAATTTGAACAACGGGTATTTTAAATGGAATTAACATGTACTGTCGTCTTGCTAACCTCCGGTCGCCTCAAGAAACACTGTTAGATGACAGACACGTCATAGATAATGTGTATCAACGGTGATGGACACTTGGAACTGACACGATATCATTTTAAGTTATTTATACATAGAACGGCGTCGTTTTAGGGGGGAAAATGGGCAGACGTCGTTCCTTTCGCCGGCTTCCCAATAATTCTCAGAGACTGGCTTTCAAACTATAATTCGTACTGATCACACTAAATTTTGAATCTTTACGGATCAGTTTACGAAGGACTACGTCAAGGTTTACGCCGCCGTGTTGGAGAAGCCTGGAGCCTCCTTTCCCAGTGCTAGCAACAGCTAGTGGTATGATGGTGTTTTTTCACATCTCGCCGCGAGGTTTGTCTTTTCTCCCCATTGAAAGACTTGCCCATCTCAATGAATTTGAATCGAAACTGTTACAGAAGAAAACAAGCTTTTCTGATACTGGAATGAAGTGCTTTGCGAGTCTTAATATCGAATTATGGCCAATTGATAGTGATGGTCGATGTGTTGCATCTTTAAACATTGAGATTGAATTGAATAGCTCACCGGGTTTTCAACTTGGCATTCATCAGTGGATGATGGGAATATTAGCAGTTGTTCTTTTCAGATTTTGTTTCAATCTTGGGATGCTTTTACCTTCTGAATTTCAGGCTGCGCCTACTACTGGAGATGACTATGATGAGTTGGATTTATTTGAAGATGAGACAGAGGAGGATAAGAAAGCAGGAGAGGGGAGGGTGTCAGCTAAAAAGGCATCTTGGAAGAAGAAAGAGAGTGAGTTTGCTAATCTTAATTTCAAGATGTTTGTAAGCAATTTGCTTGCTATACAGTATGCAACATGATTCTACAAATTCTATCCATTTGAGGATCTCTTAGCTGCAGCTTAATTTTCATGTTTTGGAAAGAACATTTGAGTGCCCTAATAATAATGTTGAGAAATGTATTTTTTGTTCTAAGCCATGAATAGATCAGACCAAATAAAATATATTTTATATAGAAAGGGATCAGACAGAATCGTGCTAAGTGGGTTTGAATATACACGGTATTTTTCACTTGTAAAAAGTTTTGGGGAGAAATTAAACAAATACATAATCAAAAGCAGTAAACATCATGGCAAGACCTACAAGACATTGGATACTTAAGGAAGATGTTTATCCTAAACACATTTTTCATCATAGCCAACACTTCAACTCCATATTATGAAGGTCAAAACTGTGCAATCTAGTTGCCAATACCCCTAGATAGTAAAAACTATTGCAGGGGAAGGTAGCTTGGGCCCCCATGAACCACGAGTAGAGATCAAGTCAAAAACAAACAAATGTCAACTTATATATAGCATGATCTTCCCCATTTAAAAACCAACCACTTGGGACGAATTCAATTGGTCAGATCCCCTCAACCGTATGCTCAGTCAAAATCTTTCCTCATCAACACAGGAACATAAGTTCCACAACACAGCATTTTCGCGCATCATTGAGTTCCAACAAGATGAACTTAGCATAGTACCAACTTCTTACCTTAAGGGATGAGACCAAAATCCGGTAGATGCAGGGCAAGAAAGACGTCAATGCCACAACTCCTTGCCTTGTGAAACGGAAGGTTCTCTCAGCAGTGTAAGAATTCAACATGTAAACAAATTTGAGACCTCAGTGTTCACACATTAAAATACTAAAAGTGAGACGAACTAAAAACTACAAGTGCCAACCAGACATCACTTTTCCTGACATCTTAGTTGGTGTCTATTGCCCAATCAGAAACCAGGGCTAAAAGTTAATATGTTATCACAAAAAGCAGTTTCGTGAATAACTTGTTACTACAACTTAAGCACTTAGCCATATAACTGAAAATTTAATTGTTTTAGTAACTGATGACACTTTAAAAATTCTAGCACCATCAACAACTTGGTCCAGTAACTTTCTAGGATTGAAATCTTATTCCGGTAACATCCAGAAGAACTTTCCTCATTAACAAGGAAAAATATAGAAAGTGATAAAAGCAGATAATGATAACTTGGATGTTGATGGTAGCGAATGTGAACTTAGCTCTTTACAGTAGTCACGCATAATCATAATCGACCACAAAACATTAGATAATTACAAGCAGAACAAGAAAACAAGCAGAATAAATGACTGTTAAAACAAATCAGAACAGAGACTAATCACCATAAAATTCTAACAAATTTCATATACAAGCAATAAAAACAAAATTATTAAACAAAGGGATAAACAAGTACCATTGAAAAATTTTCAAAATAATCCATAAAATGCACAATAGGCACATTGAGAAATTCAAGTGGTAACCTCATGAGTGCATAAGAAATAAATAGTCGAAAAAGAGCATGAGAAAAGCGTTGTTGAGTATCAGACATTATAAATCCTACAGAAACATATTACTGCCCCCTAGAAGTTTGACCTTTACCCGACATATTTAAGAAGCACATTATAAATATGAAGTAATACATAATTTTGAAAACATGTGAAGGGTTAATTAGTACTGAAATGGAAAAACAAAATACAGGTTTGAGATTCTGGTCTTTATAGGGAAAACAGTAACTTTTCATTCCAAATTTCTTTGCAAGAGTCCTGGAACTTCAGAAGAATCAGCAGTGCCCAAAACTAAATGATTGATGAATCTATGAGAGAATCTGCAGAATGAATAGATAAAGCATGAAAAGAGCTAATTTCAGAATTAGAAAGTCTTAAAAGTATAAACCGACAGAATAAATTAAAGTGCATACCTTACGCAATTAGACGGGGAAATCTTGGGTTTAGTTAAAAGTACAAGCAACCATATTATGACAAGAGACATTCTACATAAAGTAAAACTACATAACACAAAACAAAAATAACAATTTGGAACAAGGAAAATGTCAAGATGCAAGAAACAGAAAGATGGCTCTTCAAAAGTACCATAGCCTAGAAATTTAAGTAGAACACTTATTGTCATAGCAGAGTAACAAAGAGGAATTTGGCTAGCAAAAACAGAGATGAGAAGAATACAAGGAAGTTAACAAAATCTAAATATTATTTCTTCAGCAATTAATTGTTAATTAGATTTTCAGTCTTGATTATCTGAATCTTAATAGAGTACTAAAACATCAACTCTGTAATATATAAATAACTAACTACGCTTAAACCAACACTTAAAACAATTCTACTGCAACGCCACCTCCTCAACCATAATATGAAAATTTCATGGGAACTAAATGAAAGTTATTGCCGATTCTGTCTACATGAGCGCATCAGACATATTTACGTCTCTTTCTTTCATTTCTTTTCTTTCATACAGTTACTATGTTCATATTGCCCAGCTCTTTCAAATGATGAAACAGAATTAAGAGTAGCAGGGAAAAAAGCAAAGATACCGAAAGAAAAGCTCACCTAATGCCCCATATAAGGACCACCCTGCTGAGACCTGCCAGCACCACCCTGTCCTATTTGTGGGTTGATCTGTGGGTTCATATAACCCCACTGCACTGGTTGCTGATTGCCATAAGCGGCACCAGCTTGATTCCCATATCCAGCAGGTGGTAATCCCTGGTTCACTGGTGCTCCTCCAAAGGTCCCGAGCAGATTCCCAAGCCCCAATCCTGCTCCTTGGCTTGCAATCAGTGCAGTCAAGGCCTGTCCAATTGCTGGATTCATACCCTGTGATACCATCCCGGGGTTGAAACCAGGAGATGACCCCGAAGGAGCCATCAAATGCCCAGGTCCAGATGCACTAGAGTTGAACTTTCCTTTCTTTGCCGAATGCTGGTAATGAGGCTGATGATGGTGATGCTGTTGATGCTGATGATGACCTCCACCACTAGAATTTCCAAAACCTTGTTTATTATATTTTGGAGTGTCAATTGCCTTCTGGCAGTGTAACGTCTGGCCATCAAAATTCTTATAAGGGATTTCCAGCGCCCTCTTTGCACTCTCCACACTCTTGTACACAAAAAGTGCAAAACCCTTAGGCTTACCAGTAAGCTTATCAAGACCCAATGGACCCTCTTCAATCTCCCCAAATTGCCTAAAGAACTGAAGCAACTTCTCCGGCTCAACATCAGCCGACACATTGCTCACAAAAATCTTCCTCTGAGTATACTCCGACACTAGTGGGGTTGTCGGAGGCTGTACCGGGGCTGGTCCCGCAGTAGCCAGTTGGCATGAAGCAACCCTACTTCCAATCTTCTTCTGCGGCTCTTTCAAAGCTTTTCGTGCTCCAATCGCACTCTTGTACAAAATAAATGCATATCCCTTCGATTTCCCAGAAACCCTATCGGTGACAGCCTTGCAATCCTCAATTTCCCCATATTTCTCAAATTCCGATTTTAGAGTTTCGGCTGTTGTGTCCCACCCAAGCCCGTGCACGAAGATTTTCCGGAGGGCAGGGTCGCCATAGGCAAATTCGCGGACGCAACCCATAACATCGGGATGCTTATCAACAGCTTTACGAAGAATAGTAATTAACTGGTCCTTTCCAAAAGGCTCAAGCAGCTTCTCGAGAGGCTCTTCGTCTAAAAAGTCCTCTTCTTTCGCATTCTCTTCACTTCCATAGCCAGTCTCTTCTTCGTCTCCTCCTTCATTTGACCTGGGTCCTACAGGATCCTCAGCAACAGCTTCATTTGATGAATCTAGGGTTTCGGGTTGCTGCTCTTGCTCTTCTTGCGCTGGCTCCTCATCTCCTCCTCCTTTGTCTCCTTGTTCTTCTTCTTCTTCTTGTAGCTGTTGCTGTTCTTGTTGTTCATGGTCTTGTTCCTCTACTTCTTCTTCTTCTACTTCTTGGATAGTTTCAGGGTAGGATTCTTGTTGGGGTTGGTTTGCAGTGGGTACGGAAGATCGCTGCTTTCGCTTCCTGGCCATGTATAGAACCGAGGAAAGAAGACCAGAAGTGGCGAATTAAGTATTGAGATTGGGAGCTGGAGCTAGGGTTTCAAGTTTTGAGTTAAAGGCGTTTAAGGAACCAAACTTATGCTAGTTTGTTAGTTCTGATTCAGCGAAATCAGATTCGGTTTGACAGTGGTTATTATATTTTTATGTTTATTTATTTATAATAATAAATTGATTAATTGGGCTATGATTAAAACTTGTCGAAAGTCCATTAGGTCCATTACTATATTGGATCTTAGCCCACAAAGATCTCCCGGACAAGTCTAATTCCAACCTTGAACCGTTGACCGGCGTGAGCAATTCATCTTACAACATCCTATGCACAAGTGCTTGAACAATGATGCAGTCAAATTGGGTCAAATCACCAGTTCCTGTTATTTTGTACCTATTGTGTTATATAAATATCAATTTATTTAAATTATATCGTCTCATTTACTAGATTTATTAAATAAATAGATGGTATGAACTGTTGTTTTTTCTTACGTGGACTTATACTGATATGAAAAGAAAATAAATTTCAACAAGAAATAGACCAGTTTAATGGAGGAAACCAGGACCTCTACGTTTTCACGTATTTAAGAAGTTTTTATCTCGTACCTTTGACTTAGTATTCAGCAACTATAAATAGCAAAACAACCCAACTTCTTGGTTGATTACAAGGAAGCTACTCTGCTATTTACAAGGAACTAAAGTCTAAAGACTTGGAATAGCAGAGATACATGCACCTGCTAATATATGTAATAAGACTTATTCAAACACAAAATAAAAATTAATAAATAAAGAGGCATATGATACTCCCTTCCCCTTAAATAATCCTCCGGTCCTCAAGAGGAATATATGGAAACTTGGTCTTGATCTCATTAAACTCTTCCCGGGTGGCTTCTGCAGGAGACAAGCCTTGCCAATGAACCAAGACCTCATGTTTTTTCCTCCTCACTCTACTATCCAAAATGGCTTTAGGTTGTGGTGAAAGCTCACCAACCTCATCTATGAAAGGCAATTAGGGTTGCATGACAAACTTGGCTCCAATTTGCTTCTTAAGAAAAGACACATGAAATATAGGGTGTACCTTGGCATCCCTTGGCAATTCTAATTTATAAGCGACTGCCCCAATTCTCTGTAACACTTTGAAAGGTCCATAATACCTTTCTGCCAGCTTGAAATTATTACTTAGTGCAAGTGAATGTTGCTTGTAAGGATGCAACTTGAGAAAAACCATGTCACCAATAACAAACTCCTTTTCTTGATGCTTCGCATCATACACTCTTTTCATTCGATTTTGAGCCTCTTGAATTTTCTCTTTAAGTTCCTTAATCATGGTGTCTCTTCCTATCAATTCTTGCTCCACACCTGCAACTTTAGCTGTCCCAGGAATATAAGAGAGAAGAGTAGGTGGAGGCCTTCCATACATCACTTCAAAGGGAGTCTTTCCAATGGTTGAATGAATACTGGTATTATAACAATACTCTACCCAAGTTAGCCATTTAATCCACAACTTCGGTTGAGAATTTGTAAAGCACCTGCGATACATCTCCAATGTTCAATTTACCACCTCCGTTTGGCCATCAGTTTGGTGGTGATAAGTTGAACTAAAATTGAATATAGTGCCATTTAAATTAAATAATTCTCTCCAAAATGAGCTGGTGAAGGTAGGGTCACGATCACAAACAATAGATTTTGGCATTCCATGTAACAAAAAAATATTTTTAAAGAAAATTTGAGCAATTGTTGCAGCAGTGTAAGGATGAGAAATAGGTACAAAATGAGCATATTTAGATAGTCTATCAACAACTACAAATATGGTGGACTTGTCTTTTGAAATTGGTAGCCATTAATGAAATCAATTCAAATGTCTTCCCAAATTCTGTTTGGAATTGGTAGAGGTTGAAGGAGGCCAGCTGGGGAAGTAAGCTCTGCTTTATGCCTTTGACAAATATCACATCTCTTATGAAATTTTGCACTTTACTCTTAAGCCCTTGCCAATAAAAAGTGGAGCGTTTTAAGAAACCCATTATGAGTGCTATTGTGAAATTGCTCAGTTATATCTTTAATCAAAGGTAAATCCTTTGTTAGATAAATTCTCTCTTTAAAGAATAGAATCCCATTTCTATATTTCTATGGACCAAGTGTTTCACCATTAAGTACCCGTTGAACTATTTTACCCATATATGGATTAGAACTAGTTTCTTTTTTAATGGAATCAATCCAATTTGGAATTGGACATGAAATAGCCAAAATTTGGGCCTCTCCACCTCCTTGTTCTTCTCTTTTGGATAAAGCATTGGCAACGATGTTTTCTTTTCCACCTTTATACTCAATAGTAAAGTCAAATCCTATCAGCTTGAATAACCACCTTTGTTGTGCTACTGTTGTAATTTTTTGGCTCCATAAATGCTTTAAACTCTGCTGATCAATCCTCATAATGAATTTCTAACCAAGAAGATGCGGTCTCCATTTTTGCACAGCAAGAACAAATGCCAAAATTTCCTTCTCATATGTAGACAAGAGAAGGTGTTTACCATGTCAAGGACGACTATAGAAAGCAATTAGCCGTTAT
>JANVCL010000213.1:5670127-5685826 GCA_026546855.1 Erythroxylum incrassatum | reverse complement strand
CAACTCTCTTCGCAGTTGATTCCTCTTTTCCCTTTAATGGCTGTCTAGTAAACTAGTCCATATGAGAATTAAGTTGGGAGAAGAGTTCTTCCAATTGGGTAGCGATTCTTTGTTGCCCTCCAGAAAGGGACTAAACTTGTTGTTCTAATATCTCCACTCTCTGGTCCATGCTTGAGCTCAGATACCACTTTGGTATGAACTGTTGTTTTTCCTTGCACAGACTTATATTGATATGAAAAAAAAAATTTAACAAGAAATAGACTCGTTTAATAGAGAAAACCAAAACCTCGAAGCTTTCACATATTTAAGAAGTTTTTATCTCATGCCTCTGACTTATTATTCAGCAGCTATAAATAGTAAAACAACCCAAGAATTTGGCTGATTACAAGGAAACTACTCTGGTCTGTTATTTACAAGGAACTAAAGTCTAAAGACTTGGAATAGCATAGATACATGCAACTGCTAATATCCGTAACAAGACTTAGTCAAACACAAAATAAAAATTAATAAATAAAGAGGCGCGTGACAATAGATGTTCATAAAACACAAAAAATACAGAATAATGATAACATAGAATCTGTCCGATGTATTTGACCGGAGAATTAATAGAACATGTAATCTGTCCCGATGTATATGACTTGAGAATTCAAGTATTTCACGGACCTAAGAAAACGCACAAACAGACAACAGTGTATTTAAAGTCACAGCCCTAATGTCATCTTCACGTCTCTTCGCCGTTGGATGCAAAACTTTGTCACGGTGACCCGTAAATTTTCTACATCTTCACCGACAGTTTTAAACAAAAAAAGAAAAGAAAAAAGACTGTCAAAGAATTCCAAAAAGAGGCGCCGCCGCGTTTAGGAGGAAAACAGCTATTTGCTTTTCTTCTCCGGTTAAGTCCCAAACCCAAGCTGAATCTTTCTTTGCCTTCAGAGAACAGCCTCCAACCACTACATTGCATTTCTCCTTTCGGAGCTCGGTCTCTATTTCACGGTTTGGTTTTCTGTTTGTCTTTGCCCTTTCGCTTTCATTTCCGTTGTTTCACTTTGCCCTTCGTTGTTCGAACGTCAAGATAAGGAAAGGAAAGCTTGAGCTCTAGCTCTCTTGTTCTTCTTTCACGTGACATTGCTTGATTCGATTTTGCTTTTGGAAATGATACAGATCGAGTTCCTGAAGGAGGAAAGCCATTGCCGCGTACATCTTTGTTAGTTAGTAATTAAAAGATCAATTCGTGGAGAAGACTTGATAAGTTAGGGAACGAATAGAGTTAGGTGTTGGCCAATGGCAGCGTCATTGCATTGTTGTGGTGCTAAGGTTGCCAGCAGTAATCTCTCCAAGAGAGCTTCAGAATGCGTGAGGTTCGGATTTGGGAGCATTTTGCCAGTAAGTTCTAGTGCGCGGCAGACTCTGAGTCTTTCTTGTGCATTTAGAGTTTTAAAAGTAAGTTGTGATGGAACAAGTGTTGATGTGCTTGAAAGAAATGACACTGATTACCAAAGCCAAAGCATCGCTAGTAGTACGAAAGAATTAACATGTGTAATGAAGTTTGGGGGCTCTTCAGTGGCTTCCGCCCACAGGATGAAGGAGGTGGCGGAACTTATACTCAACTTTACCAATGAGAGGCCTGTTGTTGTTCTATCTGCAATGGGGAAAACAACTAACAAGCTTTTGCAGGTTCTCATTTTTACTTCACGTGAACTACTTAGACCTTCATTTTTTTTTAGGGTTTCTTCTTTACAGAGTTCATTGTCAAGTTCTTCCAATTGTTAGGCTGGAGAAAAGGCTGTTAGTTGTGGAGTTACTAATACAGACAACATTGAGGAGCTAAGTTTCATAAAGGAGTTGCACTTAAGGTAAGAAGGATTAAATTCTCTGTCGTTACAGTGTGGATAAGTTGTGCAATTTTTATTTATTAATTCCTCTGGCTTAATTTGTTTTTGCCTCATCAGGACTGTGGAAGAGCTGGGGGTAGATGAGTCCATTATTGCAAGTGAGCTACTTTCAAGTTGTTTTGGTGCAAATTTTTAGTTGACTATGGAATCTGTGTTTGCACTTGAAACAAATTTTTGCAAGTCCTCTCAACATTAATGTAATTTTGTCCTCAGAATACAGAAGAATTTTGGATTACAGAAATTATTGGATTGTATTTACTGTTTTGAACTACCTTCTGGTCTTATTGCTGATTATTTGGAAGGATTTGCATACCAGGCACTGTCCATTATTTTATAACCTAGGGTGAACTTACTGGGGCCATATGTTATTGTGTTGCAGAACATTTGGAAGAATTGGAGCAACTTCTGAAGGGAATTGCCATGATGAAAGAATTGACTCTGCGTACAAAAGACTATCTAGTTTCATTTGGGGAGTGCATGTCTACCAGAATTTTTGCTGCGTATTTGAACAAAATTGGCAAAAAAGCTCGCCAGGTAAGTGGATTACTGTTTACTTAACAGCTACTTTTTACTGGTATGTAATCTTAGCTGAGATGGAATTTGTTGATACTGCTTGTAGAGTTACTAGGACTACATGTGGTCAAAAGTTGTTAAAGAAACAGGTTCTTCAGCATTCATCATCATGAACATATAGGTCATCTCTGCATAGAAAGTTGGAACATATAGTAGTTACCCTCCAAAGTGGCTTCTCAATCTTTTTAGTAATGCTATGTGCTACAAAAATCTTCACATCGCTAGAATATGAAATAAAGTTGATAATGACGCTACTTGATTTAAGGATTTTTTTTATTGTGATACCTTTTGTCTAAGTTTGCCTTTTCTTTTAGGTGGGTATCTCGCTAAACAACATGATCATGCTCCACTATGGTCCTTCTCAATTTTCACTAATTTGGTTTACTATCGTCAACACCTATATTTCACACCATAAATTGATCCTTGATTACAATTTACCTTACAATATTTAGTGGAAGTACAAGGCTATAAAGGGGGAACAGATATGGATTTGTGAAAAGAGGAAAATGAAACTAGATCTATCTTTTATTCTGTGGGAAGAATAACAATATACTTTGATACTTGGTTCTAGATATAGATCAGATTGTCAAAACAGGTTAAGAAATTCCATCACATTTAGAGATTCAAATGGAAACTCATGCGTGTATGTTTAATCATAATTAAGATCAGATAAGGTGGAGTTCTAATCCTTAACTTGATTCAAGCATTTTCTTTTGAATCTTTATCACAAATGGATGTAAAATTTTGTCTCTTTTTGCAGTATGATGCCTTTGATATGGGATTTATCACCACAGATGACCACACAAATGCAGACATTCTGGAAGCAACTTACCCTGCCATTGCAAAGAGGTTGCACGGGGATTGGATAAGTGATCCTGCAATTCCAATTGTCACTGGATTTCTTGGGAAGGTTCTTTAATGTCCAACTGCTTCAAGCATCTTATTTATAAAATTTTTAACTTGCCAAGAATTTCTTGAATAGCATGTAACATTCTATATTTTCACCAATTCTAATTACAGGGCTGGAAATCTTGTGCTATAACTACACTGGGAAGAGGTGGCAGTGATTTGACAGCTACAACCATTGGAAAGGCGTTGGGTTTAAGGGAGATCCAGGTGAATAGACCTTGTTGATGTTCGCATAGCTTGTTAGTTAATTTGTTTCTTTTTCTTTTCCTTTTCCCTTTTTCTCCTCTTTTATTATAGAACCACTGCAGCTTCAGGAACAAATGACGAAAACAATAAAATTGTTGTTCGGTATATACATTGATTTCTTGAAATTCGAGGACTAACCTTATGCCTTATCTATTACAGGTGTGGAAGGATGTTGATGGTGTTTTGACATGCGATCCCAATATCAATCCAGGTGCAGAGCCTGTGCCATATTTGACATTTGATGAAGCAGCTGAACTTGCATATTTTGGTGCCCAGGTGTCTAATCTCAGAACTGCTTGAAAATTCCTATCAGTGGCTTTATTGTGTGCTTGATTATTAATTTCACTCAAATTTTCTCTGGTTAAAATAATGCGGAATTGCAAAAATTGATATATTGTGATTTTGACTGAAATAGATGCCACTGAGGGTAAAGCTACAAACTCACTTATTGTGTCTGTTCTTCTTTAAGTTGCATGTTTCTTATTCAGTTTAACTACATAGAGAAGTTTACAGTGTTTCCTCTTTTAAAGTTTTCAACATATAAGAACAAACATTTGATGACAGTACTCAGCAGTAACCAATGCTCAACTGAGCATGAGTTGTTCAAATCTAGTTCTCCTTTTATCTTCTTACAAACTTTTTGTTTTTCTTTTTCTTCAGGTTCTGCATCCTCTATCGATGAGGCCTGCTAGGGAGGGTGATATTCCAGTTAGGGTGAAGAATTCTTACAACCCCATGGCTCCTGGAACTCTTATTACCAGTGTTCGAGATATGAGCAAGGTGCACATTCAGATTGATAATCAAATTGAAATATACAAAATGTTAATCTAGCTTTAATGTAACTTCAGGCTGTGTTAACTAGCATTGTTTTGAAACGGAATGTGACCATGCTTGATATCGTCAGCACCCGCATGCTTGGTCAATTTGGCTTCCTTGCAAAAGTAAAGATTTTACCATTGGTCAAGGTTATTTTTCCCACGAGTACTCATTGACTGATTTTAAAGTTTATCAAATATGACTTTTCAATCAATAGGTATTTTCAATCTTTGAAGAGTTGGGCATATCAGTCGATGTTGTAGCTACCAGTGAAGTCAGTATATCGTTGACATTGGATCCATCTAAGCTTTGGAGCAGAGAGCTAATCCAGCAGGCAAGTGTATGGATCTTTTATTTGAACAAAAGTTTTCACTGCTTATAATTGTGGCTAGAACCATTTCTTTTCCTTTGTTTATATATGTATCTCATCCATCTTCCATTGACTAGGAACTTGACCATATGGTGGAAGAGCTCGAGAAAATTGCTGTGGTCAGCCTCTTTCAGCATAGATCAATAATCTCTCTCATTGGGAATGTTCAGAGGTCCTCACTAATTTTGGAGAAGGTGTTGTATCACCTTTCTTGTTACTTAATGTGCTCTTGCATTAATTTGGGTTCTTATCGTGGTGATTTGAATGCTGGTGCGACTTTTAAGTTGTGATTACAAATTTATGTACTGTACCTTTTCCGAAGTTCTAGTTTCTCTAGTAGACTTAAGTAGCTTTGCCTTGGATAATTAAAAAAAGTGACAGCTTTCTATGTTCGCTAGTAATTGGATAGTACTGGGACAAGGTGTTCTGATTTTTTTGCATGAATCTTTCCCTTATCTATTTACTTTAAAGTTGATTAAATGTTCACTTGTGTTTCTGGGCAGGCTTTCAGAGTTCTCCGAGAAAAAGGTGTCAATGTGCAGATGATATCACAGGGGGCATCAAAGGTGTCTTTTCTACACACTTGTACTATGAGCATTTAGTTTTGGAATTTGAGCATATTGTTGCAAGTATCACATTTTCTGAAACTACAGCGGTCATCTTGTGCTGCCATTGCATGTAGGAGTAATGCTGTGTAAATTTTTGGGATTAAAGGCAAGTAAAGAAACCTATAGTTTGTCTTCTGTTGTACAGGTTAATATCTCGTTAGTAGTGGATGATGATAAAGCAGAACAGTGTGTCAGGGCTCTACATGAAGTGTTCTTCGAAAGCCAAATCTCTGAAATAGATTAAAGAAGCCACATCTCTAGACTGGATTATTTTGGCGACGGTAAGCTCTGATGATTTGTACGTTTGCTAAAGCTAGGCTGGTAGCCTTAGCTTCGATCTGTGACTCAATTTTGATATAAGATTTTGGAATCCCTAGCTCTTTAGATTAATAGGTCGGCATTACAGCACCTACTGATTTTCTGGTGGTCAATTCATAATTAGATTTTGTAACGAACAAGGACATCCCGTGAGTAACGCCCTCCAAGAGGGCTTAATGGGATCAAAAGGACATGATTGCATCTCATTTGGGCTTTATGCGAATCTTATAGTTGGCCATATTACCTTTTCATTATGCCTCCGACGACGTTGCACAATGGGAACTGTTTAGTACTTGATTGGAAATTTTAGCATTGAGATTTAGTTTGAGGCTGGCAGAGGTGTTAGGTGCTAAGTTTCTTTTTTACTGTGTGACTAGTCCTATTTGCAAAGGTTGAAATCGTAGTGTTGCTTATAACAACGGGATTGGTTCTGGCAAATTATGCTGGTTAAGTTTTAAACCTTCTTTCATAAAGAAATTTAGCATCTAGATGATCTGCTGTCCTAAACTGAATGTCTGTCTTCATCATGAATTATTTCATTTCATTTGGTAAACTTGTGTCATAATAATTCATGCCACTAATTGGGTCAATCCATTATAGTAAAATAACACATTTATATATATTTTAACCTTATTTAAAAGTAATTAAATGTAAATCTATGTTTAAGAACTATGAATCACAAACGTTCGCAACGTATCGACGAATTTCATCCACAATCGTAACTGAGCAACCCGTTTTAGCGGAAGTTATAACTTTATTTTTCCAAACAAATTCTAGTCCTCTTTATTTTCTCTCGGCAATTTTATATCAAATCTTCTGTTTCAGTTATTCTATTCCATTAAATCTTATCTATATATTTATGTAGGGTTTATACAAATGTGTGTAAGAGATTTAATAGAACATGATAGAAATATTATAACTGGAACAGGAGATCTGATCCTCAGTGATTCACAATCTTATCTCTCTTTTATTGCCTACTTTTTATCATAACAAAAGCTACAGTTGAAAATCCATTTCTTCTAACAAATTGCAAAACCTATTTTCATGCCCATCTAACATCCAAAGTCAACTCCAACTAAATACCATTTGTCCCAACAAGTTGCAAATCTATCCCATCACATCATTTTTACGTGAAGTAGGAAGTTTTCTAGCAACTATGATCTGCTACTATCGATTGAATGCCTCAAGTCAGAATATCTTGAAGTTAAAAAAAATCCAGGAAAGAAGTTTGTGGTTGTCTTAACTCTTAAGCACCCTGTGAGCTGATTTTTTAATAAAACAAATGGTAAATTGCTGACATATTTTATTTTATTGAATGTTCTTTGATACAAAATTTACGAGGATGTGTGTTGTAATCTTTTTACATGACATGACGATCCATTGGGTAATAAGACAATTCATGTGATTCAAAGATTGGGGGAAAAAATTTTCTAGCTTAAAATGTGAGTTGCTAATTAATAACAGTTCTTCTGAATATGTCGCAGATGATAAAATAAAAACAATGTTAGAAGATGTGCGAGGCAAAAGCTGGAGGAACAAATGAGGAAAAATAAAACGCTGAAGCTACTAGAGCATGAGATCAAGGTTATAATGAAAGAGATCATATAGTATATTGTGCTAGCAACAATTCTATGAAAGCTTTTGATGATTACTCATTTTCTTTAGTTCGTGATTGTCTTTCCTGTTATTGTTCTTTGTTCTATCAGGCATTATTCTTTCTTCGAATGGATGTATGTCTTGATTATTGTTTTGTATCCAAAACTTAGGACCCCTAATTAGTTGTAATGCAGTTAAATATACCTCCAAGAACATATCTTTTTTGTAACCATCATCCATATATCACTCTAGATGATGTTTAACATAAAAAATGACACAGATAACATAAGTACATATATGGAGTTCTCCTGCCTTACAATTGCATGTATTGTGCCTGCCCCAGTGCACTATATGTGTATCATTCCTATTTATAACTTTATATGTTATGTCCCATTTGTCAGGAATCCCACATCGAACAATTACAAAGGCATTCAAGAGTTTATAATAGTATGCAAACATCCCCCCTTGAGCTAACTTTTGAGGGTGAGTTAGGCACTTTCTAACATAGTATCAGAGCAAGTTGCTCTTATGTTAGTCGTTAACATCTCGAAATAATAGATTATGTCACGTGATAGACTCACACGTGAGAGGGGTGTGTTGAAATATAAGAGTGAAAATTTGTCTCACATTGGAGAAAGAGAGGAAAGAAGACCAATATATAAGTCTAGTGGATTACTCCACCTATCACCAATTGGTTTTAGGACCAGGTTGTCTCTATGGTTAGGGGCGGTGCCCGGTTATGTCCCTTTGCCGAATATGTCCATCAGATGTCCAGTCCTACTCTGGACTGAGGGGTGTGTGTCAGGAATCCCACATTGGACAATTACAAAGGCATTCAAGAGTTTATAATAGTATGTAAACCTCCCCTCTTGAGCTAGCTTTTGGGGGTGAGTTAGGCACTTTCTAACACCATTCCAAATGATTCTCTATATATATTTATAACTTTATATGTCATTTCTTTGCTTTCTCCTTCACTGTGAATGTTGTTTTATTATCATTGTAATCCTAAAACCATCTTCTAATTCCAAGTTCATTGCTAATTGCTTAATAAATCAAATATAGTTTTCTGTCTTACCTACCTCTTTGATTGCCCATGAAATTGGATACATGCCTCATAATGTAGGTTGTCAAGGATGTTATGCTCTATCTAAACTATATCTTTAGCGCTTATATTCATGTCCCCAACAATGTCACTCACAATGGCTACATCCCTAATATCTTCATTCATATGACCTCCATTATCATCAACAACATCACTCAGAATTTCCTATTTGTTCATGCCAATTTTCATGCCACTTCAACGTTGTTAATGCAACCACTAAATCATTTACATGCTCCAATTATACATCTATAATCGTCTATACCTATAACTTAATTAAATCTAGAGCATTATGGTCAAACTCTAATTTCCTCCAACTGTTAACTAAACTCATACCTAGAATCAAATACCATGCATTTATTATGTTCTTATAGCCTAATTTTCCCTCATTTCATAAACTTCTCTATGACTAACATAGTTCAATTCAACGTTGTCAAATAGCTCTAGGTTGGGATCATTATATTAAACAAATGTCTACTTGTGTGAAATGTCTACCTTTAAATAACTTTATGTTGGCTTCCCCATTAATTTCCATCTTATAAAGCATATAACAAAGTATGTAAGTAGTTGGTATATAACTATTGCACAATGTCAACATATATAAACACCGCACAAATTTTTTCGGTGGAACCATTCACACCATAGTTAAAGAATATGACTCTAAGTTAGCATTTACTAAACCAATACATCTATATATTTAAGAACATAATTAGCATTGGTTAATATAATTAAGAACATGTTGAGCACACATTGAATCTTTCTTTATTGTTACATTCCCATTCCATGCTTGTCTAAAAATATAACCAAAGCATTTTAATATTTTAGAAGAGGGAGCATTACCTAGAAAAATAAACAATCTAACACAAGAAGGACCACCAAATGTTTTCATGATTCTAGGCAACCCTTTCACTTGAAAGTTGAAACTCTCATTTCCACTGTGATGTAGGTTACTGATTATGAGATTTAGGAATTTATGTTAAAGCTGTAAGAAGATTGTCTAGAATTAGGGTTTGTAGGAAAATATGGTTTTTGTTGGGTGTGATTTTTGTTGGCAAGATGTATTTTTTTTGCTATTAATGAATTAAAATATAGTATTTTAATAAAATTTCTAATTTGAATAATTACAAAGTTGATAATATATATTTTAAATAGATTTAAAATTTCAAAAATGACATGTTAGCTGGGAGGATTAACCTTATTATGCTAGGTTGCCATGCCATGTAGGAAATGTTAACAATAAATTAACAAATATTTAAGAGAAAATTAATGGAGTCAAGGTTAAGGGACCAATATGTTTTATTTTAAAATGTTAATGATTTATGCAATCCATTTTATAACTTTAAAGGATAACAACAAGAGCTAAGTTAGACATTTTTAGAAATCTGAAAGGTCGATTTGCACCTTTAGTCATTACTATTTTCAAGAATGATATTATTCACACATGCGTACATGCTTTTTAAACATTATTTCTCCTTTCTTTAACTTGTTTTATTTTAATTACTGAAGGTTAAATGTCAAAAACACTCTAATAATTTATTATGTAGAATTATTAAGAGGAAGTTCATAAGCCAAGCCTAAACTACACTTTAATTCATCGTAACATAACTACTTTTGAAGACACTAGTTAGACCAAAACATGTTGGAATTATGATATATCATTTAGTGTTCACTGTAGAGTCATAATTAGTTGATCCTGAGAAGCATATTATTGATGATCATAGACCCATATTTCTTTGTTGTAACAAAGTATGGAATCGAAAAACTCATCTCCTTGGTGTCCATAAAACTTCCCTCAAACTTTGATTATATAAGTCTTCTAACAAAAATTCTAAGTAGACAACAACTATAGATCAATCACGACTACATACTTGTACCTACAAAAACTTATATCTAAACCACTTTAGAGCACACGATAGGCTAAAACAATGTAAGATGAAGTTTACTGTACTTGTTGAACCAGTGTAAGTTTCAATCGGTATTTTGATGATAACAAAACATAATTACTACTAATGAGTTTATATTATTTTGACAAAAATCAATATAAGAACAAATTTAAGTTATAAACTCAAGAATATAGCTTATGAAATCATTAAAGAGAATTTGAAGTTTACAATCATTGAAATGAAGATCAAACTAATAAAAAAAGAAGATCAAGGCTTATCAAGGTCACTCTTTAGTTTGTAATATTAATTCTAATATCACTTTGTTAATTTGATGCTTTAAAAGGCTTACCATACATAAGCATTTCATTTCACTTCATTGCATGAGTCTTTATATTCATCAAGAGGTATTGAAACTTTTGATTTTAATAGAAAAATATCTGGATCTTTCAAACATTCTTTAAGGAACATTTTTGGGAAGTGTTTAAATCATAACTAGATTAAACTAATTGATTTGAGCATTTGAAGTTTTTAAAATCATATTTATAGGGTGATTAGTCGACTTATATAGGTTAGTAATTGACTAATATATGTTAACGTTATTAAATTTGATCTACCATGAGTTTGATATAACATTAGTTAATGTATTGGTCGACCAATATGACATAAAACCTCTAATATTATTTGCTTACATCCTTTACTCAAAGATAATGAGAAGTATAAGAGAAACTATAAAAGAAAAAGAAATACAAGAAGAAAGCACTTAAAGCATCAACTTGGGATGACACAAGTGAATCCAAAAGTGAGCATTCAGAAGAAGAGACAGCTCATATATGCTTCACCGCTATGGATAAATGATAATGATGAGGTAACACCAAACCCTAATTCTTTTGATAATGATAGTGATGTTAATTTAACATATAATGAATTAGTTAAGAGCTTTGAAATCATAAGCATAAAATGAGAAAACTATCCTCAAAACTCAAAGAGACTCTAAAGAACCCAAATATATGTATTAGTGAGAATGAAAAAAATGAAAAGTGAAATGTATAATATTAAAACAACCAAAGATGTGATCATTGATAACAATCACAACTTAGATACATTAAGGCGTAAGAAAAAAAACATTGAAAAAGGAGGTTGATCCCTTCAAGGACTCATTGCCCAATCTTACTAAAAGGAATGAAAAACTAGAAGCGTGTTAGGAACTCAAAGGAATTCCAATAATAAGCATAGAATATGATATAACCATGGAAGTGAAGGCAATTCTGAAACCACATTTATCAAGAGAAAATATTTGCATTATAAAGAAATGTTGTCTAATGTGATAAATGAATATGGAGCATCCACATCCAAGCATATGCATGCACATTCCACATACACTAAGACTAATCCTAAAAGCAAGTATCATGCTTTTATAAATGGTTCACAACCTTGGTGTAATTTCTATGTTAACTGTGAACCCACTCACGTCCTTTTAGGTCTCAAAGAAGCATACTTCAAGCTTTCATTCATTGTCGACATCATAATTGTTGTAGGACTTTTCACCATCCTAGGAGACCATTCAACACATTTAATGTCCAAAGAAAACTTTCTCATTATGCATACACATATACAATTCTAGTCAATGAATTTATGCATCATCATTACTCATATAACGTGGTATGTCATTTTTGTGGTAAGTTTGGACATGTGGATAGATTTTTCCTTATTAGACAAAGGATGGAAAGCAAACTCTTAAAGGCATAGGTTGAAAAGAAGAAAAGGAATCTATCAACCAAGTAATGAAGTTTATTTGTGTTATTAAAACACATTGGTTATCTTGTTTTATAAGTTTTATAGAAAAGAAAGAGCAAATAGTATGTAGTTATTAAATTGAGTATTATTTTGGAGAATTTATATATATATATAAGAGAGAAAGATGAGAAGGATGAAATGCCACTAATGGACTAAGAATTCAAAAAGAATCGTCATTGAAACCAATTCATAGCTAATGCTAAAAAGAGATAATTATTAGTTGGGAGGATTAACATCTTGCACTTATTTTTAATAAGAGTATAAATTCCTATGATGAATGTTAGGTCAAACGTTTCTTTGGTATATTATGGATATAAATTGGGATATCATATACAAGACTACTGATTTAAAACTTGTTGATTATTAGACCAATTGGGGTATATTTTGTATAAACTAATAAATGATGATATTAAGAGAAAATTAGCCATGATTTTATATGTTTAAAGTCTTTTTTTAATGTTTGATCATTCTTGATTAATATTACCAATAGTTTAAGTGTTCTGATGCTTTAATTTGAGTTTTAAGTATGGTTTCTTAAGTTATCTGCCTAATTGGTTGACCAATATCTTACTATAATCGACTGACATCTTTAAAATTCACCTCTTTTTTTTATAGTGAGTTTGCTAGTTATTATATTGCTAATCTAGGCAACCACTTAGATACACTGGTTGACCAATGTCCTCTTATGGTCAACCAATATCACTTCACCCAAAAAAATTTCTTTTTCTAGTGAGTTTGTTCTTAGTTTGGTTACATATACTAATCAACCACCGATCCTTATTAGTCGACCAATATATTTCATTGGTCGACAAATATAGTTTTGCCCTGTTAGAGACTTTTATTCCAATGAATTTTTCTATATTTGGTTAATAGGTTTGAGCGATCACACACAATGGTCAACTAGTGCAGCTGTATGGTTGATCAATCTTCATGATTGAGGCACTGTTTATCCTCTTTTCTTCTATTTTCTTCTCATTTATTTTGTATCTTCCAAACTCCTAAACAATTCACTCTTTTCCTTGAAAAACATCATCCCTCATTTTTAAATTGCATCAAATTAAAATTTTATTATTTTTAGGTTTCAAATTTGCGGATTTTCAATCTTTTCTTAATTAAAAGCTATCTTTTCAAATTGATGCCTTCATATTTAAATTGTAAAAAGAGTTAAGGTTGTTCCCCTTTCAATTATATTGATACAACTTAAATTTGATTCAATTTTGGTATTTTGGCTTTTGGGAACTTTTTCATGTTTCTACTTTGAAATTTCGAGGCTTTATAAATTATAAATTTTTTATGAAATTGATTATCAGATATTACAATTATGTTGTTATTTGTTACAATTTTAAACCCTAATTTTGCCAAAACTTGCCTTTGATGCTTTAATTGAAAATTTAACTTAGGCATAATACTGAAATTAGAAAATTTCAAAGGGTTAATTACATAAAAAGCCCAAATTTTTTTTAAAATTTTAATTATAGCCCAAACTTTAAAAAGTAACAATAAAATGATCCAACTTTCAAAAATTTTCAATTCTAACTTGAAATTCAAAATGTAGTAATAAAATGCTCAAACTTTATTTTTTTCAATTCTAGCCCGATGTTAGTGTTTTCGTTAAGTTTTAAAATGACCTAAATTAGATTACGTAGTCTCGATGACCTTACTGATGCAGTACGTTGTAATGCAAGAGTAATTTGGAGCGTCAGAAGAATAAACAAAATAAATGACTGAGGATATCAAAAGAACAATAGATAACGTCAGGCTAGAATTGAAAAAAATTGAAAGTTTAAATACTTTATTGCCACATTTTGAAGTTTGGGCTATAATTTAAAAAAATTGAAAGTTTGGGCATTTTATTGCTACGTTTTAAAGTTTGGGCTACAATCGAAAAATTTACGAAAATTTGGGATTTTTTTTGGCAATTAACCTAATTTCAAATTAAACACAATTAGGGGATGTTACTATCAAATTTGACCTTTTGTTTTGACTCATTAAATATCAGTAACACTTTTTAGCGAGAAAGTTTATCATTCTTAATCAAATACATTTTGATTTTTTCTATCAAGTTAGTTTGAAGTATGACACTTTACATTTTGCATTTTTAGATAATGATTTTTTTATTATTCCAAAAAGGGGAGAAAGAATGGTGATATTAGATTTATAAGGAGTGATAACATTTAAGGGAGAATGATGACATTTAGAGGGAGGTGATCTTTTTTTTGTTTTTGTATTTCTAGCATCTTATATGACATCCTTAAGTAAATTTATGATATCTACATGTATGGATATTTCTTTGATATTAAATATCTCTTTTGTTCTTAATATTAAATTATGTTCTTGATATTGAATTATATTTTATGCATGAATTAATAGGCATATAATCACTTTCTTGATATTTATTTATATGCTTAATTTTATTATTTTTATTTAATATCACAAGTGTTTTATTATCATAAAAAAGGAGAGATTGTTAAAGCAAAGGAGGTTCCAATCGACATCTTGATAATAACAAAATATAATTATTACTAATAAGTTTATTATTTTGATGAAAAGTAGTATAAGAACAAATTGAAGTTATAAATTCAAGAAGACAGATTATGGAAGTTGATAGAGTAGTTGAAGTTTTCAACAATCAAAATAAAGATCAAACCAAGAACAAAAGAAAACCAAGGCTTATCAAGGTCTTTCATTTCATTTTGTTAATTTGATGTTCTAAAAGGCGCACCATGCATAAATTTTTCATTTTTCTTCATTGCATAAGTCTTTACATTCATCAAGAGTCATTGAATCTTTTGATTTTAATAGAAAAACCTCTTAATTTTTCAAACACTCTTTAGGGAAAATTTTGGGAAGTGTTTAAATCATAATTAGATTAAACAAATTCATTTTAAGTATTTGAAGTTGTTGAATTATATATTTTTTAGGGTGATTGGTTAACCTATATAGGTTAGTTTTGACCAATATAAGTTAAAGGTATTAAATTTGACATATCATGAGTTTGTTATAACATTGATTGATGTTTAGTCCAATTTATATAGATATTTAGGTCATATTTACATTTATTTTGCATATTTATTCATTTATTTTAGTAACATTTTTAGGTTAATTTACTTATTTTTATTGAATTTGTTATTTATTTTATTTTCTAATTTCTTGGTAGAAAGCATGAAATTTGGCCTCAAATTAGACCAAAGAAGTTGTCACTGCAGCAGCAGGTTAATAAAAGAACAAAAGGACAGTAGCAGCAAAATGGTGGCCACGAAGGAGAAAAAAATGCAAGGAAAAGAACAGTCCAACAGCAGTCCAAAATGGCAAGTAAAAAAAAAAGAAAAATAGAAAACGCAAGCCAGCAAGGAACTACTTTGGAAAAGATTTTTAACGAGGACAAGAAAAGAAACAGAAGTCAGTCCAATGCACGTGGAGGAGACACAAACATTGGAAGACTAACATGAAAATATAGTGGAAAGACCCACCAAAACAATGCATCAAGCATGGAGCTCCAGCAAACAATGCACCAAAAGAAGGAGTGAGTAGCGTTAAAACAGGTGAAGAGAGGAAGCAGAAAAATCAAAAGGCAACTAACGTGACAGCCAAAGGA
>JANVCL010000213.1:5650988-5670027 GCA_026546855.1 Erythroxylum incrassatum | reverse complement strand
AGCATACACCAAGGGTTGTGCGTTAGCTAAAAGGGGAGTAGCCTTGGAGATTAAAAATAATAATAAAATAGAAAATGGAGTGAAGTGTGTTAACATCCAAGGGAGATCAAAACAACGCAGGCGCAGCTTGAAGAGACTACTCAGTGACGCAACATTAAAGGGAGACCCGAAACTCATTTGTTATCTGTTTATTATCTGATTTCTCCTAATGTTGTTTGCCAACTCTAATTTTTGTGGCAATTAATTTATTGAAGAGTTGAAGGAGAGCAAAACAAACCAAGCAAGGACGCAACATCAGGGAGAGGCGTAAAATAATAAATGCAAAAAGGGAGACCCAACAACACGCTACACCAGAAAGAAATAACGCAGGCAAGCTATAGATCATCAAAACAACGCAGACCAAGCAGATGCGCAGCAGCACACACAGTGAGCAAAAATAAAGGGTGACAGACTAATATGCTTACCAATTGACCAATGTTCCAATAACTAGTGAATTTGGTGCCTTTGATGCATACTGGTTAACCTGTATATTGCATATAGTCATTGTAACGATTAGTTCTGGGCTCCAACGACTAGGAAGGATCCCAAAATACTATAAATAAGTATTTTCTCATTAGTTTAACATTAAGAAAGTTTTGAGAGTTATGTACATATAAGTTAAAGTGTTTTTCAATTATTTGAGCATCATTGTCTCATATATATATGAACGAGCCCTTTTATGGTTACTAAGTGATAAAGTGAGGAACTTTGATTTGTGATATTTTATTTAGGGAATATATTATTGTATTTAGGAGGTGATCCAAATGAGATTGAGGTTCCTCTTCACTTTAGTAGAAGATTGTAAGAAGATTTCCCTTTACCGAGAAAGATTGTATAAAAGTGATTCTTCGTCTTCAAAAAATAATTATAGTAGAATTCCAAGAAGAGTTTTAGAAGTAGATGTAGGTAAGATTTTTTTTAAACCAATATAAATCAATTTACATTCTCTCTTCCTTATCTTCTTTAAATTATTTTCCAATTGTTTAATTGATATACATTAAGCAATTTCCTTACCCTTATTTACATTTATTGTTGTTAACTGAGTACTTTGGTTAGAGAAGTTGTTGAATTTTTCAAACACCTAATTCAACTCGTCTTCTCTTGGATGCCATTACGTACTAAAAAATGATATCAAAGTAGCTCTACTAGGTTAATATTTCTAACGAAATACTATTAAAAAATCAAAATGTTATATTTAGGAGTCTCATCATCATCATTCAACCAAGAGGGATTAAACATTAGAAGACTTATGAGAAAACTAGGATGAGATTCTTTTTAATTACCACAAGTTTAGACTTATGGGAAATAGTGTCTCTTTATTCATGAGAAAATTGTAGATAACAAAAAGATCCAAATTAAAGGAAAAATGAGACCCTCAAGAGATTAGTTTTTATAAATAGTTGGGTCATACACATCCTTTTTTATACATTTGGAAGAAATAAATTTAATAAGGCCTCCATGTGCAAATTAACTCATGAAATTTGACGTACTTTAGTAATTACACATGAGGGAATTAATGAAGTCATAGGAAGCAAAGTAAGCATGCTAGCACATCAATCTAGATTGTTTAAAATGAAGCATGATAAAAGCATATCTAACATGTATACTATATTCATTAATAACATTAATGCCCTTAAAGATATTGGAAAGACCTATACTAATGTTGAAATAGTAAGAAAGTTGTTTAGGTCACTTCCAAAAACGTGGCAAGCTAAAGTGAAGAAGCCAAAAATCTAATAACACTACCATTGGAGGAATTTATTAAATCTCTCACTACATACAAAATGAAGCTTTAAGAGACATAAGAAGAAATAATGCTTCCAAAGAAAAAAAAATAGCATTTAAAGCCTCAAAGGAAGAATCAAACGAAGAGGAAGATGCATTAACTAGTGAAAGTGAAGAAGAAAGACATTGACTTACTCACTAGAAATTCTCCAAAAGAAAGGATTTTAAAGAAGATAAAAGTGATCTAAACATAAATCCTCTTAACATTATTTGCTTTGAATGTAGAAAACCTAGACATATAAATTCACAATGTCTTTTACTCATAGATAATGAGAAGTATGAGAGAAACTATAAGAAAGAAAAGAAGGACAAAAAGAAAATACTTGAATCATCCACTTGGGATGACACAAATGAAATCAAAAGCGAGCGTCGGAAAGAAGAGATAACTCATATATGCTTCACCATTATGGATAATGATGAGATAACATTCAACTATAATTCTTGTGATAATGATAATGATATTGATTTGATATACAATGAATTAGTTCAAACTCTTGAAATCACGAGCATAAAAAAAGAAAAATTATCCTCAAAACTTAAATAAACTTAAAAGAACCTGGATGCATACACGACCATATATTTTCATGGCAAAATGAGTATGGATTTAATAACAACTTCCAATATCTTTTTCTTGATAAGGATGGTAACCACTCGGTCACTTTTATGACTTAAGCTTGATGTGCATTTTTTTAATTCAGGTTTAATTTAAAGTTTGGGCTTAACTGAATTCAAATAATCCAAAATTTGATAGTATCGAGAGTTAAATAGTTAATAATTCATTTAATTTATTTGAGTGAACTGACGTGACTTTTTAAGTTTGAGACTAACTTAAAATTCTACTGATTCAAGTAAGACTGAATCCAAATTATCAACCTATCTCTAGACTTATCAAGCCCTTATTTTAGTACTAAAAAGGCTTAATTAAAGTGATAAATGAAAAGGAAGGTTTTAGGTCGACGAGGAACTAGAAACTAAGTAATGGATAGAGATCAATCGAATTTTCAAACGTAAGATACATCATGACAAGTCTTGTCACAAGGGTATGCACAGTCAATAGCTTTCACTTCCCTGCGATCGAAGTACCAATCTCCAACAGATTCTGCAAGACTCTGCAACCATTTTCGTAATGTTTTATATCAGAATAGATCAAATTAAACAACTCTTAATCTGTATTTATCCATAATGTATGCGTACCTTATTATATATGAGGTGAGTACCATTGGATAACCAAGCGTCTTGCCTCTCTAACTGGCAGTGAACGAAGCATGAATTTATGAACAGACCATTTTGTTTAGACGTCGAGAAGACTCTTACTGCCTCCAGCATTTGATTCCTCAGGTCTATTTCACAGAGAAATCAAATTAATATAAAATTTGTAAAATTCTAATTAAATATAATTCATTGTAAAATTAAAACCAAACATGGTTGATTGATAGAATCAGAAAAGTCACCTTGGAAAAATTGAAGCTGACACGAACTGCAAAAGGTTCGATTTTGTTTACATCTGTTCCATACCCCGTAAGGATCAGCTGATGGTGATATTACACTAAATTGGAGCTGATCGTCGCCAAATTCCAACCAAAATTAGAAGTGATTAAACTAACTAATGATATAAGGAGTTGGACATAAAGAAGGTATTGATGCGTATCATCACCTGCCATGAATCATAGGCAGCATTAACAACAAACAATGGAGTCTTCACACCATTAATCAGATTCTGGGGGAAGAAGCACTGCAAGAGACGCAGATTCTCAATCGACCATGTCACTATTCTTTTATTTTAAATATCACGACATTTTAGTAATTTATTCAATATTTAATCCTTTATGAATAATACTCTCTTAAAACCATATAACATATACCAAAGTTGGATCCATCCGACGGGTACAACTGGTAGGCAGGTTCTTTTCGACTCCCTGAAATTTAGCAAAAACATGTAACACATAAATATGAGAACATGCAAGAATAGGTATAATAACTTCGTATAAAGGGCGAACTTTGCAATAGTTGGAGTAATAGGTAAGGTCCTTTTATGACTCTCACAGTACAGAGCCTTATCAACGGGAATTTGCCCTTCGGTCCTTGATTGGATGGGCTTATATTAATAAAACTTTTGTTAATAGATCTTTTCTAAGAAGTCAGTTAATTGTTTGACTATTATTTAAAAAAGAACTTTTTTTAAAGAACTTCATATAATAGACTGTTTTGCAACATAAAAATATAAATAACTTTTAGTTTCAACTATATTTTATTTTTTAATAAAAATTATTTATGCATATAAATATTATTTAAAATATATTAAACAATATGTAAGGCATAATATAATAATTATTATATAATTTTAAACCATATGAAACATAAATAAAAATATATCTAACCAAATCTTTTATATAGATTATAGCATAAGTAAAATTAATATAAAAATAAATATTAAAACATATAAAAAATCAAATAATATTATATAAATTTTAAAATAAACGTGAAGATGTGTTCGTGAATATTGTGAGAATTGTGTATAAAACATAAGGGCAAAAAGAACTAAAAAATATACTCATTAATTGATCTGCAAAATCTACCTGAAAAGGTGTTTTTTATTAAAAGCTTCAAATTGAGCTTCTTAAAAAGTTGTATTTAAAAAAAAAGCTATATCTATTGAAAAAGTACTTTTTTCATTTTACAGCAAAACACTCATTTTAAAAAAATTACATTGAAAAAAAGTGCTCATTCACCTTATAAAAGGTCAACCAAACAGGCAATTAGTCAATTAATGTAATAGCCTCATCCTTCCCACTTAAAATGATTGATTTCTGTCTCCTCCACTTTGAAGTAACTATAGAGTTGGTGAACATATACCTGTAAGTTAACCACTGCTCCCAGCATTTCTCGTAGATGGTGCTTCCCTTTAAGATCAATTCTACAATATGTTTTAAAAATTGTAACAAATATAGAAATTAGAGTCAACAATAAGGTTTTGAGGACTCCAAAACAAAACATATTATCTTAGAAAAAGCATAATCTTACGCATCAAGAAACATTCCAGCATCAGTAACGCATTTGACTTTAGTGGAAGCTGGAAATAGATTCCTGAACCCGTCACAATGTAGTACTGAAGCTATAGCCCCGGAGGAGCATCCTGAAAGAATAACCTGATAAAAAAAAGAGTAATGTAAATATAAATTATAAAATTAAGGACTATACACGTAATTAATGAAGTTAATTAATTATAGACCTGTTTAGCATGCCGCATTCCTTTAGCCATTAACGTCTGGATTGCAGCTTTCCAAATGCGTTGTCCCCGATAATAGAGCTTTGCTGTCTGAGTTTAGGAAGCGGTTCAAGTTAATGGTAGCTAACTAGAAGTGAGAACTATATTATAGTTTGGCCCTCCCCACTGAATACCTTATTTTGGCCCTCCCCACTGAAAGAAGCTCCATCACAGTAACGTAGCTTCACTCTGTTCCAGTTGAAGAAATCTGCAATTAATCAATCCGACGTTTGTTAGTAATTTAGACGACAGACCCTTTTTCCTTTTAAATTGAAAAGGAGGAGAGTAACAGACTCACCAGGATTTTCTTCTGATTTGTTGCTTAACATTCCAATGAATGGCAATTCCTTTTCCATGAAATATGAAGAACCAAGCCTTGTTGTTTTCCTCTGCATACAGTCATCGGTGCTGTTGCACCAGCTTCCTCCCTGAATCATCACCAATATGTTTATTTATCACTCAGCTCTACAGGTTTCAATTCAACTAAAGTAAAAGCAAAAACAACTAAAAGTTTCATCACTTACCTCAAACTGAATGATCCAGCTATGTCTACCCGCTTCAGACCCGCGGTGCAAGTGGTAACCAGGCAATGACCCATCCAAGCAGACTGAAACATATGCATTTTGAAGAATTCATCATGAGGATATATACATATAATATGTTATATATAAACGAAAAGTGCAATTATGTTTGTGTGTGTGTACCAGCTCCTTGTGAGCGAGCTCCCTTGATGAGTGTAAGTGGTACCATGAGGAAGAGGGATGGATCAAAAACAAAAGGTGGCGGCGGTGGCGATGGTGGTGGCGCCGGCGCCGCTCTGCACGCCTCCATAGACGCCAAACTCCGAAGTCGTCCCTCATCTTTAGCTTTCACGTAATCAGTAGCAGTAGCAGTGGTGCTGACAAAACTACATGCCCACAAGTGCAATAGCACCACCACAACCATTAACACCACCTTGTTCATTCTAAACAATGGATATATCCAAATCCACTTCACCTTCTTAATCGGGCACTCGAACATGCAAACTGATCCAATATACATTGGCATGGACGAAGACTACAGCCTATCCTTAGCTGTATGTAGATAAACAAAACTTTAGATGGATAGGCACATGGTATGTAAATGCATTCTTATATTTTACTACTGCCATATATAAATGCTATTATTTCACTTATATTTAATCTCAGATCTTATCTAATAAGAAACAAAAAGAATGCCCTGCGAAATATTTAGGGGCTGTTTAGTTTCATTTTTTTCATGCGTTTTTCGTTGCCGTTTTAAAGAAAAAAGAAACAATCGGTTAAAACTTGTTTGGTCGAGGATTTTGCGATTTTTCGTTTTCAAAAATAAGAAAACCACAACAAATTTACGAAAACTCAAAAATAACGTTTTCGTGTGTTTTTAAAACAAGTTTTTTGTTTTCGTGTATTTTAAAAACAGATTTTCATATTTCACGTTCCTTGCGCCGCCGACTTTGCATCTTCAGCCTCTTCCACTGTTAAAAAGTCTTGCATATAGAAATCAAGTTAAAAAGTCTTGCATATAGAAATCAACTTCATCGTCTTCTGTTTATCTTTTGTAGCTCATCACATCACGTAATTTTCAAGTTTGTTTTTGTATATGGTTATTTGTATTCTAACCCGTTGCTTGCTTGTTATTTGTGTTGTTTTTGTGTGTGGTTATGCGTTTATAATACTATTTTTTCAAAAAATTTGACAGACCTTTAAATAACTAATAAGGTTAAAGTCACAAGTTTGAGTGACAGAAACAATCTTTTTGTAAAATTCAAAGAGAAAAAGTTGTATATAATTGATGACTCTCTTCCGATCTTAACAAAGCGGAGAGCTTTATGCATTGAGACAGTCTTTTACGTTCTTTCAAGAATTTATTTAATGCACAATGACGACATAATAAGAGGAAAAAAAAAGCTTTGTTATTTATGAATTTTTGCATGGTCAAGAAAAGTATTTAAAACCAAAAACAAACAAATCTTGGGTCAACTATTATTTTAAACTAACAATTTGGAAGGGAATGATTCCAGGCTCATGCTTGTTTGTAATAAAGAAAGAAAGAATAAAGTGAACATATAGCAATGCACAAGTTGAGCAAGTTGCTTGTGGGATTGGAAAGACACGGTCATGCCTGTACTATAACTAAGCCGGAAAGGCTGGTGTTGATCACATGCAAACTCAGTTTAGAATCTATCCAAATTAAGAAAGACCCCAACAGTTATAATTTTAAATCGGCAAGTTGATTGATGGTATAGCAATTTGGATATTCAAAGGAGATTAATATCATCAAGTGATTATGACCCTTTCAGTTTCTTCTTCTGAGCAAGTGCAACGCTGCTAGAGTCTAATAGGCGAACGTTGCTTCCATGCTCTCCAATAATCCCGTAAAGCCATAGTTTCTTGGCATCAGAGATGACATCCGGTTGGATCGGAATTGGGTTTTGTATAATTCAAATCTTATTTGAAATTAGTTTATTGGATTCAATCTCAGTCAGAAGCTTATTCGAGTTTTGAATTTGGAGATAAGGGCATAAGTTTTTTATACGATGCCTGAGAGAAACTATGTATCTGTGTAATTGCTTGATTTCTATGTAGAAATAGAGAGCTGAGAAGAAAAGATGAAATGAATGTTATATTTTGGTGTGTATATTCATGTATACAATAGGGGTATTTACATATGTTGGATGAGTCTAAATAAAGAAGAAATTCACCGTGATAATTATATAGTTATATCTATGATTCTAGGACTAGATTAATGCCAAATTAATATTAATAGTTAACTTCTAAAGTGAGATCTACAAAATGTCAAGGAGGATGTGACTTTATGAAGATATATACAATATGAGATTGTGACGAGATATGAACAAGGAGAACATGCTGTCAAATAAGATGACAGTCGATCTTGATGTGTTTGGTCCATTTATAAAAAACATCGTTATGAGCAATTTGTATAACACTGTGGTTATTGCAGTAGAGAAGAATTGCATATGAGAAAGATACACCCATATCTTGAAGAAACCATCATAAACAGATGAGTTCGGAGGTGGTATCAGCAAGAGTTCTATATTTGGCTTCTATATTAGAGTGGGAGAGAATTATTTGTTTCTTGTTGTGCCATGAAATAAGAGATGTCCCCAGCAAGAAACATTGGCCTTGTTTGACAATCAACTGATTGCATTAGCTGTTAGCTAATTCTATCAGCTGTTAGCTGATAGCTGATTCGGTCAGCTGATTTGATTAGCTGATTGTATTAACTGTTTGTCATTTGATGTTTGGTAAAATTAGCTGTTTATGTATAGAATGACTATTGAGGACATAACTTTTAAAAAAATTATAAGGGTTTGAATATTAAATATCTTAGCATTTCTTTCAATATTTTTATAGGAATTTAGATTTTAGATATTAAATTTTACAAAAATTAAGCTTATAACTCTAATAAGAACATATAATAATAACAAGAATAATAATAATAACAACAACAACAATAACAACTACTACTACTACTACAATAACAAAAACAACAACAATAATAATAATCATGATGATGATGATGATACGTCCAAATATAAAATATAACAATACAAATGAAGTTTAACAACACAATTTAAATAAAGCAAAAGAAATGAACATCATCATTTAAAGCAAAGGTTTATAATAATTCAAGATCGACGCCTAACTGCCATTAATCGAAGGGATGATCGAGGCGCCAGTGAAGCTAGAGTCGAACCACAGGTGAGGGGGTGGAACCGAGAAGAGGAGGGGTTTAGGCGTGATGAGCGCTGGAGAAGGGGATATGCAAGCGACGATCCCCGACCACCAGATTGGAGGCGCGATTACAAGCCTAGGAGAATTGAGATGCCCATTTTTAAGGGGCAAGATCCAGACACATGGGTGAATCGGGTAGAACGTTTTTTTTCCTGCTAGGAGGCATATGGTGGAAGAAAAAGTGGAGCTGGCGGCGCTGAGTTTTGATGAAGAAGCTTTGGCATGGTATCGGACGGTCGAAGCCACGGGTGTGATTCCGACCACTCCATGAGGGCAGTACATGCCAAAGATTCTTATCTATCAAGCAAGAGGGGATGGTTCTAGATTATCGAAAGCGATTTTGGGCACTAACTACATCTTGCTGTGAGTTAACGCCAGAGGTGATGAAGTGCACCTTTATTAAAGGGTTGTAGCGTCAAATCAGGTATGAATTGAATCTGCTTAAGCCCTGAGGGCTGACTAAGATAATTGAGACGGCTTTGGGGACAGAAGAGAAAAATCAGGAGATGAGAAATTATAGATATAGCTGACAGATCAACACGAGGAGAATGGAAGAAGCAAAAGGAGGGTTCATGGAGAGGGAAGGTCGAAGAGGGGGAGAAAAAAAATTGAGAAGAGTGTTCGAGAAACGGGGTTTAAGAGGCTTTTGGCCTCATAATGGCAAGAAAAGAAGGATAGGGAGCTATGTTTTAAGTGTGATGAGAAATTCACTCCAAGGCACCGATGCAAGAATAAGTAGCTGCAGGTCCTCTTAGTGCTAGATGAAAAGGAGGAAATCGAAAGTGAGAGAGAGGAGGAAGAGAGTGCTGAATTGGCAGTGAGTTCAGTAGTAGGGTTAACTATGCCAAAAACTATAAAGATGAGCGGGAAAATAAGGGAATTGGAGGTGATTTGTCTGGTAGATTTGGGTGCCTCCTATAATTTCATTTCCATAAGGCTAGTTGAGGAATTGGTATTAGAATTGGAGGAAACTAAGGGTTATGGAGTAGTCATGGGAAATGGGGTAATAGCGAAGAGTAAGGGAATTTGTAGGAAAATTCCATTAGTGGTCCAACAGTACCACATAACAGAAGATTATCTTCCTATGACCCTCAACGGTTGTGACTTGATACTAGGGGTCAAATGGTTACAAACTTTGGGAGAGATGGTGGTTAATTGGGCTAAACTTACTATAAAGTTCCGGGAGAAGGAGAAATGGGTGATATTGAAGGGGGATCCCAGCCTTACCCAAGGGTTGATTGGTTTGAAAACTTTGATGGTGAAGACTGAAGAAGAAGATGAATTGTTCATGGTACATGTCAGTATTTTGAAGCAGAATGGGGATATGGAATCTGGTGTGCTACCCGAAGATGTGCAGTAATTATTAAGTGGGTATGAGGATGTTTTCAACATGCCAAGGGGGCTGCCACCACCTAGGGAGATAGAACATATGGTACATTTAAGGGAAGGAGCAGGACCTATAAGTGTCAGGCCATACAGATATCCTCAATGCCAAAAGGCAGAAATAGAGAGACTAGTGGAGGAGATGCTGACAGCGAGAGTTATTCAACCTAATGTCAGCCCTTGTTCAAGCCTTGTCTTGCTAGTGCGGAAGAAAGACAATAGCTGGAGGTTTTGTGTGGACTATAGGGCTTTAAATTGGGCTACGATGTTGGATAAGTTTTCCATCCCCATGATAGATTAATTATTGGATGAACTATTTAGATCGAAGGCGTTTTCAAATTTGGATTTAAAATCTGATTACCACCAAATCAGGGTAAGCCCGAAAGATGTAGAGAAGACAACCTTTAGGACACACCACGGACATTATGAGTTCTTGGTGATGCCCTTTGGGCTCACCAATGCCCCTGCTACTTTCCAAACCTTGACGAATAGGGTATTCAGCAAGATTTTGAGGAAGTTTGTGCTAGTATTCTTTGATGATATATTAATTTATAGTAAGACCATGGAAGATCATGTGGGCCATTTGATGGTAGTGTTGGAGTTATTGCGGGAGAATCAATTATATGCCAATATAAAGAATTGCCCAGTTGGAGTTAGAGTATTTAGGGCACGTGATATCAAGAACAGGGGTTTCAGCGGATCCAAACAAACTCTAAACTATGATGGAGTCGCCTAGATCGAGAAATGTCAAGGAATTAAGAGGGTATTTAGGGCTGACCGGTTACTACAGGAAATTTGTGAAGGATTATGGAAAAATTACCGCCCCATTGACACAATTGCTGAAGAAGGAAGGGATCAAATGGCCAGAGGAGGTAGAAATTGCATTCAATCAGTTGAAGTCTGCTATGTGTTCTATTGCATTTTTGGCTTTACCCAATTTCCAACAACACTTCATTATGGAGATTTTAAAAAAATGCATTTGGAATTGGGTTGGGAGCAGTGCTGATGCAAAATGGCAGGCTAATCGATTATTTCAGCCAATCCTTGTCACCTAGAGCCCGTGGAAAGTCAATTTATGAGAGGGAGCTCTTGGAAATTGTCCTCTCGGTAAAGAAGTCGCGACCATATCTTTTGGGGCAACAATTCATCATTAGAACTAACCAACAAAGCCTTAAATATCTACTTGAGCAAAGAATGATTGCGGTGGATCAACAAAAGTGGGTCACTAAGCTGTTGGGGTACGATTTCAAAGTGGAATACAAACCGGGGAAGAGCAACAAAGTAACAGATGCTTTATCAAGGAGAGGGGAGTTAGTGGACAGCCAAGTAATAGGAGTTTCTCAAGGGGTAATCATATTCGAATCATTGCAAGAGGTAGAAGAGGATGATCAGCTGAAAGCTTTGAAGGCTGAAATTTCCAAGGAAACCCCCAGTAAGCTGCCTTTTGCTTTGGTACATGGTAGATTAATATATGATGGGAGGTTGGTGCTTAGTAAAACTTCAAAGTATATTTCTCTTCTTTTAAGGGAAGCACATGAATCTCATTGATAAGAAGTTGGCCAAAGAGCTTTATTGGAAAGGAATGAAGAAACAAGTAGTCACGTATGTAGCTGAGTGTGTTACCTGCCAACAACAGAAATATGCAGCTTTAACTCCTGCAGGACTTATGCAACCATTGCCAGTCCCTAATCATATTTAGGAGGATCTATCCCTTGATTTCGCATACGGATTACCAAAATCGGGGGGTTATGACACTATCTTAGTAGTGGTGGACAGATTGAGCAAGTTTGCTCATCTTGTGCCTTTGAAACACCTTTCACAGCGGGGACTGTAGCTGTGCTTTTCACTAAGGAGATTGTACGACTCCATGGTATCCTGAGATCCCTAGTGTCAAATAGGGATAAGGTAATTTTAAGCAAAGTGTGGGAAGAGTTGTTTAAGCTGACGGGCACTCAACTAAACCGAAGCTCCGCCTACTACCCTCAATCGGATGGTCAGACCAAGGTCACTAATCAGACAATAGAGGCTTATCTTCATTGTTTTACTAGAGACAAGTCTCTTCAATGGTACAAATGGTTGCATTGGGCCGAATATTGCTATAACACCTCTTTCCATTCGTCCCTAGGGACTTCTCCTTTTAAAGTGGTCTATGGAAGGGAACCACCACCAATTTTAAGATATGGAGTGCAGAAAACGGTGGTGGCTAGCATGGAGCAAATGTTACAAGAGAGGGATGCCATGATAGAGGAGTTGAAGAGCCATTTAGTGACGGTGCAACAGAAATATCTTGTTTTATCAGTTTAACTTCCGGTCTCATTTTTAAAACATTGATTCTAACAATTAACAATTAACTAATAAATAATAATAATAATAATAATGATAATAATAATGATGATGATTATTATTATTAATATTATATGATGTAAAAATTATTATATACATTCCAACAAAATAATCAATTCAATTTTATATTAAAAAAGATCAATTGTATTTTAAAATTTATAATTTTACTCAAGTTTATAATATTAATATTAATTAAATGCTAAAATTTAAATTATTAAAAATATAATTCAATTTTCATATTATTAATTTTCCTAAATTGCACTACGACATCAATTAAATTCATCAGCAATATGTGAAATTTTAATAAACCAAAATTTTTAATAAATTTTATTTTAATTAAAATAATTCCCATTATTTTATTAAAAATTTCATACATACATACATACTACATATATATATATACACACACACTACACCAACGAAAATAATTATATAAATTAACGTAAGCTAACTTTTAAAATATATTGGTTATAAATTATAATAATTTTATAATTCAAATTTTATATTTAAAATATAGGTTACATGAAAATTTTAATGTTTCCATATTAAAGAGAATACCTTCTCCAAAGTAATGCCTCGTGAGAATGAGTAGAGAAGCAGGACAAGTCGTTAACCGACAGTCGCATTAAAGAGAAGCATCTTAAGTAGCTTACATTTGCTTGCTCCAAAGTGTGGGGAAATTTGCACTTGGAGTCTTGGACTCGAGATTCTCACCCCAGATGTTCAGGATTCAAGACACGGACCTCGTGTCGTCAGAACACGGGCTTTTAGATCCTCCCACCTATCCCATAATCAGAACCATATTAAATTTTCAACAGAATCATACAAAACCCGTTTCCGGATTCGTAGTCATCGTCATCTTCCTCTCTTTCTTAGGAGCGCAACTGTGTACTTGATTAATTACCGAGACAGTGATGACAACTCTTGCAGGTTCTTGCGCCAATCTCGTCTTTAGCGGAAATGGAGAAAAGGGGTTTTGCTCTTTCAGGGAGTTTCGTGTTAACAGGCACGAAGTCAGTTTCTTGCTTCCTTCTAAGAAGATTGTTAATAAAGTTGGCTTCTTGCATTTGATAATGATGAAACAGAAAGCTTACCGTCCTGTTTCTGCATCTTCTTCTTCTTCTCCATCTCCTGACATTCAGGTATGAACTCACGAACTCTTGTCTTTCGTTTGTAGTCTCTTTATTTTCGTTCGAGTCCAGCAAAGTTTCAAGCTTGGAGGAGAATCAGAACAATGTTCAAGAAACTCTCTCTTCGTACTGATTTGTTTTCGTGAATAAAGAAATCACCTGAAATTGAAACTGGTTTTCATCTCTTGTAGGTGGATGTGGAAACTGCAGAAACCCAGAACGGAGCAGCAACATGTAAGTTCTTCTTATTCTAGTTCTGATCCAGCTCATTTCTTATTCTGGGTCTGAGTTCTTAGTTCAAATATGTGACTGCTCTCTGTTCTTCAGATCAATTAAAGACGGCCCGTGTCAAGTTCCTGCTACAGAAAGAATGCTCCTTTGGAGAACAGTTTCTGATAGTTGGGGACGATCCTATGCTTGGCTTGTGGGATCCCACAAAAGCTATACCAATGAACTGGTCAGATGGGCACTATTGGACTATTGAACTAGTAAGCAGAAAGCTAGAAACTTTTCAAGAATTCATACATGTTTTTTCACTTTCAAGTGATAATGATTGCTTGATTTCTGGTATAGGATGTTCCAACTGCAAAAGTTGTTCAGTTCAAGTTTGTACTCAGAGGAATCACAGGGAGTATTATATGGCAACCAGGACCGGATCGAGTACTCCAGACCTGGGAAACTGATAACACCATTGCTGTGTTGGAAGATTGGGAAGCTCCTGAAGATCAGAAAATAACTGAGGAAGAACCATTTGCTAATGGAAACGAATTGCTTACTGCAAAACCTGAAATGCTAATAGTAGCCGAGAACTTGACACTTCAAAATGTGCAACAGTTTCTCGGTTCAAATGAAGGAACTGCGATTGCTGATGCAGATCCTGAACAGGAACCATCACTAGCAAGTAAAGAGTGCCCAATAATGGACAATAGCTCTCCTTTAGAAGAGACAGCTATTATAGGAAATAATGGCAGAACTGTGACAGAAATCTCAGAAAGTGTTACTTTCCAGGAAAATCTGGTTACACATGCAGGAGATCCTGTTCTGGTACCTGGTCTATCTCCAATATCAGCAATCTTTGGTAAAGTAACAACAGATGATGAAGGTGAGACAAGTACTGCATTTGATGCGTCAGTTGGAGTTAGTGAAGTTAAGAATCATAACTTGCCTGAGGTAATTGCTAAATGAACTTGATGCCCTATGTTTCTTCATTTCTACTAAGTTTACTACTAATGAAATAGCAGCATCCATCTTCCAGTCTCCATTTCGGGGAGAAATGCTACTGAAAGTTTGTGATCTAAGTTAATGCTTTGTAGAATATGAAAGATTGAATAAATGGAATGGTCATTCAGAGTTTATTATGCATTGCTCTACTTGTTTTCTTATCAGCTATCCAAAATTTCCTGCACTTGCCTTTCATGTTCCTGCTGTCACACTTTCCAATGTAATAAGGGATGTGAAGATTGACATATGGAGAGTTGATTCTTATATATTTAATAAAATATTAATGGAGACAATTTTATCTCATTTATTTAAAAAATTGAAACTTAATTGAAAACTTTGGAAAAATAAATACTGATAAAAAACAACAAGCATTACAAGTTTGATTGTAAATTATTAATGCAAGGCCTAAGAACACTGAATGAAAAGGCATGATCACAAGAATCTGCATAAAGAATCCATCCACAGAGAAAAGAAATTTGCTAATTACAAGAACATTAGAATGAATGTTCATCAAACCTGTATACCAGATTCCTGAAACTTGTAACAGTAGTCACTTTGCAGTAACTAAACCCTTGTGTTTCATGTTTCTTTTCCTTTTTTTTTTCTTCACTTTCCTGGCAATTAACTGAGCCTGTAAATTTTAGTTAAACCAGAAGCAAGAAGAACAGAATCAGGCATTTAACGGTGAGGTGCAGCTTGAAGAGAATCTGAAGCAAGAGTTAGTATCAAGAGAGGAAAAGCATCATCAAGCAGAGCCAAATGGAAACAGGATTGTGGAAAATGACATTCAATGGTTGCAGAAGCTGTTGATAAACTTAGGATTGATTTAGAGTTTTCTTCACCTGCGTGTTAGTTCCTACAGATTTTGCCATAGAATTACTGTTACAGCTGTGTCTTGTATAGAACTTGTTTTGTTCAGGCAGTGAAATTGTATTTGATGGGTCAGATCTCATTGCTTATATATATTATTATAACTTAAGATAATTATAATAAATTGTTAATTTAAATCAAATTTAATTAATTCAGTACAAGTTTAAGAGCTGAGTCGTGTATTTTATCGTTATCTTTTAACCGAAATTTAAGAGAAGAAATTTAAAAATATATATAAATTAGAAATTTTTCAAAAATTTTAACTTTATTTTTTAAAAGTTTCTTAAATTATAGAGAAAATTTATGTTTTTTCACCTTATTTTTAAAAATAATTTCCTTGTATAAATATTTGATAAATTTTAATTTATATCAATAATTTTAATTAATTGATATATTATTTATATCATATATGTTTTAAAAAACCTGGTAGGTAATAAATGGCCTTCAGCTTTCTAAATATTATGTTAATATTAACGTAATATTTTTATTTTTTTTAAAAAGTACATCTCACTATCACACATGTATAACAGTGAAACCTACTATATGATTTTTTTTAAAAATAATTATGTGATTGTAAGATCTATTTTTATTTAAAAATATAAAATAATATCATGTTAATATGATATTTAATTGACGGTATTTTAATTTTTAATATGGGTATAGTGTAGAGCTTATTAACAAAAATTGAGTTTGGGTTAACCATTGTCAAAATAACTAAAACTAATCATTTGAATAGTTCATCCTTACCACTTATAAACCATCTAATATTTTTATATTTAGTTAATATGAGATTTTTTAACACTTCCCTTTACGTGCAACTGGGACTAAATATCCAGTTGTCATTTAAAAAGAATACAGTGGTAATCGGTTCAGGTTGTTGGGATTGAGTATCGAGACGGACAACCGAGAAATTAATAACCCGGAATAAACATGTTCTGATACTATATTAGAATTTTTAATATAAATAAAATGTAGAACTCATTAACAAGAATTAAGTTTGGGCAATCATTGTCAAAATAACTATAACTAGTCATTTGAATAGTTAACGCTTACCACTTATAATTAATTTAACATTTTTATGTTTAATTAATTTAAAATTCTTCAACATATAATTGCGAGACTTATTTTTTATTTAAGAAATAAAAATAATGTCGTGTTAATATAATATTTAATTGACGGAGCCTTAGTTAGGTGGAAAGGCATAATCATTTTCATATCATGGAAAAAGGAACAGCAGAAGTCAACAACCACATCGCTGATGCTAAGTTTGCTTAAGTACTAACTTTTAAGCCTTGAAATTAGCACCAAACCAAACTATACTGCGTACGCTGTGGGGAACCCTGTACTATTTAATATCACCCATTCACCTTTTGTTTTACAGGTCTAGTCACGTGTAGAGAAGACTTTTGGGTCCAAATTTGACCGACTCAGTCTACTGATCTTTAGACTGTTACTTGTTGACATATTTATTGAAAAAGGAACAGATGTGTAGATTGGCTGTCAAATTATGCTGGTCAGTATGTTATTGTGTTACTTATTTTATAAATATATCCATCGGGTGTCATCTTCTCGAGGATATATCAAGAGCTGAGATCCCTCGTCTTAGCATATAATTTCCTTATTTATCTGTTTATAAAAAATTGATATTATCTTTTTTATTTTTGATTATTTTGGTATTTAAATAGTAAAATTAATGTTTATTTTATTTTATAAGATAAAAGGTTAACATCAAGTAGAGACATTATAGATGATGAAGTGAAGACATTGATGTAGTCTTATGTTGAAGTTTCACCGGAAAGCTTCTTTCAGTCCTTATCATGTAGAGATTTGAATTTGAATTTATTTTAGATAGATATCTTTGTCAGATATAATTAGATTATGATTATAATAGGGAAACTCTATAAAAATGGCGTTCTTCACAATAGAATGCATAATTCTCTTCTTACTTTTCTCTCAATTTTTTGTTTTTCTTTTATTTTTGTTATTGGAGTAAAAGTCATGTCTGGTTAAACTCAATTATTATGATTCAAGGAGATTCAATATTGTAGTTGTAACCTTGCGAAGTTTTGTATTCTAAACCTTTTATTCATATTTTGATTCAAGTATTTCTTGTTTTGAGTTCTTATATTTGATGAATGATTAATATTTGATTAATTTAACAATTTAATTTAATGTTGATTATTCTATCACTATCTATAAATTCAATTATCAGTAATTGCCACGAAGGATTAGTATAAAGAGTAAATAATTTATTTACGAATTTTCATATTTAACTTGTGATAAACAAGAAAACTAAATTGGATAGTTACAATTATCTCGATTATTTAATTTAAGGTTTAGTCTTTTTCACTAAGCTTATTGCTATCATTTATTTGATATAGAATGATAAGTTTTAGTTTGAATAATTAATTTAGGAAAATTTGAGACTTATTATGACTATCATAATATGTTTCGATTAACTGCTTGAATCGTAACACTTATTTGTTTAGACCGATCATCAATTTTGCAATTAGATGATATATTTCCCTTCAATTGAAGTTGCGTATTTTTGAATTTATCACTTTTATATATTCGGTTAATTTATTTTTGTTCCTTGTTAATTTTAGTTCATTAATTAATTAATCCAACCCCTCCTCCCCCTCCCTCCCAAAATTTTATTTTATTACTTGAAATTAAGAAATTAGTGTTTAGTTCTCTACAGATTCGATCTAGTTCCACGACTACTACAAGAAGTTGGAGAATTCAAATTATTTTGGGAGCTTTGACAACCTGACCATCTACCCCTAGGTCCACTAGTCAAGTTTGTATTGATAGGGTCACAGGTTGAGCCTCAAGCTTGATTCTTTTTAAAAGGGGCCTCGGGTTGAACTCAAGTTGCATAGGTTTGACCCAACCGGAAACTTGAAAAAAAAAAGATGTCAATTTCTATTTTTAATTAAAAAATAGGTTAGATCAGACGTAGTCAAGCTCAAGTTCTAGCCCTGTTGTCTCAGACCTGATTGAGCTATTGAGGTAAGTCAGCCTAAGTCGAAACCAAAAATTCTCATGCAGTGACGGAGCCAGGAATTTAAGATAGGGGGCTCAAAAATTAATTTTTTAAAATTTTAGGGGGCCCAGTACACCACTAACCCTTAAATAACTCTATCTTCATATATATATATATATATATAATAATTTAAAAAAAACTTGGGGGCCAGTGATCCCCAAGTCTCAACGTAACTTCGTCA
>JANVCL010000213.1:5618889-5635670 GCA_026546855.1 Erythroxylum incrassatum | reverse complement strand
ATCGGTACGTACAAGGAGTCACCACATTGGATGAACTCTCACACTGCCGCTACTGAAACTCACCTGAAACCTTGATCTCAACTTCCCTTCTAATGACCAACTGAGCTACCCGTGTGGGCAGAATGATGGTACTTCTTGAAGCAAAAGATTGAATCCCCAACCCAAAGGGCGATAGTACTTCTTGTTACTTGATGAAGTTGCGCGTGAAGAAGACTACGAAAAACAATACCTTATTCTTGAAATACTTTATATTAAATAGCTCAGACGATCTTGAAAGTGATTAAGATTATATTTTCCTCCTTGAGGTGGACCGTGTACACATGATTGAGTTATTGATTGTGATATAATAAATTTAGAAATTAGTATAAGAGATTAATATTCTAGAAAGAGAAACTTCATACCAATATAATATTTTGATTTCTGGTAGCAGGCATGATTTAAATAAAGGACAAACTTTAGTGCACAAGATTCCTCACTTTAAGAAAGCCAAACGAGTCATCAATCGTATTTTTTTTTTTTACATTTTTGCAAAAGGGTTATTTTTATTATTCCAACTCGTAATCTTCTGATCACAAATTCAATTACTCAGAGATTCGACCTTAGTTGAAGGTAGGACCAGAAGAGGCAATAATGTATAACTATTGTCCTCTGCTTAACCTGTAGTTAATAGTACTTTTAGCATCTCTGCTCTGCTAGACATATGTCCGTCCACCATTATTATCATGTTCAGTGCTTTTTCTCATTTGTGTTCATCAATGGGCCACTATTTAGCTGGTCGCCAAGATCAGGAATTATGTGCCACGAAAGAAGGGGACACATTATAATCTATTCCTTAGAAAAGGAACGGTCACATGGCAATTCATGCCCAAACAATGATGTTTTGATTCTTACGAGTCAACAAAGAATATAAAGTAAACGATAAATGTTACTAAAAAGCATTAAAAGTTAAAAAAAAAACGGATCGAATGTGAAAGGGAAATAAATGTGGAAACTATCTAATTTCAATTTCATAACTTCAAACGAGCTTTCCAAAGATCAAACGAGCCTAAATCCTCCATTGCCTTTACTTGAATTGTTCATTGGGATGCAGTAAAGTCTTTCTACAGTTTTTTCAAAATATAAGCTCTCTTAACGACTCAAAGAATTCTTAAGCTTACGAATGATATGAGCAACTACAGAAGACCTTGACCTTTATATATAACATTCATATCGGGCTTCTCCATCACAAGCCCGATATGAGTTCAATCTATACTGATCGGTATCTATTTTTCACCTAGACTTCGACCCATTGACTTAAATCATTTATTAGGTCACTTTATTATCTTTATCTGGATCAAATTACGTAACTTAACCAATAAGTTATTGAAAAATAAAAAAATGCAATTAAATATTGCCCAACGTTATAGGAAAAGTAAAAAATATCCAACATTCTCCCCTTTAAACAATACTTAATTGCGGTATTGAATTAAGATTAAAATAGTGTATAAACTCAGTTAATCTATGCTACTGTATTAGTTGACTAAGTTTAAAAACAAAACAATTGATCCAAAGATAACGAAAGTCCATCATTCTGTCCTGCAAGGCTTTCGATACCGATAAGTATCAAATAAATGTCATGTGTGACACATATCTAATATAATCACACATATCTAATACCTCACTAACTTTAATGAGAAAATAGAGTGTGACAAACTAAGTTGATACCTGTATGACCTAAACTGCGTTAGAGAAATCTTATTTTCTCTCAGCGAATGCTAAACTATATTAGAGAAAACCTTTATATTCTCCAAATGAATGCTAAAATGAAATAGAGAACCTTTTTGGGATTAAAACTTATATCTCCTTATGTTATGTCAAAATTTATAGATATTCGTATAAAACTGTATGTGTTTAAATGACATAGACTCAAGGTCAATTTATATATATGCCAAATGACATTTAAATGCTTAAGATTGACGCAAATCTTAAGACTTTCACACATATTATGACAATGTATGATAACACGTATTACTAAGAATAAACGATGATCATCTTTGTTGATGAACCACCATACTGTCATAATACATCAAATGTATAAATGTGCATGGAGCAAACATAATGATCTCCTAATTAATATTGTCTAAGGACTTCGATACACCCATATGGTATACTTGTCTTTCAATCACAGGTGGGTAAAGTCCTTTAGTTAAAGGATTGACTAACATTTCCTCAGTCCTTAAATGCTCTAAACTTTAATGTCACTTTTTCATATCAACTCTTTTATGGTCAAATAATTGACCTCCAAATGCTAAGACCCTGTGATACACTTTGTTGTTACTAAACAACATAACAATAAGATTATCACAGTACAACCGAATGAGTCTAACCACTGAATCAACTTCAGATAACTCAGAAATCAAGTTTATGAGTCAAAGTGATTGTGAAGCAGCCCCATAACATGCACTTTGCATGCATGGTCGAGGAAATCACCCGTGTTTACTTGACACTCTTCCACGACATTGTACCGTTTGTAAACATAAAAAAGTAACCTTAAGTGGACTTTTGATCCTCTGGACATATAACTAAAATTTGAATATGAATTTCCTATGAGGTTTAGACGGTTGACTTTTTTATATGTCAACATATAATCCTTAGTTTCCTTTAAGTATCTCAACACTTACTTGACTACATTCTAATGGCCTATAACTGGGTTAACCAAATATTGACCAAACAGTCTAACAGCAAATGTAATATCTCATTTAGTACTTACTTGAGCATGCTTTAGCCTATCAACCGTATCAGTTTTAGGAACATTCCTCATAACCTCTCTATTTACTTTATTCTTTGACACTATATCAAAGATAATCCCACATTATGAGAGATAGATGCTACGATAGGTTTACAGTCAACCGTATTAAACCTTTGTAAAACTTACACAATGTATGCACTCTGTTAGAGATCTGATGAGTATTGAGATCTGTCCCGATAAATCTGCATACCTAGGAAAAAAGATTATTTAGTAAGGTCCTTCATACTGAAATACTTGGCCAAAATATGCTTAACCTCATGCAATATAGTCAAGTTATTTAATGTGAGCAATATATCATCTACATGCAATAATAGGAAGACAACTTTGTTACCTTTGACCTTCTAATACAAGCATTATTTTCCGCAAAGCTGAAAGAGGTCACAACCTCATCAAATGTAAGTATCACTTTTGGGAAGTTTGATGTAAATTATATATTGATCTTCTTAACATGCAAACTATGTCAGTTTCATCTGGATCTTGAAATCCTTCAGGTTGTTCCATATTGACCTCTTCATAAAGGTCTTTATTCAGGAAAACGGTTTTAAAAACTATCTGTTGTAACTCTATATCATCATGAGCTACAATTTCAATAATCACTAAAATGTATCATACGAGGATACAAAAGAAAAGATAACATTAAAGTCAACCTTTCTCCTTGAGCGAATCATCAAGCAACTGAGCGAGCCCATAACCTGTTGAACTTTATCCCAAAATCCTTTAGGTCTTAAAATTCATTTACATCTGGCGGGTTTGCAGTTTTGTTGCATCTAGACCTTACTATGCTTCATGGATTGCATCTCATCCTTCATTGCATCCCACCACAAATTCACATCGGGTCCAGAAACAGCTTCTGTAAAAGTGACTGGATTCATAACATGTTTAATATCATATTCCTGTTCACTTAATAGATTATGTAATCAGATGGGATAGCAGGTTGTTTCACTTTAGCGGATCTACATAACTACATTAGATCTTTTACCCCCAAGAACCTTTGTGTGTACATGTATGAGTTCATGTTCCTATATAGGCACGGTACAAAGACCTATATCTACCAGATCTAACTGTATGAGTAGTGGGTACATAATAACAGTAGTATCTACCCTACTATCATCCAAAGGGTTAAAGGGCCCATCATCATCATAGACAGAATATTCTAGAAACTTAGCTAGTTGTGATTCCCCTATTCCAATCGCTCCTCCTTCTACAGTAAAATATGTAGCCTTTAGAGTGGTCGAGATATTTGACTAAATAGCAATGAGCGTAACAAGCATGCAATTTGTATTTATAAGGATTATACCACCTCAGTAAGGAAACCCCATACACAAATGTGTGCAAGGCTAGGTTTTCACACTTCTAGATAATCAAGTAGATTATTCTTGTTTTGCATTGCTTCTTCAAGTCCTTTAGGATGCTGTTACGTCTTTTGGCAACACACCATTTTGCTCAGGACTACCTTACATAGTGAACTTAGTTACTATTCCAACCGATTATATATATCTGGCAAATAGACCTTTTCAAGTCCTGAAACACCATGTTTACCATGATATTCTCCTCTATGATTAGATCTGATTATCTTGATGAATTTTTCCAATTGGTTTTTAACCTTCAATATTTAAATAAGAACACATAACTGTAATGAGAATAATCATCAACAATGTCAGAATACAGTTGGAATTGCACAATGCAACTACGTAAAGTTTTCTGATATCCGCATGTATCAGATCCAATACGTTAGAAGCACAAGTTGACCTCTTTATCCTTATTCTAGTCAACTTACCTTTGCAACAGTCAGCACATGTTGCTAGATCATCATAATCTAAAATCAAGAGGATGCTTCCTTAATCAATCTCTCAACGTTATCTTTGGAAATGTGTCTTAAACTTTTATGTCACGCCATGTATGACTTATCATTGATAAGGGTTCTTCTTTTCTTGACTTGTTTAGCAAGATACGAAGAAGCATATATCTAATTCGGGGTAAGACACATTCTGTACAAACCACATGACAAGAAAGTTATACAATTATGTTTTGCACTAAACAACTAAACAACGGAAGCATTAAATACAAAACATTATCTTTGTATGTCCAAAATTGATACAAAGATCACATATAAAATGTATCGTGTAAAACTAAAATGAACCTTGCAGCAAGGTTCAATACATACATCCCCTATAGATATTACTTCCACTTTTTCATTGTTGTTAACCATCAGTTTGTCATTCCTTTTATTTAGCTCTATCTTGGATATGAACCCCTGCATCATGAAAGCACCTTGATCAAATGCCTCACTATCTAGTCACCAAGAACTTAATGTGAATATTGCAAATTAGATTCATAAATTGATAAACCAAAGAGTTATTTGATGGTCTCAGTCTTTCTTTCTAGGCCTTATACTGCTTGTTTCTTTATGTTCGCAGGACCTTTATCAGCATTAGATTGACCAACATCAACACATGGAGAAGATTTAGACTTTCTACTTTTGAACTTAATGGACTTCATCTTTGTCTTCCCTTTAGTTGCTTCGAGAGCTGTAGAAGTAGCAAGCTTGAGTTTCTCCTCCTCAGTAATGTAATGGGCAATCAAATCATTAAAGTCCCATTCCTCGTTTAGCGAATAATATGTCATCACCAGATTATTAAACTCTAGAAGGAGTGTATTTAGAGTCTAGTGAACTATGAAGACATTAGGAAGAGACATATTTAGCATCTTTAATCTACAGTAAAGATGGATCATCCTTAATATGTACTCTATCACTCCCCTTTCTACCGTATACCTTATAGAGAATAATTCTTTCATCAAGGTACTTATCTCAACGTTAGGTGAGACTGTGTGCCTCTAGTAGACATTACCAAGAAACTCCTTCGCTATGCCTGTTTCCAGAAGTCCACTAAGTAGATGGTCAGGTATGGATCTTTTAATGGTCATGCAACATAATCTGTTAGACCGATCCCAAGCTACATAAGCTGCTTTATGAACTCTCGAGCTCATGGATGTAGATGGAGATGGCCTATTTGTCCGTATGACCATATCAATTTCAGCTATCTCCATAACATTCAATACATCTTCTATCCACTTGGTTTCAATGGTGATATTGATATTGTTGACTGAAAAGGTGACTGCAAATGACAATATTTATATCAGCACAAATGTAGGACAACAGCGAAACTCAAAGCCATTAAATAGTATCTATACCGAGAATCCGATAACACATATTATGAATCACCTTTAAGTTGAATACATAATATATGCAATTAGACCTCTACATAAAAGCGATCATAGTACAAATCATCAACTCTCATGACACTATCATCTTTAGGCGAATAGATCACTTGAGCAACAACGTTCTTCCATCTAATGCCTTTATGCACATCTTAAAATTTTATGTAAGGCCAACACCTTTAGGCAAAATAACCAAATATAAAATTAGAGACATCCCCAATATATAAGCAAAACAATTCAAAATACTAATTTGAAAGGCCAATTTGGTCCACAAACACAAGGGATACATCTTTATGTTATCCTCACATTCTTTATGAGCATTTGGTATGTGACAATGTAACATCAATAAATGCAAAAAAAAACTGAATGCACAGTCTCATTGACACACTAATTTTGAAGACATTCTCTGAAAACTTTATTTGAGACTTTCGTAACAAAAAAATCTCATCTGAGCGACTATCGTGCATCGCTAAACACTGAATCGATCACCCAAGACACGGGAACCTCATGTATCTCTCTTATTGCAAGTTTATTGCATGAAAATTTACTTAAAAATGGCTTTTAAATTTCTTAATTCCTTTTTCGAGTGACTATCATGCAATCCCGAACAATTCCATGAGACCCAATATACGAAAACTTGAAATATCTCCCTCATGTGATATCTGAAGCATGAAAATTCCCTTAAAATTGGCTTCAGAATGCCTTAGTTCATTTTTTGGAGTTAAACTTTAATTTATTACTGATGTAATAAATCCAGAAATATAGAAAAACTTACTTTATAAATTTCCCAGAGTTGAAAACTGACCCAAAACACCGCAGAGCACCCTTATAGGAAATTTGAAATTTTTGTTTTTTTTTAATTTCCTTACAACTGACATCATAGAGACATCAGTCTCACGTCCGCGCGAGGGGGCATGCAAAACACACGCCCACGTCAAACGCGAGGGGGATGAGTTTGGAGTGTGTCGCGCAAGAGCGGTGACGTGCAGATGCGCCCACTGACGCTGACACATGCAACGCATGTGCCTGACACGAAATAGTCACGACCACCTCTATCTTGTTACTATGCAGCGTTGGTACACGCGCCCGACGATGCTTTGTCATATTATCAAAAAAGGCAATTTCCAACACAATTCGGGTCCGTTTTTCACCCTCCTAGGCTTGTTTTCACTCCGTTTTTCAAGACTAAACACATGTATATTACTTTCATGCAACAATAAGCAAGAAAAAACTGGAAACGAAAGTCAACTCTCCGAGAACCTTATGGACAAACACTGAAAATTTTTCATTTTTAACCATCCGATCACGTCACCACTCTAATATCACGTATAATATGTAACGAGATCTTAGTTACGTATTCAAAACGAATATAAAAGGACAATAAACAAAGAAATGCAAAAACACCTGATTTCTGTTTCGTAACTTCAAACGAGTTTTCCAAAGCCAAAACAAGCACGAATCCATAACCGCCTTCATGGGAATTGTTCACTAGGACTCGATAAAGCCTTTCTATAGTTTGTTCAAAACGTAAGCTCTCTTAACAGGTCAAAGAATCCTTATGTTTACGAATGACATGAATAACTACATGAGACCTTAATCGTTATATATAGTATCCATATCGGGTTTTTCTATCACCGGCTTGATATGAGTAGAGTCTACACTAATCGGAATCTATTTTCTATTCGGACTTGGACCCATTGACTTAGATCATTTATTAGACCATGTTATTATCTTTATCCGGATTAAATTATGTAATTTAATTGATAAGTTATTAAAAATATAATTAAACATTTTCTAAAATTGTGAGAAAAGTAAAAAATGTCCTACAATTATTGCTTATTCTATCTATCGCAGAGGCGTCATGCCGATGTTTTTTTTTTCACAGGAGTCGAGATAATTCATTGAAAAGCTTGTACCTTTGTTCCAAGAATCTCGATTTTTAATTCCTTACAACCAAAAAGAGACGCTTTCTTATCTCTTTAAACCAAACCACCATCGTAGACGGACCACCAAATGCTATATAATTCCATGATAATATCTTTGGGGATATTACTTCAACCTCCAACAAGACTTACCAAGAGAAATTGGTCAACTTCAAATTGTGCTAAAGTCGATTAGTACTAAGTTTCAATCTTGAAACTGAACGTTAACCCATAGAAATTAATAATTCAAAGGGGAGACTAATTGAATTTAACACTATTATAAATGTTGAAGATTTTCAGACTAAACTTTTTATGTTTGTAAATATTAATCTTATATGGTTTGTCTAATGCGGAGTATCTGATTAACGTGATTTACAAGCTAATCCGAAAATTTATTCATTGCGTATTCAAAAAGTAGCTGCTGCGGGTTCCTTCATTAAATTTTTTTTTGAAATATTAAATTTATGGAAAATAATTAGAATGATAAACATATAAGTTATTTTTAATACGTGATAATTTGTTATAACAGACCCATTTACTGTACCATATATTAATGTCATAAACCTTCAATGTGAATGCCCGGTCCGAAAATTGGAGGTGTTTGGGGGGAGTTAGGATCTTCTGACTAATATTATGGTGTTTTATTCTGTCCCATAAATTTCAACTATTTATTTATGTGAGTTCCACGTGAGTTCTGCATAAATGAACACAGGACCTGTATAAATGAATGACTGAGATTTATGAAACAAAATAAGAAACCATAATATTAAACAGAGGATCTCATCCCGTTTGAGGGACCTTATGCACCAGCTGGACGAGTCCAGATCCTCTATCCAGTTTTACTTTGTCTTATTCTGTTTCATAAAATCTTAACTATTTATTTTACGGGCCTCACATAAGTTTCACACGAAACTTACATAAATAAATGACTAAAATTTATTAAATACAATAAAACATCATAATATTAGACATAAAATCTGAACTCCAAATAACCACGCGTGAGAGGCAATGTACATATAGATTCGTAACAAGCAGCAACTGACAACTATTGTCAGCCTCAGAAAGTACCCTTAACCTTTTTTTTTTTCGGTATTACTATTAATACTTTTACCATCTCTGCTGGACGTATAATTTGTACTTGCCTCACACTTTTTCCATACAAATTCAGTATTCTTTGCTCTTCTCATTTCATTTGTGTTGATCCATGTGCCACTATTTAGCTGGTGCGCATATGACCCTAAATTAGATTCCAATGTCAGTATTATGTTCCATGAAAGAAAGGGGAAAAAATCATTAGATATGGATAATGATCACATGGCAGCTTATGCCAAACAACGATTCTTTGGTTGTTGCCAAGTCAATCAAGAATATAAAGCAAATGGCAAATTGTTATTAAATAGAAATTCACAATAAGTTGAAAAGAAAGGAGTTAATATTCTTTTTGGTAAATAGGGCTAAGTAAAAGGTCTATATTTATTATTTATAATAAAATAGCAAACAAGACAAAATTAAATAAACTTCTTCTATATCAATAATCATTACTAACAAAGTTCTAAACGATGAAATTTACAATGCAGTATATAACTATATAATAACATCAATAGTTACTATCTTCTTTTGTGGTTACTATTAATGTCAATTGCAGTCCTTAGTCGTCGGGATGCACAATAAAATTTAATATTTTAAAAATAAAGTTAAACCGATAAAATAAGATATGTAACATTTAAAAGGTTCAACTGATATTAAATAAAAATTAAAAAATATTATCCTTATTTATCGAAAAATTTAAACGTTAATTTAAAAAATATTAAATAAAAATTAATTTATTTATTTTAGTTTATAAGAATTTATTAATTTATAAAAATTGACCAGTTAATTAATAAACTTATCAATTTTTAACAACAAAAATTATTAAAATAAATCAAACCAAGACGTTAAAAATTGAATAAAAATTAAGCGACTCCAAATTTTTATAATTAAACCTAGAGAATTAATTAAACTAGTCGAATTTTTTAATCATTTATCACTGTCTATAAAACACCAAGCTAACAGTGATGGCTAATCAATCAAAGCCAGTTTAATATATACGTATTATCCATCGTCTGCTAGTGCACCATTTCTTCATAGGAAGCTTCAGAGTTCAACATACAATTTAACTTCATCGATCTCTATGTCTCTTGTTAGGAGTCCCACTCCAGCCATCACCTTATGGGTCATTTGTTGCTTGTGTTTGATCCAATTTTCTGTGGCGTCTAAGGTCAGACACTTCAAATGGGAAGTAGAGTACATGTTCTGGTCTCCAGATTGCGTAGAAAATGTGGTGATAGGCATCAACGGCCAGTTTCCGGGACCGACCATAAGGGCTAGAGCTGGAGATACCATTCATGTTGAGCTCACTAGCAAGCTCAACACAGAAGGAGTTGTGATCCACTGGCATGGGATCAGACAGGTTTGATTACGAAGTCATCCAATAACCTGCATAATCGCATCTTCTGAGTGTTGGGATTTCTTTTTGCAGCTTGGAACACCATGGGCGGACGGTACAGCTTCCATTTCACAGTGTGCTATAAACCCTGGAGAAACTTTTGTATACAGGTTCAAAGTTGACAGGGTAAAGGCTCTTTCTTTTGTGTGTCTGGTTCGTTCGTTTTTTGATTATGTGCGATACTGAGTAGTAAGAATACAGGCAGGAACCTACTTTTATCATGGACACTACGGAATGCAAAGATCAGCAGGGCTTTACGGGTCTCTGATAGTAGAAGTTGGGGAAGGAGAGAAAGAGCCATTCCATTATGACGGAGAATTCAATCTGTTACTTAGCGATTGGTGGCATAAAAGTGTTCACGATCAAGAGCTTGGCCTTTCCTCCAAACCCTTTCGCTGGATAGGTGAACCACAGGTCAGTAATTGTTATCCATAATTAATTCCATTAAGTTAAGACATCATTATAGTCACCAGTTCTCCTTAAATGTTTACTCCCTAAATGGAATAATAAAGTCAAAGCATTCCATATATTATGTACCTACTTAGCGGTATAGAATTTTGAGTTAGATCTCTTGTTTTTGTTTATGTTCCTATCTTGTTTCACAAGTATTCATCCATCTAATTTCTCTCCGTTATTATTTAATAGATGGATAGATGCTTATAAAATAGAGTGAGCACAGGATAACGAGAACAAGTAATCTATTTTTAGAATTTTACTTTGTTTAAACTTCATTTTAGATATTGATTAACCCATTAATACTTTTCATAGACTAATCATATCAGTTTCATTAAATAACAAGAAAACGTTATGCAAAAGTATAAAGGCAAAACAACAAATCCTCGATTTAATACTAGGGAGAAGTCAACAAATTTCAACTATGCTCTCTTGAAGCATTTAAAGCTGAACCTGTTCTTAATCTCATGGTTTGAATACTGATTTTTAGCATAAGCATAAACTATGATCTTCATTTCAATCTAACACGAGCGAGGAATCCAAGGATGACAAAACAGCGACCAGTCATCCAAAAAAGCCCAGCCATTAATCAATTGTTCACTGACCTCAAATGAAAAAAGTAGAAGAAACGACAAGAGTGATACAGAAAGAAAGCGTGTATATATATATATTGCTTCTTTCTTCTTGTTCTAATCAACTTTTTTCGGCTAAACTTTGCATTTTCAGAGCCTCCTTATAAATGGAAGAGGACAGTACAATTGTTCATTAGCAGCTGCGTTCAGCAACTCCTCAACAAAGCAATGCGAGTTAAGAGGAAATGAGCCATGTGCACCCCAAATTCTGCACGTACTCCCCAACAAAACTTACAGGCTACGAATTGCTAGTACTACCGCTCTTGCTTCTCTCAACTTGGCCATTTCTGTAAGTATATATATACAAATTTTAGTACCATATCTATTGCCATTATAGTTCGTATAGAAACATAGTGTTTATAAAGTTAGCTTCAAGGCATCGTCTATAATAAGTAGTTGAAAGGTAGACATACGAGCTAGAAACACTGGATTAAGATATACTAATATAGTATAGCTTAATTGTATGTTACATGTGCTATGATCTTACACAAAAGATCTATATTCCTGACAACATATCAGAGCTACTGTACATTTCCCATTGCTTGATACCTCAAGTCATGTTCAATCACTGCACTGAGTAGAACGTGTTCAAAGTAGCAGGTGACAGAGCATATACAGATGCTATGGTATGAGATAGGAGGGGACATATGTATATATCACGTCAGATCAAATCATTTTAATTACAAATCTCAGAGTTTTGGTAGATTCTCTCTAGCTGGAAAGTTCACTATGAATTGTGGAAATTTTAGGTCAAGTGGGAAACAGCTATATGCATTAATTGATGGTCTAGTTTTTTCATAATTCAATTATATGCCAAAGAGGAATGATTCTCAATCATTCTTTCTTACTTTTTGATGCCAAAAAAAAAAAAAACAGTTTTAATCAATCTATTTAGGATTAAAAGAGAATATTTGAGATAGAGAATTTGATGCCACAAATTTAATCGTAATTAATAATTAGTTGGATGATATTATTATAAAGATTAAGTATACAAAAATTATTTGTAATTTAGCTACCATTTTTATATTTACTTTTTTTATTTTTTAAATATTCTTGAAAATTTTAATTTTAGTATAATATTATTAAATAAATAAAATAATTATTAAATTATTATTATTATTAAAAAGTTAAATGGGCTGATTCTGAATAAGAGAATGAGCATGTGTTGTCATAATCCATCCTTAGTGGTCCGAATTGGTTCTATTTGGAATACACACACTCCACAACACCAAGTCTACTACTTTTATACAATCAAATATTAGTTATTGGACTTGGACCATGCACACAACATCTTCCATTCGAGTACTATCAATCTATCATAGTTTCCTCACCTTCACTTAGTTGTCCTTTGTACATATGATGCCAAAGTAGCTATCACTTGTACACTAATAAGTAGTTGAAAGGTAGACATACGAGCTAGAAACACTGGATTAAGATATACTAATATAGTACCTATCCATAATTGTATATTTATATACAAATTATGTTACATGTGTTATGATCTTACACAAAAAGATCTATATTGCTAACAACATCTCAGAACTACTGTACATTTCCAATTGCTTGATTCGTCAAGTCATGTTCAATCACTGCACTGAATAGAACGTGTTCAAAGTAGAAGGTGACAAGGCATATACAGATGCTATGGTCTGAGATAGTGAGGGGACATGTGTATATATGACGTCAAATGAAATCATTTAAATTACAAATCTCAGAGTTTTGGTCGATTCTATCTAGCTGGAAAGTCGACTATGAATTGTGGAAAATTTAGGTCAAGTGGGAAACAGCTATATGCTTTGATGGTCTAGTTTTTCATATTTCAATCAAGAATTGCTCCATCCATCTAGGAAGTGATTGCTTGTACCAATTATGTTGTTTCAATTATGTTTTAATCTATTTTATCCACATATTTATATAGGTCTCGTATAAATATGTGGGTGAAATTAATTGAAACAACAAAGCTGATACACAGAAGTGATTTCATTTGCTTTTTGTATGCTAAAGAGGAATGATTCTCCATCATTCTTTTTTACTTTTATTGATGAAAAAAAAAACATGTCAGTTCTTAATTAATCTATTCCAACCCTATTTCTGCACTAAAACATTTTTAGATGAAAGTAAGATTGAAACATGATGCTTGAGATAAAAGATTTGATGCGTGATCAAAATTAATGATTAGTTAGATGAAATTATTTTAAGGATTAAGTATACAAAAATTATTTGTAATTTAGTTATCATATTTTTCATATTTAATATTTTAGTTTTTTAGATATAGTCTTGAAACTTTAATTCTTGAAATTTTAATTTTAGTATGATATTATTAAATAAATAAAAATAAAAATTAAATGATAATAATTATTAAAAAGTTAAAAGGGCTGATTTTGGAACAAGGTAGAGAACAGAAAAGGAGCATGTGTTGTTACAATCCTTCCTTAGTTGTCCAAATTGGCTCTATTTATTCCCTTCGAGCGTGCGCCTCTAATGTTATGGGAATACACACTCCACAACACCAAGTCTACTACTTTTATACAACTTTGACATATTTGAATATTAGTTATTTTTATTATGCTATTGCGTATAGATTTGGATTTGGACCAGGCACACAGCATCTTCCGTTCGAATACTATCATAGTTTCTTCACCTTCACTTAGTTGTCCTTTGTACATATGATGCCAAAGTAGCTATCACTTGTTTCTTTTCGATCTTCTATTGATATCATGTCCTGCGTCACTAATGCTCTTTGTTAGGTACGTGTCAGTTAAAAAAGGCTTGAAGAATTGTTATTGCTTAACGTCGACATATGTTGTTCTTTGCAGAATCACAAGATGATAGTGGTGGAAGCAGATGGAAACTATGTCCAACCATTTATGGTGGACGACATGGATGTGTACTCTGGTGAGAGCTACTCAGTTCTGATTAGTACTGATCAAGATCCATCAGACAACTATTGGGTTTCAGTTGGCGTTCGAGGAAGAAAACCTGAGACTCCTCAAGCACTAACTATATTACGCTATATACCGACTTCTGCTTCAAAAATCCCATCTTTGCCACCTCCAGTAACACCGCTATGGAACGATTATAACCACAGCAAATCCTTCTCCAAGAAGGTTCTTGGTTTAAAAGGAGCGGTACCAAAACCTCCAGCACACTATGAGCGTAGGATCATCCTTCTCAACACCCAAAACAAGATCGATGGTTACACTAAGTGGGCTATAAACAATGTTTCTCTTGTACTACCTACCACGCCTTACTTAGGCTCCATTAAATATGGCCTAGAGAGTGGTTTTGATCAGAAACCGTCGCCCGAAAACTTCCCGGATGATTACGACGTGATGAAACCATCCGTCAACCCCAACTCCACAACCGGAAACGGTGTTTACACTTTTGAGTTGAACACAACGGTGGATGTGATACTGCAGAATGCCAATGCATTGACAGAGAATGTGAGTGAAATACATCCGTGGCACTTGCATGGACATGATTTCTGGGTGTTGGGATACGGAGAAGGGAGGTTTAGGAAAGAGGATGAGAAGAGGTTTAACTTGAAAAATCCACCATATAAGAACACTGGTGTGATATTTCCATATGGATGGACAGCCCTTAGGTTTGTGGCAGATAATCCAGGAGTGTGGGCATTTCACTGTCACATTGAGCCGCATTTACATATGGGAATGGGTGTGGTGTTTGCAGAGGGTGTGCATCGTGTTGGGAGGATTCCAATTCAGGCACTTGGTTGTGGATTGACTGCCAAGAAGTTTATTAAACCACCCCATAAAAGTTAATGATTAGTTAGGAGTGACGAGGTGCTGTAATTGGCTGAGTTGATTTTCATGTCTTTTTAGTTCTGGTTCGTGGATTCTATTTCTAGGCCATGTAATCAAGTGCAATTTTCAGCGTTTAAGGTTGTTGTCTAATATGGTTATTCAGCTAAGGAGTGCTTTAATTTATAAAAATAGTATGGACTTGTCATCTTATCTTGAAGATGAGTACAACAGAATCACACTCTCCAGTTGAAAGTATTGCTTAAGTCATTGAAATAACTGTATAACAAAACTCAGGTATTGAAGATGAGTACAACAAAATGAGATCCGCATGAATAGCTAAAGACATTTTCCTATAACCACCAAGCACCAAGTCTAGCAATAAGGGGTTGGTCTTCGCTTAAGCAAGGTTAGGGGTTCGACTCACACTTATGTATGTAACAGTATTAAATATTCGGCGCTATTGCTAAGACGTCACTTAGGGTCCCACACGGCTCGAGCGTGGGTTAATTAAAAAAAAACATTTTCCTATATGCTTGCAGTATTGGAAATGTAACAGACTAACTACTAAAAATCAAATAGTGTATATATTGATAATATAACAATAACTTGCAGCTTTACCTCTCTTGTTTTTCGTTTCTCTACTTTTTCACTCTTCACTTCCAAAACATTACTCATACAAGCCTTTTTATAGCCATCATTGTCGGTTTACTACTTTAGTAGCCTAAAGACAACTAAAATACAGCCAAGTTTGATAGCTAATAAACAACTACAAATTAAATAACCATAATCAGAGACGGAGCTACATAAAGACTTGAAGGGTCATTGGGCTCTTAAGTTTTTTTTTTAAAAATATTTTTAATATATATATATATAAAGATAGAGTTATTTAAAGGTCAGTGATGTACTGAGCCCCCCAAAATTTTAAAAAATTAATTCTTGAGTTCCCTATCTTAAATTTCTGGCTCTGTCACTGACCATAATAAATGAACGTTGACAGCCACTAAGAGAAAGACAATAGTTTCCATCAGGTTTGTCTTCGAATACTCCCCTCAAACCTGACTTTGCATGCGGAAGCTTTTTTTTTAGTTTGTGACTTTAATAATTCTTGTTATAAAAAATTGATTAATTTATTAATATATCATTTTTGTAATTTAATAACTTCTTATAAACTAAAATAAATCAATTAATTTTTATTTAAACTTCTTTTTAATTAAACTTCAAATTCTTCAATAGATAAGGATAATTTCTTTTAATCATACTTTAAATTCTTAAATTTTATTTAATCTTTAACTGATTTTATGACGGTTTAATAGTGATCAAAATTTTTTAACTTTAAACTTCTTGTCTTACTGATTTAACTTTTAGTCCAGTTTTTAAAACATTAATTTTAACTTTGCAAAATATGAAATATATGTAATGCACAATTTCTAGTGGCTAACAACAACTTTTTAAGAGTTTAAATGCCATGCGATAAAAGTTGGAATTTTAGGGATTTAATATGGAATAGAAGTTGGAATT
>JANVCL010000213.1:5600190-5617196 GCA_026546855.1 Erythroxylum incrassatum | reverse complement strand
TAACAAGTTGCAGCTTTACCTCTCTCTCTTTTTTCTCTATACTTTTTCACTCTTTTCACTTACAAAACATTACCCATACAAATCTTTTTATAGCCATCAACGTCAGTTTATTCACCGACTATAACAACTAATAAACAACTACAAAACATCCATAATAAATGAACGTTGACACTACCAAAGGAAAGCCAATAGTTATACTCAACTGTTGTATCTAAAAGAATCTATAAGTTTCCATCAGGTTTGTATTCTAACGTGTAGTTGTAAATAAACAAAATCCTCAATGTAAAAGCTTCTTTCACTTCTTTGAGCATCATAGGACTTCTTCATGCGTTGTTGAGTTAATTTTAGCTATTCTCTTAGCTCCATAATCAAATCTTTGACTTGCAATTCTTGATCGATAGCTTCTACTTGTGAAGTGTCTGTAATATATGCCAAAAGTGAAGGAGGAAGCTTATTGTAAACAACTTCATACGGTGTCTTTCTTGCACAAGAATGGATACTTGTGTTCTAGCAATATGCCACCTAAGGAATCCGCTTGATCCACTTATTTGGCTTTTGGCTACAGGTACATCAACATTTGATTGACCCCTTTTGTCTGTTCATCAGTTTGCAGGTGGTAGGATGAGCTAAAATTAAAGATGGTCCCTTGTAAACTGCACAACTCTTTCTAAAATATGTTGGTAAAAGTGAGGTCTCTATCACGTACTGTACTTTAAGGCATTCCATATAACTTAAATATTTGCTCAAAAAATAATTGTGCTATTGTAACAACAAAATAAGGATGAGAAATGGGAATGAAATGAGCAAACTTTGAAAGTCGGTCAACAACAACAAAAATGATTAACTTCCCTATTGAATTAGGAAGTACTTTCACAAAATCTATCTAAATATGTAACCAAACCTAAACGGGAATTGGAAATGGATGCAACAACTTAGTTGGCTTAAGACCTTATGTTTTTTTTTTCATTTTTGATAGATTTCATACTCTTGTATGAACTCAAAAAGGTATTTTATAATATCTTGCCAATAAAACACAGACCTTACGCGATAAAGAGTTTTGTGGTATCCTTCCTGAGTGTTGGAATGCTTTTTTTTGTTAATAATAGGAATCAATGGAGAGTCAATTGGTAAATAAATTTCGTTTTTAAAATAAAGTCTACCTTCCTTATATTCCCATAGACCCATAACCTCTCTTGATTGGCAAAGTTGTTCAAATAGCTACAATTTTGGATTGCCTTACGCTTCTCTTTTATTGATGTCAAATAACTCAAAAGTAGTGTAGAGGCAACCATCAACTACTTTTCATAAATTTGGGACAATGCATCTGCTGCATAATTATCCTTTCCTCTCTTATACTTAACGATGAAGTCATACACCATTAATTTAGCCAGCCACTTCTCTTGGGCTATAGTAATGATCCTTTGTTCCCATAAGTACTTTATTTGGTCAATGCAAACAATGAATTGCCTAACTCTCAAATATGACCTCCATTTTTGAACTACAAGGATTAGTGCTGACATATCTTTTTCATAGGTTGACAATTGTAAACTTTTACCTTACAAGGTATAGCTGTAGAAACCAATTGGGCCTCTTGTTTTGCATAAGGACACCACCTATACTAAAGCCAAACGCACCGTATTCTACCTCAAATGGCTTATCGAAATTAGGAAGAGTCAATACTGGTGCTTGTAAAAGCTTATTCTATAAAAATTTTCCCTTCTTCATAGTTAAGTCAAGAAAGCTGCCATTCTTCTATAATTCTCAATGAATTTGCTGTAGCACCTAGTCAATCCCAAGAAGCCTTGCATTACTTCATGGTTATGGTCTTAGCCAACCTTAATGGTGGCGACCTTGTCCCGATCAACAATAACACCATCACTGGAAATTTTATGTTCCAAATACTTTACTTCCCTTTGGGCAAAAGTACACTTTTCTTATCTTACAAACAACTAGTGCGTCTTTAAAATATTAAAAGCAACCTCAACATCCTTTAGGTGCTCTTCTTAATTTCTATTATAAATTAAGATATCGTTAAAAACTATAATAAATTTCAAAATGGAAGGTTTAAATTGATGATTAGAAAGTGGAACGACCATTAGTCAGACCAAATGTCATCAATATGAACTCATAATGTCTATGGTTAGTTTGAAATGCAGTTTTGGAATGTCTTATTCTCACATTTGTATTTGATAGCAAATTGCTCTCAAATCTAGCTAGTTTAGTGAAAAACTTTGCACTATATAACTCTTTTAATAATTTATTGATGATATGTATAGGGAATTTGTCTTTGACAGTGATTCTATTAAGTGTCTGAGAGTCAACACAAAACCTCCAGGAACCATCATGCTTTCTAACCAACAAACCAAGAGATAAGTATGAGGTTTGACTTAGACATATGACACTGGATCTCTCTCACCAATTTCTCGATTCCATTCTTCTGATAATGAGGATACGTATATGGCCTTACACATACTAGGTCACACCCTCATTTCATGATAGTTTTATGATCGTGGGTTTGTGAAGGAGGTAGTGTAGCACCCCATTCCCGCAAGATCCGAACCCGACATCGATGATGATATCCGAGTCCGTGCCCCACGAGGGTGGCGTGCTAAAGCACTCATTCAGTCAGAAATCGGTATACCACTTTTTTTTCATTACTTAATGCAAAACATTAAAAGCTCGCTTGTACTGAAATTTCAGGTCTTAACCCTTTATATGGGGGCGGGATGATACAAGTAGACCATGAGGCTCTTTAGAAATATCTTGATAAGACTACAAGATGCTTAAGTTCCAAGTTAGATAAACTCAAATCGAAATAAGAGTTAAAAGCACCTGAGGACAACATGGTGATAGAGTTTATTTGGAGGAGGATTCCTTCTTTTTTCTTTGTGATTTCCTTGCTCATCTTAGACTCATCAACTAGTTTATTAGTTGAAGTTGCCAATCATGTGAAAATAATCTTTTTCCCAACCATCTCAAAACTGCATAGATAACTGAGACAAATCCCATAGAATCAGACCTAATGTCCTCAACCATTGTGCCCCCAAGATGTACATCATAATGTCCTCAATATACCTTGAACCATTAGATGTACATCATTACAGTGTCCCATGCTAGAGATTTTTGTTAGATTAATTTTAATAATTAGTGTGGCCCATATTACTTTAATGGATTCTAATGTAAAGGTGGGCCCAAAATAATTGTTATTGGGCTTGTTAAAGATAATTCGAATCATTAGGGTTCCCTCTCCCTTTAGTAGAAGTTACGTTAAAAGATATCAAAGAATAGATGTTCTTGCACCATTGATAGAACGAAGAAAAGCAAGAAGGCGAGAGTAGATAAACTTTTACATAAAGAAGGAGTTCACAAACAAAAAGAGATTACACGAGTATGAATCAAGATTAGTATTTCTTTCTTTTGTTAATAGTGTGAATCTTAGGGTTTTCAAAAGTGTTGAATCAATTGTGTTATAAAGGATCTTGGATGAATTCTATGCTTGAATTATTGCTTAGAATTGCTAAAGAATTAATTTACATGTGGTATCAGAGCAGGTTATGACACCTTGATTTACATTAGGGTTAACCCTAAAATTTGTTGTAGCGATTGATTGTAGAGTGGGTTATGGAATCGATTAAATTCATTGACACAGTCAATTTGTTCACTAATAATAGTCGAAGGCATGTGTTTGTTCTAGCATGTCTGTTTGTTCTGTTTTTAATAGAAAACCAAAAAGCCTATACCCTAAAGACTCTAGAATGCTTTTCATGTTTCTGGTGCCTACCATAATGGTTTATGTTGCATTACTGCCTTGCCTCAATTTTAAAACAACAACAGAATAGATGTTAAGTACATACATGCATTAATAATAGTTTGACCTGTTAGTGAGAAGCACATGTGGAATAAAAGTTTTAAAGAAAGTTTCCATGAAATATGTTTTTGGAAAACGAAAAGTGCAAGAAAAGTGTTTTTGTGAGACAAAGTGTTTTTGTGAGACCCACCATTAAGGCATTTGATTTGTGATGCATTTATTGTTTCTTGCAACGTTGAATTCTGAAGAGGTTTAAAGAAAGCTTTTTATACCTGTGGAGCCTACCATGATAAGGATTTAAGTTTATAATATCTGAAATTTGTTTACATGGATCCTGTGTAAAACAAAAGGCTAAAGAAAATGAGACCTATGATTAAAAGTATGTTTGCATTACTTGTTTAAGCAAATTCTGAATTGTTGAAAGAAAAGTCAATGATCGTGGCCTACCATAAGAAAGACCTTAGCTTTATAATTGTATAGGATGAATTGTTTGGATTAATATTCTGGAAAGTGATTTCATGTACGTGGTCTTCCAAAAGGTGTTGAACATGACAATTTGTAATGAGACATGTTTGGGGTTAACATTTGCTGAAAATTATGTTTTCCAATTGAAAGTCAAAAGGTTGAAGATGGTCAGTTATATATTTTGGTCCTTATAATTTTTCTTGGACTATCTTTAAACATTATAGTTAAATTTCAAAATTATTTTATATTTTATTAATTAAATGTTTACTGTATAGAAAGCTTGTTAGTCATCAAAGTGACTTTGCTTGAAAATATATTTAGACATTTAATTATGTATTTTTTTTAATTGTTCATATTACACGATGCTTATAAATGATATAATAGATGAACTGAACAATTGAGATTATTAATTATAACGTTAGGTGATCACCCAAAGGTGGATCATTGCTTATAGTTAATAACATTAAAGAGACTTATCGATCTACTTAGTGAATATGTTTGTATATCCAAACATAACATGCATACTATCTTGAGTATGATTGACTATCTATCAAAATGTGTATATATATGTTAGCATCATCATAGATTAAGGATATGTTTTTAAATGTCACCCAAAGGTGGACTTGAATATATGTATTAAATTTTATTATTGTCTGAATCTATTAATTATACTCAAAGTATTAATGTGTGAGTTTGTTTTTACGTTTGTAGTTTCTAGTAACTTGTTAGCTTTGGGCAATGGTCTGATTAAGTTCAATGGGCTAAACTATGTCAATTGGTTTGAGCAAATCCAATTTCAATTGGGTATTATGGATAAGGACCTGACATTAGTTGCAGAGAAGCCTACAACCATTACTGAGACCAGTACCCAAACTGAAAGGACATAATTTGAGGCTTGGGAAACGTCTAATAAGTTGAATCTGAATTTGATACGATTGATAATAACTAAAAATGTTAAGTCATTAATGCCGCATACGGACAATGCAAAGGAATTCACGATGAAAATCAATGAGCACTCACAATCAGACATAACTGACAAGTCTATTGTAGGAAGCTTAATGAGAGAATTGACTAAGAAGTTTGACTGGTCACAACCTATCCATGATCATGTAAAAAGTATGTAAAATTTGTTTGCAAAGCTCAAATCAATGGGCATGGATGTGAGTGAATCTTCCTAGTACAGTTCATCATCAACTCACTTCCTCCTGAATTTGGTCAGTTCCAAGTAAATTACAACACTCTGAAGAAAAATGGCACTTTCAAGAAATCAAGGTCATATTGGTGCAGGAGGAAAGAAGATTAAAGAAAATGAAGGAACACTCTGTTCACCTTACAGTACACAAAGAAGTTAGCAACGAAAAGGGAAAGCTGGGAAAAAAGAGCAACAAGAAGAACAAAACCCTAATGAAGGTTAATGATGGTCAAATCCATAAAGGACAACATTGTTTCTTCTGCAAGAAACCTAATCACCTTAAGAAAGATTGCCTTAAGAGAAAGGCTTGGTTCGAAAAGAAAGGTAAGTATTATGTTTTAGTATGTTTTGAAGCAAATCTTATTGAGGTGCCTAATAATATCTGGTGGTTAGATTTAAGTGCAACTACTCATGTGTCACATATTATGCAGGGATTCCTTTCAATCCAAACCATAAATGAAACTGAAGAGTTTCTATATATAGGTAACAGAATGAAGGCACGAATAGAAGGAATAGGGATCTACAGATTGATCTTAGACGCTGATTATAAATGTGTTAGAAATTTAGTTTCTGTTAGTAAGTTGGACCGGATAGGTTTTAATTTCAATATTGGAAATAGTGTTTTTTTCTTTGTATAAACGACAGTACTATTATGGTTCTGGTACATTAATGGATGGTATATATCATTTTAACCTTGATGTTAATTATTCTGAATCCCTGTTTCATGTTGAACATAATATTGGTTATAAACGTAGTGCACATAATTAACACTCAACTTACTTATGGCATCAAAGGTTAGGTCATATATCTAGAGAAAGGGTGATGAAGTTAGTGAAGAGTGAAATCTTATCTCAATTAGATTTTACTGACTGGGATATGTGTGTGGATTGCATTAAAGGCAAGCAAAACAAACATATATCTAAGAGTGCAACCATAAGAAGTACTCATTTACTGGAATTAATACACACTGATATATGTAGTCCATTTTGTGTTCCATCTTGGGGTGATGAAAAGTATTTCATCACCTTTATTGATAACTATTCATGTTATTGTTATCTCTATTTACTGTATGAAAAGTCTCAATCAGTGGACATTCTTGAATTGTTCATTAATGAGGTATAATAGAGATAACTGTATGAAAAGTCTCAATTAGATTAAAAAGTGAAAGTCGTAAAATCTGATAGATGTGGTGAATATTATGGTAAATATGATGAGAATGAACAGTGTCCAAGTCCATTTGCAAAAAAGTCAGGGCATTTGTGCACAGTATACAATGCCCAGTACACCACAACAAAATGGTATGGTTGAAAGGCAGAATCATACTCTTATGGATATGGTTAGGAGTATGTTAAGTTTTACAAATGTACCTATATCTTTATGGATGTTTGTGTTAAAGACAACTACATATTTACTTAACAGGGTTCCTAGAAAAGCGATTCCTGTAACACCTTACGAATTGTGGACAAGAAGGAAACCTAGCTTGAGGCACATACATGTTAGCCAAGCCGAAATACAGATTTATATTCCTCATGAAAGGAAGCTTGATGCAAGAATCATTAGTGGTTACTTCATCGGTTACCTAGAAAAGTTTAAAGGGTGCATTTTTTATTGTCCTAACTATAGTGCATTTTTTTAAGACTATGCTGGTTGTATAGACTTAAAGAAATCTACCTTTGGTTATCTATTCCAACTAGCAGGAGGGGCAATTTCTTGGAAGACTGGAAGTAGTATGTCATTGTTACTTCCGCTATGGAGGCCGAATTTGTGGCATGTATGAGGCCACTATTCAAGCATTATGGTTATGGAACTTTGACTTAAATCTAGATATTGTTGACAGTATAGCTAGACTGTTAAGAATTTATTGTGATAATTTTGTAGTTGTCTTCTTCTATAAAAATGACAAGTATTCTATGGGTGCTAAATATATAAATTTGAAATACTTGTCTGTCAGAGAAGAAGTGCAAAAATATAAAGTGTCAAGTGAGCATATTAGAGCTGATCTGATGGTAGCAAATCTGTTAACTAAAGGATTATCGCCTAAAACACTTAATAGTCATATTGAAAGGATGAGCATTATAGATAGGTCTTTGTTAGCATGAGATCATGTTATGAATGTACATATGTTTGGATATTTGCTATTATTGTTTTGACAATTATGAATTCAATTAATGTTATGTTTTTGCTTATTTGTTAGTTGTCACATTATGTTGTGTACACGCGTTATTTCATTGTGATGACAAATTATATTTTGAGAAAACATTAAAGTTGAGAATTACATTGTTTCTCAATTACAGTTATTTTGAATTGAGTTGATTGTGTGATACATGGAAGGAATCATGTCGTTAAATAACTTATGACCGCCATGATCTTATTATTTTAATTTATTTAAGTTTGATAGATTGACATATTCAATATATGATACACACTTGTGTCGTTGGATCATCAAGTAGTAACATAGGAAAAGTGGGAGATTGTTATATTAATTTTAATAATTAGTATGACCTATATTACTTTAATGGATTCTACTATAAAGGTGAGCCCAAAATAATGATTATTGAGCTTGTTAAAGGTAAATAGAATCATTAGGGTTAATTAACAATAAACCCTTCCCTCTCCTTTCAGTAGAAGTTATGTTAAAAGATATCAAAGAATAGACATTCTTGCACTATTGATAGAACGAAGAAAAGTAAGAAGGCGAGAGTGGATAAACTTTTGCATAAAAAAGGAATTCGTGAACAAGAAGAGATTACACGAGCATGAATCAATATTTGTATTTCTTTCTTTTGTTAATAGCGTGAACTTTAGGGTTTTTAAAAGTGTTGAATCAATTGTGTCATAAATGATATTTGATGAATTTTATGCTTGAATTATTGCTTAGAATTGTTAAAGAATTAATTTACAATTTTCTCACGATTGGCCACTATGACTTTCGAACTTTTCTTTGGTGTTTGGTGTAATCCCTAACCTTTTTACAACCCTACTATATAAGAGATTGTGTGTACTCCCGGAGTATATCAGAATTGAGCAAATCGACCTCGAACCTCCATTGTTTGAGGAGCTTTAGTGCGAGCATTAACAGAAATCTCTGGAACGTGTGACTACTGACTTTCTTCAATTTCCATGTCAACTTGCCCATCATCATCATCATCAGACCATCTCCCCTCAGTAAGGAACATCTTCTTGCATCTATATCCTGGTCCAAATTTCTGGTTACAACTGAAGCATAGTCCTTACTGCTACAGTTTAGTTATGTCGCCAAAAAAATCTTGATATTGAGTAAGGCCATAGCTCTCATGCAATGTTTGTCTAAAATCTTCCCATGTAATCTGCGGCATTTCGTTATTATTAAGTTGGAACCACAACTGAGTGCCTATTACATTAAGCAGTCACATGACAGCCACAATCTTCCAATCTGATTTCGTGAGGATTCAAGTCTTTGGAATCGACTTCCAATATGATCTTAAATGGAGCACCTTCTACTATTACTATACCTTCATAGTTACTATTATAAGAAAAATCAAATTAAAGACATAAAAGTGCATTGAATCTTCGCATTGATTATAAGTATTCATAACACATCTGCTCTTAGACACAATAGGATGAAGGCAAATAGTTTTGACTTTTAAATAACGTGTTCTCATCAAAAGTACCCAAATACACCTCATGTACTTCGCATAGTAAACAAATAACTACAAACAAGTCTAGACCAGCATCCCATTGACAAAAATTGTTGCTGATAACTTCGACGAGATGATGCCCTTGATCATGTGTTTGCTTTAGAGAGAAAATAAAAAGTTGCACCTACATCAGAAGAAAATTTTTAGCTGTTTGTGTCTACCATCTTTGAACTTCTGCGAGGTCTTTTTCGTTTTCTGCTCCTAATTGCAGGAGTTTCTGCATTTTTATTTACCTGCATAGAAAAACCCCTAAATTCATATCAGCATTCGTCCATCTTAAATCGACTGTAAGTACACAAATGGATGTTCCACGACAATTCAACCAATGAAACAAGAATATGATCAAACAATTTCTGAATAACAAATATTATAGTTTAAGCATCTTGACATTTAATCAAGCATAAAAGCAAAGAACAACATGTATCTCAAAATACAACATTATAAACAACGGCTCATCAGTCCATTACCTTTTTTTATGAAAGGAAACAACAAAAGAAGGTTGAGATCTTCAAGGCAAGAACATAACTAAAAATAGAGCTATAGCCTACAATTCATTTTAACCACCTTCCCATCTACAAACCATACTGTTCACCAATTAGAATGGACACCAAAACAACACAATAGAACTTAACAGAAAGTATAATGGTGTTAAACAAAAGGCTTCACCAAAACATTTCCAAGACAAATTTCAGAAATATTCCACATTTTATTCCAAAGAAACATCTTAATGCGCAGTGTTTAACAAAACAAAGAACAAAATCACTAGGATAATTGAATGCTCACCTTCGCAACTACAGGATTTGGGCTTTCACTCTTCTTCTTCTTCACTGAAAGTGGATTTGGTGCCTGGAATTTTGATAACAAAGTATATACCAAATGATCTATTAAAATGTTCTCTTGAGAAATAATTAACAGCAGAAGTAACATCATCTTAAGATAATTTCATAGAGCAGAATAACTGGATTTAGTTGAACTACAGTTCTGCTTCTAAACTTAACATAATTACATTTCAGGCAGCTCTGTCCTTCCACAACACCATCATTGAGAAACAATTTTTATGACAATATGTGAAGAAAATCATAAAGAAAAAAAAGAACTTGTTAAGCACTCGACGGGGTAAAGAATATACCATTTGAAGTAGCTGAGTAAAATGGACATCTACAGCATTAGATAAGCATGATTTGCATATACACTTAACATCTCAACCGAAAAGTCTGATACTTATTGTTCCAAAACATTTTGCAGACCATTACTCACTGCACTTGGATAAAACACTTGCTTTGGATTAAGACTACTCTACAAAATACACCATAACATTTAATCTCAATTAAGAATCATCTCAACCTTTGTGGTCGCAATCACTGGAACAACCAAACAACATCAAGAAGTCTAACATATTAATGGTAATAAGAGTAGTAGTCCTGACTCTAAGAGCATTCCCTAAATCAATGTTACCACATAATGCCTGATACAATCTAGCACCATTCTTTCCATCTACAGTGGCAAGTATAGAAAGCAACTAGTAAAAACCATCCTGGTACTGCATCGCTTGAAGTGATAAATCTATTCGTGCTATGAGCTGATAGGTATATGTACATCGGGAAACCATGACTGAAAAATAACATAAACAGCAACTCTTCCAGGTGAAAAAAGGGAAAGATCTCCATGGTCTAACCTATTGTGTCAATCCGACAAGCCAGACAATGTGAAAATGTCAAAAGGAGGCCAAAAAAAAGCGAACGAACATTTGGCAATAAGTAAGTTTCAAGAAAGTGATGAGTGTTAAAACTGTACACCAGAAGGGTACAGATTATACCTTAGCTTTCTTTCGCTTAAATTGAGGTCTATCCTTGATAGACAATCTGTTTCTTGCATTATGTGTCTTCTTCATGGGCTGCACTTTCATATTTGCATCCCCTTGACCTCTATCTTCATCTTCAGAATTTCTTGCTTCTTCATCTTGCAGTAAGTTTCCAGTTCTCTCTTTCAACATTTTATATTCCTTATCAGTCATATGCAAACGCTCTTCTTCAGAATTCTTGACAAATTGGCGTTGAAAAGCAGACGGCGGCTCAAGGAAAAGAGCATTTCGCAGACCAAATATGAGAGGCACGCCTGGTAACTTCATAAAAGAAAATTTTTGAGTAACTGTGTAGGGAAGTCCTAAGGATAATTTCTAATCAAACAAAATTATCTTATGAACAAGTTGTGACAAATCCACTGAGCTTATTAACACAATATTTTTAGCAGCTAATGAAGGCCATGACAAGAACCCACTGCTAAGTGCTGGGGCGGAAACCAATCTACAGGTGGTAGCAAGTATACAGTTGATACATAATACACTTGCACATTATAGCCAAAAAAAAAAAAGAATAAAGAAAACACTCGCATATATGTCTATGTATTTGCATCTACGTGTATATGATTCTATGAATTTAAAATAACGCTGAGGTTCTTCAAACAAGTCCCTCGGTACCAGTGAGGTATACGAACCAATTGCAGCTTTTTGCGTACGTCCGTGTCTTGAGTAGCAATAAAAAAATGTTGAGGATTATCTTCGCCGATAATCTCAGTGATGCATGAATCTGCACTCTTTACATTCTCATGATCACATCTGAAATTGAAGATTGCAGTGCTTGGTAAGAAAACTTAGAATTTTATGATCACATAAAAAAGTAACCAATAATATATAAATGTTAAACAAAAGCCTCCCTAGATATAAAAACGCAAGAAAATTCTTCCCAGAAAGGTAGGGTTATTAATAACCTTGCAGTCAAGAGCTGATAAGCTGCCTGGAGAGATTCAGCATGGGAACTACCAAGTCTTTTCAGTTCTGCAAGAACACATCTGCAACCCCAACAAAAAATCTGTAAATCACTTGCCAAAAGCCCTCATATTCAAATAAAATCCCAAAAAGAAAAAAGAAATTGTAAACCTAGTAGTGAAAAGCTTGACAGGGCCACCAAGGATATTGGAGAGAGCTTTGTCAGCAGGAGCAATGTCATTAACTATAAGATGATGAACAAAGGTCCCATCACATAGAACCTTATACGGCTGTCTAAACCCAAAACATGCCGTGTAGAACCTCACTGCCCTACGATGTCGTTTCTGCTTCTTCAGTTTCATCTGCCCCCAAAATCACTAATAATAAACAATAATCAAATTATAGAGAATGGCTTTGGCTTTGATATACAGTAAAGAAGAAGGAAAAAAGAAAGTTTAAAAGGAGATAGCTTACCGTCGGCAGAACAGACGGCGAGTTCAACCGACGTTGATATGCAGCAACGGGTAGAACGAGCGTGTTCTTGTTCCAAATAAGCGACAGACAGAAATAGCACCTTTCTTAAAACGCAGGCGTTTAATCGGTAAGGATCTATTTGTTTTGAAACCTAATCCTGACTCATATGGCTATTGAACTGCATATATACTTATGGCCTTTTTTTTATTGAAATTTGAAATTTTTTAACAAGTAAATCCTTAAATTAATTAAATTAAAACTAAATTCATACATCATAATTCATAAACTAGGATGGCAATGCATACTCCGTCTTGTCAATTTTTTAAAAATTAAATATATAAAATAATGTAATTTTTTAAAATTAGATTTAGATTTGAACTGTTCAAGTTCGTATTTATCTGAAGCAGAACTATTTTAAGTAAAAATATGTTATTTTTTTTAAATAATTAAGTCTCGAGTCAGTTTTAACATAGTCCTAACTCATAGATCAGTCCATTAAAAATAATTAAATTTAAGCTTATGAGTCAAAAATTGTCATCTCTAAACGTTTCAGCGGTAAACTAAAATTTGAGTTTTATCCAAAATAATTAATAAATTTATTTTTATAATTCTAAAAACTCTAACTATTAAGACAATAAATTACAAAGTTTCAAAAAAATTTAATTTTAATTTTAATATTAAATATGCTAAAATTTTAATTAAATGTTAAAATTTTAAAAATTAAATAATTTAATTTAAAAATATTTTTATTAATAATTTGTTGATTGAGAGAATAATATAAAAACTAACATTTAAAAAGATTTTTTCATAAGATATTAAATTTTAATTCATTTTAAAGTATTTTCTAATTAATTATAAATTTTATTTAATTTTTAAAAATTATTTCTACATATATTTGTAAAATATTATATTCACCTAAATTTTATTTTATATATTAACCAAATTATATATCGAGTCCTTCAACGTAGAGTCAATCTTGAGGAATATTAGCTTGGATACTCATCTCAAAGGCATATGAAAACAAAGTTTACTTCTGCTGCCTCCCTGGAGCAGAGAATGCAGAGTTCACAAAGATTAACGAAGATACAAAGTGAAGGGCAATAAGAATCTCAATCAACGATGATTTTCCTATGCAATTGCTCTCCAGATAAAGCTTCCCCTGAATCATGATCATGGTGATGAAACATAAGATTTAAGATTCCTACTAAACATAAGACTGAACCTACAAGAAGCTTGTCATGTCGCTCCACCCAGTGAAACTTCAGCTGACTGGCACCGTAGAATGACAATGCCACCAAAGAGGTCATCACAGTAATGGTGCTGCCAATTAACAAATTATGTTGTTTCTCAACTTCTATAATTAAGAGATTCAATATAGAGTTTCGGGACCAAACAAACAATGATTATGGTTTATATTTGGAAAGTGCTTGTATTGTTGGATTTGATATTTACATGCAAATGACTGAACCAAAAGTAGATGCCAGTCCAACGTTCCAACAATTTACAATATGCTGCAAGTAGGGAGGAGATTCAAAACCATATTTTATTTTGGTTTCTGATACTTAAATGTCGTATGCCTACAAGAATGGACAGAGTAATTCACCTGAATAACAGAACTATGACGGCGAGTATCATCATAGACGATGAATTCCCAACAGCAAGGAAAACAGGAAGTGTGGTCGCGCAAGGAGTTAATGCTGGTACTAAGACAAGTCCAGCAACAGCCATTTTCTCCATAGGTTGGTCATGAGAATGACTGTGTTCGCCCTTTCCGGAAAGAAACAGCACTACATAACTTCCACCAAGAAAAACCAGCAAAAGGGAAGCAAGTTTGTGTACTGTTTCTTCGCCAACAATAGTGTTTGAGATGGTGACTGCTGTTATACCCAGAAGTGAAGTGGATATCACGTGCAAAACCCCTCCAAGTGCAGCTGCAAAATGGAAACAAGTGACCATCGTAGAGTAGAGGTCAGCTACAAAATTGATACAGCTTCTTTCCAGTTAAGCACAAGTTTTCTGAAACCCTCATTTTTTGATATACAAGATAATATAAAGATGACGTTTTGATGTGGATTTCTCAATGACAAGATTATAAATACACATATCTTAATCAACATCACCGAGCATTAAATTATTTAGATACATGCAATTAAATATTTTTTTGGTCTTTGATCAGGGTATTCACCGGCGGACTCAGTGACTAATCTCCTCACTGATGGGAAGGCACCTCACAGTATATGACAGCTGGTCCAAGGGTTTAAAGCTGCTCCATACCCAAAGCCAAAGATGGAACCCCTAACCTTTGGTTTTTAAATATTAAAAATAACGTTCTAAATTTCTAAGTTTTAAAAGGCGTTTCACCCTGTAACATATATAGAGGCATATTAACTGGAAAATAAACTTGTAATTATAAATATATGCAAGATAATAAATAAATATACAATCTTAATCAATAAACGCAAAACAATAAATCATTTTAATAAGTGAAATTAAATGTTTGTAAATGATATTTTAAATTTTTACAAATTTTAATGATTAATTAAATACAATGCATCCAAATTATTCTAATATACGTAATTAATTTTAAAATAATGATTTAAATAAAGTGTTGAAAATATTCATCAATAAATACTATCTTTTCTATAATTTATATACAACAACAATACTCACAATAAATCCTGCTAACTCGCGGAGTCTGGACAAGTTTATTAGTAAGCAATCTTATTCATCTTATTCGTAACTATTCTTTGGCGGAAAATCCATCTTCAAACAATCGATGCTCATTAACCAGCTAAAAACATATCATAAACATAAAAACAATACAAAACCTTAGAGAATGAAGCGAGGGAGAGAGAACAAGGGAGGTAAAATAACATACTAACGATTAGGGTGCGAGAGAGAGTCCAGTTCTGGGCGCGGCCGACGACGGAGAACGGAAGCCAGTGAGTGGGGATGAATGAATGTAGAACCGACACGGTGGCGATTCCGCCGATCGTCGACAGAGCTTCGGTGCTGAAACCGTCCATCGCTCCCAATAATAATTGAGAGATAGAGAGATCGCGCGCCAAAATCAAAGATACTGTAGAGAGAAAGAGATGAATAAAATTCCGACTTCTGTCTGCTTATTCGATGATGGAAGTGGGTAGAACAACATTGGATGGAACATTTTATTGCTATGCTAACACAAATTAAGAGAACTTTAGCAGGCGTACGAGTGTGTGAGTTTATGACAGTTCCACTTTACCAAAGCCTCCAAGCCGTTCTATAATTTCCATACTTTATAATAATTGCTTCGGTTACAAAATCCAACAACCTCTGTAGTAAATAATTATCTCAACTCAAGTATTATTTGTTAATATGGAATTATTAATTAGAATATAATACAAACTTGTCAGAATTAAAATTAATGGATAATATTTAACTCGATTAAACTTTTAGTGCCTATTTGAATGAATTTTTGAAAATTCATAAGCACTTTTTTATATCACAAAAATCTTTTTAAAAAAATTAGTATTTGTCTGTAAAATAAAAAAAATTCTCTTTAATAAATATGACTTTCTTGGCTGCCAAAATATAACTTTTTAAGAAGCTCAAATTTGAAACTTTTCAAAAAAACACTTTTTTAGATAGATTTTTTAGATCAATTAATGAGCTTATTTTTAGTCTTTTTTCTCCTTATGTTTTACACATAATTCTCATAATATCCACAAATTCATCTTTCTCGTTTATTATGTATTTAACTATGTACTCAAATTAGACATTTATTTTGATATTTGTATAATATTATTTGGCTTTTATATGTTTTAATATTTATTTTTGATATTAGTTTACTTATATTATAATTTATATAAAAGATTTGATTAGATATATTTTGATTTATGTTTCGTATGGTTTAAAATTATATAACAATTAATATATTGTTCTTCACATATTATTTAATATACTTTAATTAATATTTACATGCATAAATAATTTTTATTACAAAATAAAATATAGTTAAAATTAAAAAAAATTGCCAAACAATTTACTGAATAAAGCTTTTTTAAAAAAAGCTATGTTTTAATTAACAGTCAAATAGTCAACTGATTTCTTAGAAAAAATTCTTCTTAAAAAAGATTTATAGAAAAAAATTTACTGATAAAAACTCGACTAATATAAGTCCAACCAAATAAACGCTAGGTCTCGAGCAACCTTAAAACCTTAGTTGCATAGGCTTAGTCATAACATTTTATAAAGAATAATATATTTTTATTTTTAAAAATTTGGGTCAAGTCGGGCCAAGTCGTGTTCCATCCGACCAAGCCCAACTCTAACGCAACGTTTGATTAGCGTCTTCAGTAGATAGGGACGGGACGTGATTGGACAGGACGGGACGGAACAGAACAAGAATTGAAGTCAGTGAGATGTTTGGTTATGGTGAACAGAACAGAGATAATTGTCTTCGTCCTGAGTATAAAAATGTGTTTGGTTGCCTAGGACAGAACATAAAATAGTGTTAATGACGGAAATGCCCCTATAGTATAATAAGAATAGTAGATATAATTCATTAATTATTTGATAATTGTTGCAATATTTATTTTACAATTTTGAATTATGTTATTATTATTATTATTATTATTATTATTA
>JANVCL010000213.1:5586112-5600090 GCA_026546855.1 Erythroxylum incrassatum | reverse complement strand
CAGTTTCTGAGATCCACTGCTTGATCAAATCAAGGAGTTTGACATGTGCTAGTCTATCCGGATTAACGATGTCCAGTTTCGTCAATCCTATGACTAGGGATAATTTAGATACTGACATAATTGCACATGATAGGAGTCTCAGTAGTATGATCACATCATAATTTCCTTCATGCTATGTCATATATCATGAACTTCATTAATTTGCTTATAGATCAATATCAATTCATATAATGAACACCAAATTAATGAAATATGCATTTCTTTATTTATTCATAAAGTATGTACACAACTTTGTACAAAACATGCTAAAGGCGATTGCCTTTAGGGTATTACTCTAACACTGTAGCCACGTCGTCATGTCTTGGTTGAAAAAATGCTCGCCGAGCCCCTCCCTCGAGAACTAGCGCCAGAGCGCTGCCACTCGCAGATAATCCCAAAGAACATGGATGGTAGACTCCGCCTGGCCACAAGTAGGACAGTTACCGTCAGTGGCTATATGTCGCGCCACCCGCTGCTGGTTTGTCAGTAGTTTGAGGTTAGCAGAAAGCCAAAGGAAGGACCGAATCCGTTGGGGGCTTGGCCATCACCAAATGAGCTTCCAGAGGTTATGCAGTGGCCCCTGGGGACTCCCTTCAATTAGGTCATAAGCAGACGAAACCGTGAATTCTCCATTGGGAGAAGGAGCCCAGACCATTCTGTCATCCCCCATTATACCCTCGCTATGGCAATAGTGGGCAAGCTTGAAGCAGACAGCAGCCGAAAGAAACTGTTGAAAATCTGGCTAACGCCATTGACCCTGGGCGTCCATAAGAGACGCAACCGTGGCAAATCGAATACTATCTGGAACTGGAGAGGTGGCAGCAAGAATAAGAGGTCCCCAACCAGCCAACCAAGGGTCCAACCAAAATAATATGCGACGCCCATTGCCCAGAGCCCATCGAAGTCCCAGTCGCACTACCGACCATGAGGCTGAGATTCCTCTCCAAATCACCGAAGCCCCATTCCGAGCTAGCGTACTGGGGAGAGGGGAGTCATGAAACCTATACTTGGAACGAAGGATCTGGACCTATAAAGCGTTAGGCTGCTTGATAAGGGCCCAACCCAGTTTAGCCAGTAACGCGTTGTTGGTAGACCGAATTCGGCGAAGACCCAAGCCCCCGGCCCGTTTAGGTTGACACACCGAGTCCCAATTGACGAGGTGAATTTTACGACTGTCGCGGGAGGACCCCCAAATAAAGTCTCGCATAATTTTCTCGAGATCGTCGCACAGTTGCCAGGGGAGGCGAACCATCTGCATAGTGAAAACAAGTAAGGAAGAGATGACCGAGTGGGTTAAGGTAATCCGTGCCGCCAGAGACAGCAGTTTGGTATGCCATCCGGCTAGTCGCTGTTGATCCGTATCCAAAACATGTTGATACGTGCGTCTAGACGTCCGTTCGTGAATCAGCGGGACCCCTAAGTACCGACCTAGATTGTGCGTACGGGTCACCTGGAGGTCCTGGCTAAGACGTCGCGCAATCGCCCGGGGGACATTCTTAGAGAAAAAAATACGAGTCTTAGCATGACTAACCTGTTGGCCGGAAGCCCAACCAAAAAACTCAAGAGTCCTCGCAATGACCCTGGACTGCGTGACATCCACTTCGGCAAACAAGACGAGGTCATCAGCAAAGAACAAATGGGAGAGCGGGGGCCCCCTTCGGCTCAGTGTGATAGCCTTCCACGCTCAGTAACCCGCCTCGTGGGCAATGAGGTGCCTAAGACGTTTCAAACAGAGAACGAATAAGTAGGGAGAGAGGGGATCTCCCTGTCGGAGACCCCGCGAAGGCCGAAAAGAGTTCGTGACCGTTCCTTGCCAAGTAACTTGTAATGAAGTAGTCGTGACACACTGCATAACAACCCAGATAACCTGCGCAGGGAGCCTAATCTCGACCAAGGTGTCCTGAAGGAACTACCAGTTAAGCCGGTCATAGGCTTTCTCCAAGTCCACCTTCAAAGCCAGGTAGCCAGTTTTGCCAGTCTTCTTATGCATAGAGTGGATGACCTCCTGTGCGATAATAATGTTGTCAGTGATATGACGACTCGGAATGAAACTACATTGGGTCGCTGCCGTTAAGTGGCTCATATGCGCTTGCAACCTATTCACCAGAACTTTAGAGATAACCTTATAAAGGACATTACAAAGGCCAATCGGCCGGAAATACGAGACCTGAAGAAGGGAGGGAACCTTAGGGATAAGTACCAGAAGGGTCCGATTTAAATCATGGTCCCACCGCTGCATACGAAAAACAGACTGGATAAAAGCCACGACTTGGGGCCCAACCTTGCCCCACTGGGATTGGAAGAAGACGACATTATACCCATTCGCGCCCGGGACTTTGTTCGGATTGATGGCAAAAATCGGGCACCGGATCTCCTCCGCTTGGACAGGTAGGGAAAGCTGCTGGAGCTGCTCCCCGGTAAGGGACAGGAAGGCACCCGTGAGGGGAAATCGAGGGGAGGGCTCCACGTCCTGGCTATAGAGTTGGACGAAGTAGTGCTGGACTAGACTGCGCATCTGATCCGGATCAGTAACGATTTGCCCTGTTGGGTCCTGCAACCGAACCACGCGAAGCTTCTGACGCTTAGTCATGGTAACGGTATGGTAGTATTTAGTGTTTTTGTCGCCTTTAGAAAGCCACTCGCATAGGGAGCGTTGGTGCCAAAACAGCTCCTCCTTGCACAGGACTTGCAGCAACTTACCGCTCAGTTGCTCCTCCAACGCTAAGAGCGAGTCCCGAGTGTCCACAGTCAAGACCCGCTGGATCCCGCGCAGGCGAGCAAGAAGCTTCTTTTTCCGCGAGAAGATATTACCGAAACTGTTGTTGTTCCAGGTCGAAAGCTGAGTGGCGAACTGGGCTAAGTGACTACTCATATCCCCCTCCACAGGGGTCCAATGTCGGGCCACTAGGTCAGGAAAGTCGGAGTGAGTGAGCCAGGCATTTTGGAACCGAAAAGGAGGGGGCCCTGACACCCGTTGCGGGGACCGGAGAAAGTGGAGCAGCAGAGGCCGATGATCGGACCCGAGGAAGGGTAGATGATGATTCGCGGAGTGAGGGAATGCGTGCATCCAAGCTGACGAACCGAACACCCTATCCAACCGAGCTTGGACCAAACCTCAACGCCAAGTAAACTTCGAGCCGATGTACCCCAAGTCATGAAGCCCAATGCGATGCACTCAATTCGTAAAACGGCGGCTCACAACGCGGGTGGAAAGAGCCCCCCCTCTTTTATCCGATATATCCAGTTTCGCATTGAAATCGCCTCCCACCACCCAAGGTCGAGTGATGGACTCACCGATCCAAGACAACACTGGCCATAGTAGGGCTTGCGAAGGCTTGTGCGGACTGGCGTAGACGACAGTCAATTCGAAAGAATGGGTGCCATACCTGACCGAAGTGTGAAGGATCTATCGGTGGCCAATGACCACCGAGACGTCAAAAGCCGCCTTCCAAAGGAGCCAAATACCCTCTAAGAACCCGTCGGCCTCTACTCTAAAAGAGAAGTCAAACCCGAAGGAATGAATGATGGAGTGGGCCCGTGCCCCACTAATACGAGGTTCAAAAAGAGCCAATATGCTGGGAGTGTAAGTCCTAATATAAGTACGCAACAGGGTCTGGAACGCCGACCCTCCCGCCCCTTGACAATTCCAGAATAAAATAGACATAAAAACAGATAAAAAACGAACGGGACCCTACTCCAACACCGCCGAACTGCTCCCATCGTCTATCGCCTGTGTCGCCTCGACCTGAGACCCAGGTAGCTCAACCACCGCCGGCCTCGAGCCCAAGGGGCTTCGGCCCTAGTCGAGTCCATTGGGACAGCGGAAGGGTTTGGCGAACCCATTGCGTCATCGGGAGGGTCGGTGGGAGGAACCTCCGTCTCGCCCTCCGGGGGCCCTGGCGCCTCAACTCCCTCCATGTGCTGAAGCTGGCCGGTCGAGACCAGCCCCGGGGCCGGAATGATCCGGCTATCACAAACTATCTCAGTGTGAGTCTGAATGGCAACCGCCAAATTGCGCGTCGCTTTCGTGGGTTGTAAAGGGAATGATTGAGGCGGGGCCAGGGCCAGGGCCTGACTCCCGCTCGCCTGATCCGTGACGTCCCGAAGCGGTTGGGCCTGGTCACCGCCTTTCCTTTAGAGCCGGGCCACCGCCTGTCCGATTTTAAAAACATTGGTACAGACTCTTCAATTTATAGTAAATGAACAATCTCTAATTTTGTCCATGATCACCAGTTTTATTCATCGGGATGAGCAGCACTGGCAGTAGTTTCTAGTTATGTGAAAATGGTAAGCCTAAGTCAAAGCACACCAGCTAAGCCAAGCTCTAGTGCACATGTGCTGTGAATTCACACTCCCAAAAAAATAAATAAAAAGTGAGTCTGTCATTTTCTTAAGAGTTATTGCATGGCTTGGATTTGTCAAAACTCATCTACCTGTTTTTACTACTCTCTCACTACCTTAAGTAAGTCTTCCCTAGTGTTCTTGTTTGGTTGGTGCCTGCTCCTTTTGACCTGTCCTTGGTTGTTCCTGAGCTCCAGCATTTATATTTCTACCAACCCTTTTTGTTTCCTTGCTAACAGTGTATATTTTTGGCCCTGATTCTTAAATTCTGTCTCTTCTTCTTGTGTCATTTTCAGACACAAGAGTTGATGTTTGCTGATAAGCCCTTAGTTTCTGTGTCTTTTAGCTATGCATTGCTGTTTCCTTTCTGTTCTTATTGACATTGTACTTGTGTGCTATAAGTTACTCTTGCTTTAGACTTCCATTTTTGTTCATGGGGCTGTTTAAGTGGTGAAGATGTAGATTCATACGTGGGTTCGCTTACATTGTTCCTGTGTTTAAGGCTCTGTAGTCTTTCCTCTTTTTCAGGCTCTTTGATTTACTGGTGGCAGTTTCTATTTCTAGCAGCTCTTTGAGTTGTGTAATTTCTTATGGTTCAATTCTAATAACCCCATTTTGGACTATTCATTTGAGTCTCCTGATTCATTTTTGACTATAGTTACATTGTTGAATTCTTATATTCACACACTCTCCATGTGAAGTTCAAAGTTTGGGCCTTTGGGACGAGGATAGAAGGAATGCAGACGGTCTGTTTGATGCTGCTGTTACTGGCGGTGGTTGCATTAGCAAAATCTGATTTTGAAGCGCTTTTAGAGCTCAAGAAGGGTATTGAGAAAGACCCAACTGATCAGGTTCTTGTTTCATGGGACTCTAAGGCTTTGGCATCTGATAATTGCCCTCAGAATTGGTATGGAGTTGTCTGCATTAAAGGTCATGTAGCTTCTATCACACTGAATGATTTGGGTCTTGCTGGGAATTTTAGCTTCCCAGTTCTGGCTGGCCTTACAATGCTTCGAAACTTGTCCATTTCAAACAACAAACTGATGGGTACCATCTCCAATGTTGGATCCATTGAGTCTTTGGAGTACTTGGATATTTCTAGCAATTTGTTTCATGGACTCGTGCCCTCTGCTATTATGAATTTAAAGAATCTAGTGTTTTTGAACCTTTCTTTAAACAATTTCCATGGCACAGTCCCCCCTGTATTAGCTAATCTTGGGAAGTTGAAGTATTTAGATTTGAGGGGCAATGGCTTTTCGGGAGATGTCATGAGTCCTCTTTCCCAGTTAGGTAATGTGGTGCATGTTGACTTGAGCAGCAATCAGTTCTCTGGTTCATTAGATTTAGCACTTGGGAATTCGACTTTTGTGTCATCAATTCAGTATTTGAATATAAGCTATAATTCATTGGCCGGGGAGCTCTTTGCTCATGATGGAATGCCATATTTTGACAGTTTAGAGGTCTTTGATGCTAGCAATAATCAGTTAGTTGGTACAGTACCCCCATTCACATTTGTTGTGTCTCTTCGAGTTCTTAGGCTGGGAAGCAATCAATTCTCAGGGTCTCTGCCTGAAGCCATTCTACAAGAAAGTTCAATGGTGTTGTCTGAACTGGACCTTAGCCTTAATCAAATTGAAGGTACTTTAATTTTGTCAGTGCATCTTAATTTGTTTTTATTTGAACAAGACATTGTGACTCTCTATGTCTTGATAATATTAACATGTTCAATGAGTTGTCGTGAGGATTTAAAAATTAATATATCAGTCCAGAATAGATATGTAAAATTATACAGAAGAAATGGAGCATATTCAGGATAACTTATCAAGTCTTTTATTCTGTGTCTAGAATTTATAACCCTTGCTAAACTTTATCTTTTCATCTTCTTATGTTCATTTTAACCTGGGGAGTGTATTTTATTGGGTACATTTGAACGTCAGATTCATTCCTGATGAAGAATTTGCACCTTAACTAAAATTATGGATGACTAAACAGTAATATGATTTCTGAGCTTGGCTTTGCTATGGTACTGAAAAAGGACAATCCTATCCATTTGGAAACAATAATTGATCAAGTAGATTCAAATCTACTGTATGCACAATGTGGAGACCTTCTTCTGCACTGATTTGTGGGTTTTAAGAGTTCAGCAACCATCAAAATTGATTCCAAATAGACTATTATATCTTTACCTGTGATCTTGGTGATCTATACTGTTGCAGGTCCAGTAGGCAGCATCACCTCTACAACTTTGAAGAAACTCAACATATCTTCAAATAAACTATCAGGTCTTTTACCAACCACTATAGGGCATTGTGCTATCATAGACCTGAGTAATAATATGCTCTCAGGGAATTTGTCCAGAATCCAGTACTGGGGAAATTATGTGGTAGTTATTCAATTGAGTTCGAACACATTGACAGGAGCTTTGCCCAACCAAACATCTCAGTTCTTGAGATTGACTTCACTCAATGTATCAAACAACTCACTGAATGGTGATATTCCCTCTATTTTGGGTTCATATCCAGAATTGCAAGTTATTGATCTTAGCTTCAATTCACTTACTGGTTCTCTCCTTCCTAGCTTGTTTGCCTCGGCAACACTGACAGACCTGAAATTAGCAGCCAACAATTTCACTGGGCCAATACCTTTCCAGGAAGTGCAAAGCTCCATCCAAAATTTGAGCTTGGTGTCTCTTGATCTATCCCATAATTCCTTAGATGGTTATTTGCCCCCTGAAATCAGTATGCTCCATAACTTGGTATATCTTGACCTATCCTACAACAGACTCAACGGCAGTATTCCTACCAACCTTCCTGAAGGATTGAAAGGACTTGACTTGTCTTCTAATAATCTCTCAGGTGTGGTACCGAATAATTTGAGGCGGTTTCCTGACTCATCTTTTCATCCAGGAAATTTCTTTTTGGAATTTACCGATTCATTGTCATCACCAAAGGGTGCTCCAGATCCAACTTTAAGGAAGAGTCACTCTCCTGTGAAACCTGCTATTAAATTTGCCCTTATTGTAGGTATAGTCGGTACTGCAGCTATGTTAGCTTTGTTATCCTTGCTTATTTTTCACCGGAGATACTGGCATAAAACTGGCAGGAGAAATTTGAAAAGAGATGGGAGAAATGAGGGTCTTACTGATGTAGAATCTTCTGTTTCTCGTTCATCAGCTATTAGCAAGAATTTGGATGAATCATTGTCATCAATCAGCATCCATCAAAATCTTCATTCTTCTCGAATGGGGACTGCAGATGATCTCTCAAAGCATAAGGACTGTCTTGACCCCATAAGAAAGGGCGAAGGAGTATCTTCTCCCATGTCATTTTTGTCATCTTCAAATCCATCACCTTCTAAAACACAATTTTCATCCGATCCTCATGGTGTGCTCAAGGTTCATTCTCCTGATAAATTGGCTGGGGATTTGCATCTTTTTGACAGCTCCCTTGTATTCACTGCTGAAGAACTTTCAAATGCTCCAGCAGAGATTATTGGAAGGAGTTGCCACGGTACCCTATATAGAGCTACACTTGACTCTGGTAAGGCACTGGCTATAAAATGTTTGAGAGAAGGAATAGCAAAAGGAAGAAAGGAATTTGCAAGAGAAATTAAGAAACTTGGAACAGTCAGACATCCAAATTTAGTGTCTCTTGATGGCTACTACTGGGGGCCAAAGGACCATGAGAAGATGTTAATATCAAATTATATAGATGCAAAATGTTTAACTTTCTACCTGCAAGGTATGATATTATTTCTCTCAAGTTAAAGAAGGTCCTTGAAATTGAGCTTGAGAACAGAAGCTAAATTTTTTTTTAATCCCTTGAGTTTTGCATGATATTGTTCATTTCAATTGCAGTTATTATGATCTCTTTGGTTCAGAGTGAAGGAAACCAAAACAATCTTTTCTTTAATCTTCTATCTGATAGAAATTGTGACCAATCTTTTAGGAATAACATATATTACTTACAAATGGGACTTTTGAAGCTTGTCATAGCACATGTTCCAGGACAGTTAATAAGACTGTTTGTTGATTACCAGTTTGGCTGTGTTCTATTATTATTAGCTGAGTTTGTTAGCCTAACGCTTCCAATTGGATGGTCGACTTTTACAATTTGGTAGACCAAGTTCATGCTATATTGAACCTAGCCCTTAATTTCTATGCAATGAAAGTCTCAATCAGCTCTGAGTACCTCTCCTTCCTACGATATACTCTGCATAAATGTACATGTTTAATGTGTAGGCATGAAATTGCAAATTGTACATACTTGACGGATTTATTTGTTTTAAAAGAAAAATTACACACCCTTATATGTGGAAATAAATGCTAAATTAGCAGCTTCTATGTTTTAGAGTTTGAAGATATTTAGCCCTTGTATTTGTGCTTCGTCTGTCTTTTCGATTGTCCGCTCTGTATATCTCTTTATATTCACTTATTTACCTATATGTACACACACTCATAAATGGAATATTATATATGAATAATAATGCAATGCTGCAAATGCTGTGTTATTGAGCAGGACCCCTTTAGTTTCATTGATTTAATGCTGCTTTTCTGGGAAAAGCAGACATATACGTGGTTGCTTCTTTTCTCCAACATTGTTGACAGAGTTTGCTTCCTTGCATTTTCTCCAACACAGCTTCTTTTCTCTTTTTGTTTACTTTTCGATTTATTCAATATTTTTAGTATGTATTTTGCAGAAACAGAGCCTAAAAAAGTCCCACCTTTGTCACTTCATGAACGGCTCAGAGTTGCTGTCAATGTTGCCAGATGTTTGAATTACCTACACAATGAGAGAGCAATACCCCATGGCAATCTTAAATCCACCAACATATTATTGGAAACTCCTAACATGAATGCCCTGCTCACTGATTATAGTCTCCACCGAATATTGACGTCAGCTGGAACTGCAGAGCAAGTTCTGGATGCGGGTGCTCTCGGCTATAGGCCTCCTGAGTTTGCTAGCTCAAGTAAACCCTGTCCATCATTGAAGAGTGATGTCTATGCATTTGGAGTATTATTGCTGGAGCTCCTAACTGGAAGATGTTCAAGGGACATAGGTTCTAGAGATCCAGAAGTGTTGGATTTGACAGACTGGGTAAGGTTATTGGCTGAACAAAACCGTACCCGTGACTGCCTTGACAAGTCACTTGGGGATAAAATGGATGGAGAGGCATCACGAATTCTTGATGCAATACTGCAGGTGGCTCTGAGATGTATCCTACCACCGTCTGAAAGACCAGACATGAAATCAGTCCTTGAAGATCTTTTAGTGTTATAATAGAAGATTCCTTAAGTAAGCAGAATTCTAATTGTAGTCTTTGACACTAATTCCAATTCGCTTTTTTCTGTAGTCTTTCAATTTTTCAGAGCGTATATTAGTTTATAATATTCCTAAGTTGCAGCCAGTGACCAGTCCTATGAATAATGGCTGTAGATACGTGGTGGTTTGTCTATGGAAATTGAATAAGCTTCTTCTTTTCAGGTTGGTGGGTTCAAACATCCACCATTGTTATGCTAACTCTACTCAAGTTTGTTGTTTTCCATGCATAAACGCTCATTCATATCTTTTGTTCAATTATTTTGGTTGCCAACATGTTGTCCCCGTTGTTTCAGCTATGCTTAGCAGAGGACACTCGTACTCTTTGAACCTACTAAACAGATTAAGTTTGCTCATGTCTGAAGTTGAACCCATTTTAAGTTTGAGACAACTGATGCAGAGATGCATTAGAATTAGCTTTACATCTAAAAGTCAAAACAAAAAGCACTAACCGTTGATGTGTAAACTGTAACCTCCAAAATTGGGAGGGGTAATTTAGACATAAAGTTCTCTTTGTGATTTTAGTCATTTCAAAAAGTATTTTTATGATTTAAAATTATTAAAAAACATATCTTATAATATTTAAATTATTACAAAATAATTTTTACTAAAATTTTGTTAAATCATTTTAATAGAATTTGTCAATTTGGTATTAAAATCATATTAAAACAATTATATATATATTATGTCATGTATTTAATAATTAATCATAGAATAATTTGGTATCAAAATAATTCAATAAAATTTATAAAATGTCATATTTTAATATCACAAATATATTTTGTAAAATTTTAGACAAGAATATTTATAAAAATTTCACATCTTCCACCTCAATTATTTTAATGTGAGTACAAAAATACCATATTGTTATCATAATACCATATTGTAATAATCATTTCTTTATAGTTGCCAACATGTTAGATTGGACCCATCATGATTTGGATTTGATCCCCCTTTTTCGTTTGCCTTGCGTTATGTTTGGTAGGGCGGTTAGTAATGGAATGAAATTGAATATAATATTATTTCATCGTTTAAGACGAGGGTTTATAATATAATGAAATGGAATATAAAGAAAAAGAAGGGTTTCATATTACATCTTATTTCGTCCTAAACAGTAAAAATGAGTTACCCATAATTTGAGGGATTTAGAATGGAATGTAAAATAATAAATATGTACTACCTAATATATCATCAATAATTTTTTAGAATACCAATTATACCTTCAAACCTAATAACAAGCAGCAAAACAATATATCAAAGGTAGAATAGTCATTCATTATTATTATACATACATTATATTTCGTTACATTCATCTTTCAAACAACATTTTATTATATTACATTATGAACCCTTCCATCCCTTCCAAACAACAATTTTCTAATATTACATCCATTTACATTTCATTCTATTATGAACTGTTCCATTCCTTTACATTCCATTTCATTCACTTAAAAACCTTACGTTTAATTAAACATAGCCTTAAACTTTATCTGAAATTTGATCAAGTGAAAATGAGATTGTTTTATTACATTCAAATTTAATGAGTTTGAATATTGTTTTATCATATTCAAATTTGATGAGATTGAATTCAATCAACTCATATTTTATTTATTGACTTCGAGTTAGACCGAAACGTCATCCTTAATTTTTTTTATTAACTAATTAGTATGATCCTCAATAATAGAAATAGTGAGTTCTGATACCAATATGAACTAGGACCAAAGATGGCTCTATCAATATAAGTTTGATTCAAGAAAACATATTCAAACATAAAAGAAGCATCTAAATCACAATACCAACAGAAAAATAGGTTGACATTGATAAAATTCTAAAGTGTGACTGTCATTAACAAGCTAGATAAAATCACAAATTATTAAAGAACCTAAAACAAGAGTTTCTCTAAAATGAAGATTGAAGAGAATTCTCTCCATAAGTTTTTGATTGAAATGATAGTTGTTGATTACATTAATAAGGAAGCCTATTAGGTATAAATCCTGGGAACTTGAGTCCTATAATGAAAGCAACATAATAACTTTGAAAAGTCAATTATTATCAAAATAGAAAACTGAAATTTCAAGCAAACCAAAACACCTATCTCTATAAGTCTGAATCTTGTCTATAAAGCATACTAACACCAATTTTTTTCTAAAATTTTATGGGTTACCAAGCAAGACGAGTTTGATCTCAGTTATAGGACCACTCTGGCACTGATTTGCTTATATTTTTTCAATGTGCAAATCGAATACAAGATTGGTGCTTAGTTATGCTCTATTTCTCAAAACTCGAAAGTGAATAGATGACTGACATCAATTTCCAACATGACATCGATGCTAGTTACATTTTTTAATTCTTTTTTAAAAACTTGCTCCTTCACTTGAATCAACATTGTAGGCTTGACTTCAACCTTTTGAAGTATATAAACTTTTATTCCTTACATAAAGATCCATCATTAAATCATTGAGACCTATTTTGGCCTACATTGTTCTACTACTTGTCAAACGTCCTCCAATTTTCTACAATAAATCTCCAACAAGATGCTTCACTTGAACCCTTTGCAATATATTTAGACCCCTCTTCATGGCTCCCTTGCTTTGAAACTTTTCTAACTTGAGTAGATGTTTGATTCCCATCATTTTCACTCTCCTCAAAAGAAATTGTTTTTAACTAGACATATCATCAATATTAAAAGTAATATAAACATTATATTCACTTGATAAGCTGATCTTGTAAATATTATTATTGACTTTTTCCATGACCTGAAAAGATCCATCCACTCAGTTGCAATTTGAATTTATGCCTACTCGAATCTCTCTTTTCTCAAGTTTACCCTAATCCAATCTTTAGGTTCAAATATCATTGATATTCTCCTTTTATTCGTTTGTTTAATTTAATGATGAGTCCTCTTGTCAATATTCTTAACTTCTTATGTAGCTTCTTTTCATCCAAACCATTTCTTTCTTTTAAAGGAATAGGTACATCTAAAGAAGATAATGTGTTAAGGCATAAATAATCTTGAAAGAAGAATAACACGTAGCATGTGGGCAATCCTATTATAAGCAAACTCAATAAAAGGAAAAGAGACTTTGTAAGTTTTAAGATTCTTACCAACAATAGCACGTAATAAAGCACTTAGGATCTCATAAACTACTCCAATTTTGCAATCATTTATGGATGGCAAGTTGATGATTTCATAAACTTTTACAATTGTAACTCAAAAACTTAATATCCTTATCCAAAACAATGGTTCTGGGAACTCCTTTGCAATCTAATAATCTCATGAAAAAAATTCAATAATGTAGGATACATCATTCGTTTTATGACATGCAATAAAATGTGTTATTTTAGAAAACCTATCAACCTTTCTAGACCTAGGTAAACCTAAAATAAAACTCATAGAAAGATCTATGCTCGGTTCATTAGGCATAGGCAAATGTGTTTATAATCTATAAGGTTATACTCTAAATTTATTTTACATACATATAAAATATATATCATACATTCTCTCTACATCTCTCCTTACATGTGATCAAAAGTAATGTTTATTCAAATCCTCAAGTGTCATATTAAGTCTCCCTCATATAATTCTTTTACAAGTAACTCCTCTAAAGAACTATGAGGCACACATATAATTGATTCTCTCTAAACAAGTAACCTTCATGCATATATAACTTTTTAAATGTATAATTTTTATATGCCTTAAACTTAATAAATCAAGATCATCGATATTTAAATATCTAATATGCTTAATACCCATTGATTTAGTATGAAAAGTGCTCAACAAAGCATGTCTCCTAAATAATGCATCAACAACTATATTTTTCTTACAACAACAATGTCCTAGTAAGAATTTTGTTGAGATGTAGTGTTGGATCCCATTTCCAGAATCCAACTCTTAACAAAATACATCATACCTGAGCACGGTTCCTTGTAATCTCTTCTTGCTTTAATACTAAAACGTACTGGGCCCCGTTTACCAAAAACAACGTGTGCATAATATTGCTCGTCATATAAACATATGCATAATCCAAAGAAATCATAAAGCTCAAAGTCTTGTACCATTTCTATAATCCTTTTTTTCCATAACACATCTCATTTATATATGTAACCACAATTCATGTGCAAAATTCATCATCCTAAATCAATAACTTACTCATATTATACCTGATTTCAACTCAACCTCATCCATATACAAATTCATATTTTCACTCATCATCATCCATACATAATTCATAATTCATTAACATCAAAAGAATAGAGTTTTACAAGCTCTTATGGCATTC
>JANVCL010000213.1:5556738-5581988 GCA_026546855.1 Erythroxylum incrassatum | reverse complement strand
TGGTTAGTATTTGTTATTGTTATTATTTTTATTATGAAATATATTAGAAGAAATTAATTATATTATTATAATTAATATTATTATTAATTATTGTAGTAAGTATTGGTAATTATTGTTATAAATTGTGTAATATCAATAACAATAATAATAATTAATATTAATAATTATTGTAATTTCTGTTATTATTAATTATTATTATAGATTTTATACTTGTTATTATTATTGTTGTTGTTGTTATTGTTGTTGTTATTATTATTATTTATTTATTTATATTATTTATTAATTAATATTACTAATTAATATTATAATATCATTATTCATTAATATTATTAATTAATATTACTAATTAATATTACTAAAAATATTAATTAATAATAATTAATATTATATTAATTATTATTAATAATTAATATTAGTTAATATTAAGTAAATACATTTTTTAAATTTTGTAGGCTCAGTAAGTAAAACCTAGCGATAGATATATGTTTTATTACATGTTTTATATTTAAAACAACCTTTTGCTGAAAATGTCAAACCTTAATGATTTCTTGTTTCTCATGTTTGTTTACGTTGTCCGATGAAGACTGGCTTATGACAAGTCACTCACATACGATAATAAATTAGGTCTTTGTCCGACATTAAGCTCCTAGCTGTAATAAGCAAAAGATTAATCATATTTCTCTGGTCCGTAAATATATAAAAGTATAGTATATAAATTTTGGTTTGAAATAAAACAGGTTTCGTAAGTAGCAAAAGATGATTAATGATAGGAATTTTCTTTTTTTTTAGCAGGTTATTAAAGTCTAGTCCATGGGAAAGTGACAAATGTCAACTTTAACTAATATTTTAAAAATCGGACCGGAAGTTAAACCGATAAAACAAGAAATTTAAAGTTTAATTAGTATTAGATCGTTGTAAAACCAGCTAAAGATTGAATAAAATTAAAGAATTTAAATATAATTAAAAGAAATTGCCCTTAATCATCGAAGAATTTGAAGCTTATTTGAAAATAAAAATTGTTAAATAAAAATTAATTAATTAATTTTAGTTTATAAAAACTTGTTAATTAATAATTTTTTATTTATTAACTAATAAATTGATCTGTTTTTAATAACAAAAGTTATTAAAAACAATCGAATCGAAAAATTGGAGAATTCAAATTTTTACGTTTGAATCGGTCTTATCAATCGAGTTTTTAAATCATTGACTTTAACCATTTTAGATTGTGGCATGCTTTAAAAAAAAGTCTTTTTTGTTAAAAAAATGTTCATCTAATCACCAGGATACTAGATATCATGAGTTAACATGTTTCTATATAAAAAGAACTTTAGGATTTATTTACATAAGTAAATTAAATAGCTATTAGAAAAGGGATTGATCCATTTAGTCAAATATGCAGATGAGTTTGTTTATCATATGAATTTTATGGACTCTTATTTCATTAGACTATATTTAATGAGTTAAATCTTACCTATGCTGTATATATATAGGTTCAAATTCATTTATTTAAAGCATAAACAGATTTTAAAAAAACATGTTATCATTTTATAACATGAATATATTAATTCAATCATATAATACATTTTTCGATTATTTTTTATTTACATGTTTTTAATCATTAAGTCAAATTAAAAATTTAGAAACAAATGAATTAAAGTTAAAGGATTTAAGCAATGTTTTCAAAACCAGATCAGAATTTAAACTAATAAGACATGAAGTTTAAGGTTTAAAAGGTTCAGTCGGTATTAAATCGTCATAAAATATGTTAAAATTAAATAAATTTAAAGAGTTTAAAAAACGATTGAAAATGATTGTTATTATTTATTAAAAAATTAAAGTTTAATTAAAAATTGTTAAATAAAAATCAATTATTTTATTTAAGTTTATAAAAATATACTGATTAATTAATAAACTTTTTTTGAAACGGAAAAACCCGCAATCGCTACTTTTTAGATGCGCACTAAGTAAATGTCCTGATTGACACAATAATATAAAAATCGCATCAATCGGATACTTCACACTAGACAAGCCCTGTACGATAGGCTTAATCGAGAGAGTGTAAGTAAGGAGAATCGAACACAGGACCTTTTGGTACTATACTCTTTCATTCCACAAACTCGACTGCCCCCTTAAGGGGTTTAATTAATAAACTAATTAACTTTTAATAACAAAAAATATTAAACTAAATCAAACTGAAAAATTGAAAACTGAATCAAAAAAATAATTACTTCAAAATTTTTACTGTTAAATAGATCAACCGGTTCAATTTTTAAAACATTAGATTTAAGCGAAATTATTGTAGCTTTGATAATTATTAAGTTAAAGTTATAATTTCAAAAATAATATCAAGAGATTTAAAATAACATAGTAAGAACTGATTAATCGGAACAAAAGATTTATTCCCTTCTATTATTTTCCAAGTTCCTATTCTTATTAGAGAATTTAACATCCTCTGGTATACGGCAGGAATTGAGAAAATGACTAAGAAAATCTATATTGACAAATGGGTCTTTGCGATGAATTCCAGTCTGTGAATTTTGTAAGAATGCGTCTTTTCGATGAATTCCAATTTGTGAATTTTGTAGGTAGCAAATCTCTCATATTGCGGTAACTTTTGATTCCAATTTCTATCTACATTTGTCCGACTCTTTGAGTGATCGTTTGATTGTAACACTTTCAACCGATTTAAAATTAATAATATTTTAAATATATCTTATTAGTATTTTTTATAAAAAAGGTTATTATTCACGCGACGAGATCCTCTATTTATTTTATCCTATCTAATAAGCCTCAACTCCTTATTTATGCAGAATTTACATAAAATTTACATAAATAAATATCTGTGATTAAAAAAAAGGACAGACAAGTTAGGTCGTTGTCCACCCCTCAAATTCTCTATGCCACCAATTCGGGCCTAACCCTGTTTCACTTCATCCTAATCATCCATTTGTGTGAAATAGATGGTTAGGATGAAGTAGCACAGGGTTAGGCCAGAGTTGATGGCACAAAATATCGAGACCAGATCCTCTGTTCAGTTTTATTCAGTTTTATTCTGTCTTATAAAATTTCAACCATTTATTTTGTGGGCCTCACGTAAGTCCCATGCAGGACTCATACGAGACCTATATAAATAAATGACTGAAATTTATTGAACAAAATAAAACACCATAATATTAGACAAAAAAATCTAAAATATAAAATATCACACCCCGTTGTCCACGGCCTTATAGAAAAGGAAAATCGGTATTCCGTACGAAGAGCAGTGTCCCAAACCAACAAAAAGTGCGTACAAAACGCACACGTATTACCTTCTTACAACCGCCGGAAGTTTCGCTGACTCTTTCGTCATAAGCGATTTCCCATTGCTCTCTCACACTCGGTTTCTCGTATAATCTGCCATCCAATCATGAACTGTAAACCTCCATTTACTCGTTCTACCCATTTCCACACCTCCATCTTACGTGTTTATATATAGTCTATCTACTACTCTGTCTCCTTGTGAGCTGGATTGATATTGTCGTCTTCACAATTCATCCACCCCAGCTTCTAATTTTCCTGACGGCCAAGCACGTTTCATGCCTCGCTTGGGTTGGAACACCAGTTTGTAGAGTTCATTTGAAGGCAATCTAGTTTCAAGCTCCGGTGATTGATTCTTTGTACGTACCTAACTACAACATGTTCTTTTCAGATGTTTGTTATTAGTTTGGATCTATTCTATTGATGTGCTATGATGTGATGCTCAGTTGTTTTCTCGAATAATCAATCTTTAAATATCAGAAGTGGGAAAAAGATTTCTCGTTTCTGGGTCTTATCAGTTGCTGAAAGTTAGTTCTGTCAGAAAACTAGATGAATCGAACTGGATCAAACTTCATTCCATTAGTTTTCAAGTTCAGATGCACGTTGTGCTCAACTAAAACAATCCAGCATACTTGATAAGTTTGTGGTTGTGAAATGCAACGGATGTGTTAATTAAACGCTGGAGACGATTCATGGATTAAAAGGAAGTTCTATTGTCTTACCTTATTGAATTGGATCGTTTGACTTTAATTTCTATTTATATCTGCTACAGAGTCGTTGTCACTGGTCAGTGATACTGAGTCATGAAGTCGCCACCGCTTTCACCAACCTCGGACCGAGTCCACCAGCGCAACAACTCGTTCTCAACAACGAGTTCCGATCATAAAACAACGACGGCGTCCCTGCGGTCGTCCTCACCCGGTCACCCACTCTCTCCGACGAGACCCGCCTCACCTCCCTCGCCGGAAAAACCTGTCCCGCCACCAGGTACCTACGTCATCCAGATTCCAAAGGACCAAATCTACCACATTCCGCCTCCGGAAAATGCCAAACGTTTTGAGGACCTCTCTCGCAAAAAACCCTCAAAAAGCCGGTGCCGAACCTACTTCTGCTGGTTCCTCTCCGCCGTCGCTCTCCTCTTCTTTGTCGCCGTCATCACGGCCGCTATCCTCTACCTCGTTTTCCAACCAAAATCTCCGAACTACTCAATCCAATCTCTTTCGATCAAAGGTTTCAACTTGTCATCGACGGAGCCTATCGCGCCGGAATTGAACTTCACTATTAGAGCAGACAACCCCAACAAGAGGATCGGCATTTATTACCTCACGGGAAGCTACGGCGACGTCTATTATAATGACGTCATGGTCGCTAGCGGTTCCCTCCCATCGTTTTACCAGGGAAAGAGAAATGTTACGGCGTTTTCGACGGCGTTAAGTGGTTCCGGTATTCAATTAACGAGCGCCGTGCGCAAGACGATCACTGATGAGGAAAGAAAAGGAACGGTACCGTTTAGGTTGTACGTAAGAGCGCCGGTGCAGATTAAAGTAGGCGGCGTTAAGACATGGATCATCACCGTTAAGGTCAACTGTGAAGTAGCCGTAAACAATTTGATCGTCAACTCAAAGATTGTTTCCCAGAATTGTGATTATGACGTGGACATGTGGTAGGGACTTAGAGAGTTTTATAGTTATTTTTCTCTCCTATAATGTTTTTTGAATAGTTTCTTAATTTAACTCTTAAATTGTGAGATTTTTTGTTTTTTGGGCATAAAATGTTACAAATTTCACAATTTTTTGTTTTTTGGGCATAAAATGTTACAAATTTCGTTTAGAAAGTATAACGATAACATCGTCTTGTTAAAAGTTTCGTTAATACGCAAGGTCTAGAAAGATTTAAAAATATACAATCTTAACTGATAAGGAAATTGTTTTTGATAAATTAAAAAATAAAATAAGAAATATATATAATATATAAAATAAAAATAAAAGAATAGTAAACAAAACATATTAAAATAATAAAAGTAATAAAAAGAAATACAGGCATAAAGGATAATAACAATAAAAATATATGCATACATACAAATAAGTAATAAAATAAATATAGAACAAGATAAATAACAAAAATAAAAGATAAAATACATATATGAACAAGAAAAAAGATAAATAAATAAATAAAACAAGTCATTGTAAGAGATAAGGAAATATTAGGCTAAATAAGTAAGAGGAAAATACTATATATTAAATGTGTAGGCTAGGTAAGGAAATATTAAGCTAAATAAGTAAGAGGGAAATACTACATATTAAATATTTAGGCTAAATACAAAATTAATTACAAAACAAATCTCAAACTTTGTTCAATTTTACAATTATAATCAGAACTTCAAAAAGTGATAATTAATTACTTCAAATTTTAATTTTTTAATTCTAACTTGACATTAGTGTTTCCGTTAAGTTTGCTGACATGACTTTTCACATGTTCTAGAAGCCTTAACTATTAATAGATGCTGACTAAAATTAACACAACTAATAAGATTAATAAAATGATGTTGTTTAATCACAAACTAAGAATGAAGGGAACAAATTGAATACGAAGGGTGAGAATCTCAGGAGAACAAGCCAAAAACAAAGGGTGAGAGTATTAGGAGAACAAACTGAAAATGAAGGATGAGGGTATTGAGGCTATATAAACTGATTTAGGGATTAAACTGCGTCATTTTTAAAAACGACGTCGTTTTAGTTTTGTGATTAAATGATGTCGTTTCATTAATTTTATTAGTTGTGTTAATTTTGGCTTATGTATATTAATAGTTAGGTTTTTGGAACACGTGATAAACCACATCAGCAAACTTCACGAAGACACTGATATCAAGCTAAAATTGAAGAAAAATAAAAATTTGAGCATTTAATAGTCACTTTTTGAAATTCGGGCTATAATTACAAAATTGAGCAAAGTTTAGGATATTTTGTAATTATCCTGTAAAAAATATAAGATTCAAAAGAAAATGTTTGAAAGACTTATGAAAAAGTGATATGAATGAATTTTGTTATATTTTTATATGTTATTTCATTGGAATTCACTCCTATTTTTGTATTTAATTGCTCATTTTATGTTCCTATTGATTTTACATGTAGATTTAATGACGGAATATAAAATTTGGATGAAAGCATGAAGAATTGGAAGACAGGAGCGAAATGACATAGCAAAAGAAAGCTTAAAGTGGAGCAACATATGACGACATGGACAACCTTTCTTCCATCCTTTAAACAGCACAACACTTGACAAAGCTCAAGCACTGAGAGGTGATGGCTTCAACTTGGAGACGCTTGGCTTGGAGCTTAGAGCTTAGAGCCTTGCTTTCCAAGAGATGCAGCACATCTATAGCCACTTTTTTGGATTTAATTTCAATTATTGCAGTGTACATCCACCACCTTTTGTTTGTTGTTTGCTATAGCTTTTGTTTTCTGACCTAATGCTTGCTTTTTCTTTGTTATGTTTATTTGTCTTGGCCGAATGCTTTAATTTGCAACTCATTAGTTTAATGTTTAGTTTAATTCTTTCTTTAGTTTAATGTTTTTTTTTGGTTGTTTGAACTTGGGATTTTGATTAATGAATGGCTTTGATTTAATTTAATTTAGTATGGTTTATCTTTGTTTAATCTTTGTTTTGGTTAATTTAATTATGTGTGGCTAGTTGCTTAAGGGTTTGAAGGTGCAGGAAGGATTAAGGATGAAAATTGTGCGAATTTGAATTTTGTTTTGCTTAGTTTGGTGTTTCTAGACTTAGGTTAGTTTGGGACTTTATGTAAAATGCCATGAATTAAGTGTTATCCTTAGGATTGATCACCCTTTGGATAATTCCCTAATCTTAAAACTAGGAATGAGCATGTGATACATAATAGCCCATAGTGATTCCCAAAAGTAGCAATAGGTTAGTTGGATTTGTTAGGATGCTTAATCAACTAATCTAGGGTATTTTTAGGTTACACTTTCCGAGCTTGCGTGTTAGTGGCCTAAGTTAGTCGTTCCTTACTATTTAAAGCTTCTCCACTATTAAATCTAAAGAGCTTGTTCTAGGTTATAGATGGAGATAGGGGTATTTTTAGAGATTGTTAGATTTACTTAAGTTAAAGGAACTGAGGGTTTGAGAACTTGTTAAAACCTATAGGCTAACACCATTTATCTAGATTCGAGGATCAATAATCATTCATAAATCCCAATGATATATCTTCGGCCTATTTCTTTATTATTGTTAGTAATCTTTTCGTGTTTTGTTTTGTGTTTGATACATCTTAGTTTCTTCAGCTTTCATCATTCCTGCAGTTTTTGATTTCCTTTGCTTTGCAACATTAGAGATAACAGTTCACCCTAGCTCTCTGAGGATTCGACCCTGACTCACCCTAGCTACGTAGTTAGGTTAGTTAGGTATTTTATTATTTGGTAGCTTACAACGAGCCTCACCAAAAAGAAAATAACATCTCTATGTTATATCATTTACTTGTATACTAGTATACCAAAGTTTTCTATTGAGGGTCACGTCCTTAATAGATCCAACAGAGTCACATCATTCCTGGTCACCTCCTTCCAATTCTTTTTGGGCCCTCCTTTTTTCCTTTTACAGCTCTTAAATGCAATATTCTCACTTCTTATCACTGGAGCATTATAATATTTCCTCTTAACATGTTCAAATCACCTAAGTCTTGTCTTTATAATTTTTCATCAATATTAGTGACCTTTAATTTATCTCTTACTATTATATTCCTTTATTTCTTCTAATAATATTGCACATTCAACGAAGCATCCTCACCTCCGTCACCATTAACTTATAACTATGCACCTATTTAATGAGTCATTGCTTCACCCTATAGAGCATGGCCGATTTAATTACTAAATGATAGAATTTACCTATAAGCTTAAGTAGCATCTTCTTGTCATATAAAACCTCCAATGCAGTATATCTTCATCATTCTCTCTATTGCTTTGAAAGATAGATCCTAGATACTTAAATCAGTTTTTCTGTGGTATAACTTCTGAACCAATCTTCACCTTTACATCGAAAGTCACCCTATGACTAAAAAAGTTAGACTATAAGTACTCTATCTTAGTTCTGCTCAATTTAAAACTCTTCGACTCTAACGTATCCCTTCAAAATTCTACTTTGACATTGACATTCTCTTTTGTCTCGTCCATTAAAACAATGCAACAACAAACAACACACACCAAGATACATCTCCTTAGATATTCTTAATGAGCTCATCCATTATTACTGTAAACAGAAAGGGCTCAATGAAGAGCCTTGGTGTAGCTCAATATTGATAGAGAAATGATTTGTAGCTCCTCATATCGTCCTAGTCTTTACACTTTTATACACATCCCTTATAACATGTATATAGGTCATTAACTTATAAATACCTCCACGTGATTTCCTTAGATACCCTGTCATGAGCTTTCTCTAAGTCAATAAAAACTATGTGTAGATTACGCTATCTTTTCCTGTAATATTCTATTAATTTTATAATGAGATGTAAAGCTTCTGTCATGGATCTTTTTGACATGAAACCAAACAAATTCTCTAAGATAGGTGCATTCTTTCTCACTCTCTTCTCAAGCACCTTCTCTTATAACTTCATGGTGCGACTAAGTAGTTTGATACCTATGTACTTGTTACAACTTTAAATGTCTCTTTGTTCTTCTATAGAAGAATTATCATACTTAGTTTCCACTCATCCAATATTTTGACAAACTTGAGGATCACATTAAAAAGTTTAGCTAGCCAAGTAATATCCTCTTCACTTTAGCTCTTCCACACCTCTGTGGGTTCTCATCAGGCCTTATTGTCCTTCCACTCTTCGTCACTCTTAAAGTTCTTTTAATTTCTTTCCTTGTTATCTGCCAACAATAAGTAAAGTTATGATACCTCTCAGACATGCTAAAATCACCTAAAGAGATATTGTGCTCTACGTCTTCATTAAAAAGATTGTAGAAGTATTTCTTTCATCTTCTCTTAATGTCATTTTTTACCACAAGCACCCACCTTGCTTCATCTTTTATACAACAAGCTTAATCTAAATCTTTTGCTTTTAGTTCCCCATCTCTCACCAACTTAAATATATCATTTCTCCATCTTTAGTTTTCAATCGTTGGTATAATTTCTCGTAAGCTCTGCTTTTGACTTTTGAGACTATCTTCTTTGCCTTTTTCTACGTTAGTTTGTAACTTTCTCTATTAACTACCTTCTCTACTTCTATGGTGCTATCCAATAGAGCTTTATAAGCAACTTTCTTGATATTAACCTTTTTTAATACATTTTTAATCCGCCACCAAAACTCCATCTTACTATCCCTAGACCCTTTAGAAACACTCAAAATCTCTTTAGCTACATTCTTTAAAAGAGTTGCTACTCTTTTCGACATCTGGTTAACATCTTCTTATAATTTTCATTATTCTCTATATGTTACTTTATCCCTAAGTAGTTCCACTGTATCCTCTTTCAAATTCCACCATCAGAGTTTGTTACACCTCCGAAGATTTCTTTTCTTCCACCAACCTATAATTATAAGATCCATAACCAACAATCTATGTTGCGATGTCAAGCAAGTGTTAGATATCATCTTGCAATCCTTATAACTAGATCCATTGCTTCGCCTTATGAAGAAGTAGTCAATTTGAGTCTTTGTAGTTTTGGTCTTAAAATTCACCAAATGCTCCACATTTTTCTTAAAAAATGAGTTGGTTATCACCAACTTAAACGCTGCCGCAAATTCCAACAATATAGTCTTACTATTATTCCTATCTTCGTACCCAAAACTTTCATGATTCCATAAATATCTGTTTGAGGTTACCCTATATAATCATTAAAGTCTTCTCTTAGAATAACCCTCTCGTCAATGAAAATCTACTTAATCACCTCATCTAGATCTTTCCAAAATTAATGCTTAAGTTGTTCGTCTAACTCTAATTGGGGTACATAAGCACACATCATATTAAAAACCACACCTTTCATCGCAATCTTTAAAGACAAAATCCTATCATTAGTCATCTTTACCCCCACAACATGATGTATAAATTCCTTAACAATCAAAATAACTATCTCATTATGTTGCCTCGATCACTATGAATACTAAATTTGAACTTATTAATCTCTTTCACTTTAGTGACCGAGGGCAAATGAACCTCCAAATAGTTTTTTAAATCTCTGTTAATTGATAATTTTACTTTTATAAGCAAGAGCTTCTAGATGATATTGAAATTGAGAGGCGTCTAAGGTTACGATTGGTGGTGTTACGTCATCAAATGGTTCTCGAGGAATAAGTGCTTGATGTTTCTTGATTTGGAAACTTTAGCTACAACTGCTTGTATTTATTTATGTTTCTTTAAGGCGACTTTGAAATTTCTTATGATTCTTATTTTGATGAACTTCTTACCTCCCCCAACATTTAGGTTAACTCTTACTGTTTTCTTCTTTAATTAACTCTTATTATTTATATTGTTATATAATTATTTAAATATCACCTATGTATTCATATCAATAGACACACACATATAATTAACCACATCTAACTGCAAAAATAACGGTAATATTTATGATAAATTAAAATTTTAAATATTTGACTGATAATTTTCATAATTTTCACTAATATTGCAAAAGGAATGATGAATTCAATTCATATATTTTAACATTATTATAAGTTGGATGTCTTATAAATAATTTCTAAAATGAAAAATGAAATAAAAAGATTTCTCTAAATTTTCATGATAAAAATTAAGGTGTTATTTTAGACCATAATAACTAATTTTATAATGGAAAAACAAGCATAAAGAGATAGGTTAATTTGTTTATTTCCATTTTAATTTTTGCTTTTTATTTTAAAATTTTAAATTTAATAAAAATAATTTATTTGAGTTTTTATTTTTATTTTTTGTATTCATAATTTATAAAAACGAAAAAAGTGATTTTTTGTTTTTTTGTTTTTGTGATGCATTACGTATAACTAATATAATTTTTATAATTGGTTTAAATTTGAAAAATAAAAATATTTCTAAATTTCATAGTTCTAAATTAAAAAGTCTAAAATACATAAAATTTAAAATAAATATAATTTTACTTATTTAATTAAATTTACAGATTACATATATTATTTACTTATTAATAGTAAGGAAAAGAGTATAATAATTATATTAATACTAACAATCAAAAAGAAACTTTATTTTTTAAAAAGAAGATAAAACTAAAAATTACATAACATCAAAAGTGCAACCAAAAGAATGTGATTTACATTAGGATAGGACATGATATTGAAAAAGTGAATAATGGTCACCTGAACAACAAAGAGAGAAACAGCATGTAAGATAAGCACTTAGCCATGATGCCACAATTTGGACTTAGTTCGTTCAAAGATCCCATTTCCATGGAAGAAGCAGACATCAAACACAAACACAAGCCCCGTGCTCCTGAGCCTTTGTCACCTGTGTTTGACATCTGTGTGTGTTCGCATATGTAAGAAGCAGATATCAAATGACGAATCACAACACCAACAGGAAGTTCAAGGGAAATTGGAAATAACACAATGTAAAAGTTAATGATTATATCCTAACCATAAATTAAATTTTGTCTAAACATAAGTTCATTTTTTATTATTGGTGCAACAAGAAAATTTATCATGATCGGTCAAGAGTAACAGGACTTTTGATATGTCCAGGGCGTAAAACTTACATAAGCTTTAGAACGTGAAAATACAGAAACTAGAAACTGTGCATATCAATAAAGGGATAAGAATACAAAATGAATCAACAATGTAAACATGAGGGGTTGGAACATTATCCTATAATTTGTTAAGAAAATCAGGGGTGAAAAAGCTAAGCTATACATGTGTCATATTGGATGGAAGATGTCTGAAAAAATCATCAGCAGCACCTAACAGCTTTCTGAGCTACACAACTCCAACCCCTTTCTTTATAACAATTATTTTGTGGCATGCTTTATCAGCTTCTTTATTCCCTGAACTGAACGCCCTTTTTATTCCTCCCTCCATATACAAAATGCTGCATATAATGTTGCAGCACCACAGAATCTTGGCCTGCTGAATTTTATATAATGATTGCTGCACGAATGGAAGCCCTGCTCTCCTGTATAACCAAAATCTTCTTTCGGCTAGACGGAGAACGATTGTGAACTCAGTTGTTCAAACTTATTCTTAGCATCTTGGATCTCCTTTTGAAGTTCCAAACACATTTTCACAGAGGACTCGGCAAAACTCTTCAACTGACTCAGAAATCCCTCCAAGCTTAACCGAAATCGCTCAGAACCTGGAATAAAATCCTCCGAAGCTTCGTCTCTCAACATGTTTACAGCTGAATCACTACCAATCTCAGCTTTTGATGTTGCTGCCTCTGCAGTCCTTCCTTGGTTCTTTTCTTGGTGAGGCAGAAAGTGAGCAGTTTCAACTGCTAAATTTTTTACAGATTCTGTAACTTCCTTCACAGGCAGTGCCTCAAGTTTTTCCAACCATGCACCACAAGTGACATATATTGGAGGACCGTGGATTCTCAAAATCAATGAAGGGGTTGGCTGCCTTCTTTTTCTTTTTGAAGGCTTTTCTGGAAGAGGGACACATTTGAAAAGCCAACTATTAATTGCCTGCAGATAGGACTTCTGAGCACCAATCCATTTCGTAAAATTAGAAGATAAAGCTGTAAGTTCATATTCAAGATTGATTGTAATCTGCCTACGTGACTCTGCCTGCATGGAGATTTTGCCAAGTCCATTATTATATGCTATCTCTATGATGTTCAACTGAAGCTTGTGGCATTTGAACATCACTTCCCACATCCGACTGAGCCTGCCATTTGCATGAAGTTCAAAATTGGATAAAGTCATGAAGTTAACTACAAACAATTGCTCAATCTTATATCTAAAGCGACATGCACAGAAATGAACACAGAAGCAAAAAACATAAAAGGATAAACATGATATCCACTTAAGGTGCTCGAAAATAATACTCATTAAATTGGCAACATCCATCAAAAGCATGAAATAAACAACAGTATAAAGTTCACGGTTACCAAATTGCCAGAAATTATCACAAACCAGAAATGAATCAAGTTTTGATATGACACAGAAATGAAATTGTTTCTACAACTGAAGAGTGAGCTTCAGAAACTACTACTTCTACAGAACCTGATCAATTTTGCATACATATTTAACAATTGATACTTCTTAATATAGATGCCATCTTACGTGAATAAAGCGATACAAAATATGCCATGTGGTTCAACATCATTGTTGGAAGGGATGGAATTGGAACCGCTCTTATAAAAAGCTGATGATCCCAAAGATAGAAGATTTTGAGATGTAAAATCCTAACCAGCTGATGATTGCCAATACAAAATTTGCCTTCATATAGAAGCCACAGGAGACTCGCAATCAGACTACACAGCATTTAGATAACTGACCTTAGATTTTGCATTCATGAAGAGATCGAGTATAAGTACTTAAGTGAAAGTTTAATCAAACAATCAAAATTATTTCTTCCAGGTAATTCTGCCTATAGTTTCAGCACAAGGAAAAAATGTATGTTGTAAACGATCACCTAAATAAGATTCTAAGAGTGATATTCATGGTTCATCAGTCCCTAGCATGCTAAGCACTAGGACTCATAACCCTAATTAAAATATCCTCTTGGCTGGCTGGATAAATAATTTTATAAGCATTGCAGTTAGGATCTTTACTTATATTGTAATGTATCATTGCATCACAAATAGGAGATTCACCCAACAGTTTCCTGTTAGGCAGGCAAGCATAAAAGGATATAGAACCTCAATGTATAGTACTTGTCTGTCTTGACATTGCTGAGCTTACCAACAAAAGTGGATTATAAAATCTACAGGGCTACAAGGAGCATTACAGGTATATATTCAATTTCTGGAATCTAATTATAATCATAAGAGAATTGATGGAAATAAATGAAGAAACACATACCCCTTAATTAACTCCTCAAGTTGGGGTTGGAGCTCTTTGTCTCGTAATTCTTCGATTCGCTGTGATATGGAATCAATTCTGTGAATTGCAACTTTGATCCTAGAGTGCAAGTCTTTTACTATAGCACGAGTTTTATCAATCTTTGCTTCTCTTTCTCCCTTCGATTCCAGTTGTCTTAGATATTTACACTTGCTGTCATAGAGGCTTCTGACTGCCTGGCTGGCCTGTGATAGGATATATTATCAAATTCAGAAGGTAACCACAACGTATATCTAAGAAAAGATGCATTTGGCGTCTGAATTCAAATTGAAAGTTCTTGCAATCTTAACAACTATCATATGATATGGAAAACCAATTTGCTATTACCCCGGAGGAGCAATTGGACTGCTCTCCATATTTTCACAATGAGGAATATGAAAGAGACTAATACATGGGAATGTAGGAATGTGTTTTCTTTATAAAAGCAAGCCTCCCTCCGTTTAGAAGGCAGTTAGCCCTCATCCAGCTAGATCTCTCAATCTTTTAATTGTAGAATCTGATATATTAAAGTTCTTAAACCTATAAGTCCCAGATGAAGCAGGGAAATCCCAATTTGCTCCTCAGTTGATATGAAGTCCAGACACCATCATAAATGGCAAAGAACCCACACTCAAGAAAAGTATCAAATCATCCCTAGGCACAAAGATCAACAAAGAATATATGTATTTTTACCGGCTTCCTACCATCTCATCTGCCAAACCAAAACATTGATATCTCCCAACAAAATGAAAAGGTCCTCCAAAGCCTCCACCACATAAATGTAAATTAATCCACCCACCCTTCCATCCGAATGTGGTAATTATATGAATTTCATATGATTACATGAAAGTAGGCAAATGAAGAAAAAATCATATGTATGGAATGCTACCCCTCCTAATAATCCAAAATACCTTTACTTCATCATAAAGTTTCTTCTCCCAAGCATAAAGTCTGTCCAGGGTTGATGCATGACTTCCAGATATCATGCAAAAGTTTTCAAGAGGATTGCTAGTAGGATCTTCTATCTCATCCTTAGCATTTGGACCAACAAGGTTCCTTGATGAGGATGACCGTGAAGACGTTGTCCTATGCCAAGTTAAGTACTTTACAGCAGTTTGAACAGGTTCTAAGAAAAGATAAATAGAGTTAGACAAGTAGTTAAGAGGATCGGATGATATAAAGCAAATTGTTTATACAGTTAGTTGGGTGTTGGAAAGTTTTCTATTAATCCAGTTTCAAGGATGTCAAGCAAGTATCTAACTGCAAAAATGGAAAATGAATGAATTGTTATTTTTACTAAAAAGAGGCACACTGAATTTTGTAATACCAAAAACCACAAAGAAAGTGCTCAGTAAAATTCGTGACAGCTATCACAGATTGCTGATGAACATTGTAACCATAAGCAATATATTTTGAACCAAAAGTGATATATATACATACATACATACATACATATATATATATATATATAATAAGTATAATGTTCAAATCTAACAAAAATTACGTTTCAAAGATACCAAACTATCACAAAAGTAGATACAGAGGAAATAGAATAAATTAAAATGTTCTCAACTTATTTTAGAACAGTTTGTTTAGTCATTGCAATTTGTTTTTCTTGGCACATAGTGATCTGATCATACATAAATGAAAGGAAGGCTGCTCTAATCCAAATTTCTAAATTATTTCCATGGATTTATATATTAGACACCCCTAATTCAAGTATAGGTATTGCATGCCACTTCTGAAATCAAAGATACTTTAGAGACACATAATTGCATTCTGTAAATAGCCCATACAACCACATATCTGCAGCTTTACATTAGTCCTAACACAAAGTTTCGAAATACATAAGGATAGCTACCTTCTGGAATATGACTGGGGTCTTCCCCACAAGAGAAACAAGCTTTGACAAATGCAGATGCCACAGAGCCATCTGCCCAGAAGAAAAGGATAAACAATTATAGTCCTATAAAACAAAACGAATAGTGTCTGACAACTTTATTATGGCCTTAACATTGAAAACAAGTTCTTTATTGACCCAAACAATCAAATTCCTTAATTAATTATTTATCTGCCAAAGTTCTCTACAACTATATATTAACGAGCCCATAGAGCAAGTTAAAATCAAGTTTCAAAAGGTAAATAATGAAGCGCTCTACTGTACAAGATAATATCTACCAAGAAGTGTAATGATGAAAATCTGATAAAATCAAAATAAAATTCCAGGCATCCTAAATCTATTATCTAGGAGACAGAGATCATACTTTCAGTTCTTGCAACTAATGGACGAAAATGCAATTTATTTGCTTCAAGCATCCTTGGAACTTCTTTTCCAGCCTCTGAAGCTTTAATAAAGAGATCTTCAATATCTTTTATGCTTGAAAAGAAATCTTTGGGAGTAATCTTATTTTTATTATGCTCTTCTTTCACCGTTTGTTTCTTTGAGTTGGTTGAAACAGCAACAGCTGAGGATGGGGTTCTCAATGGTGACAAGTCAGGTGTGTTGTTGGTCTCCCCGTTCAATGGCTCAGTTTCTGAAGCTACACTTCCTGCAGAAGGCATTGTAGATGAAGCACTAGGTACAGCTTGAACATGTACCCTATTAAGATTTTGAAAACTTCGAATCAAGGTATCAGCAGGAGGATCATCAAATTCATCTTCTGTGTCATCAGATCCCTCACTTTCTTCATATAATGGTTTATGTTCTTCGTCTTCCAGATCAGGAATTCCCTCCTCTTCCCTAAGCCTTCTCAACTGATCAGCACTGTCTAACGCTTGGTTCATTTCCCTTCCTTCCTGGAAAGAAAATTGATGATCAATTGGATGGAAGAGTCCAAAGTAATCCCATGGTGGAGTTCCTGTTGGAGCTGAAGAAGCTTCAAATGATGATGTTTCTGGTCTCTCATTGGCATGACGGGTGGTGTCCTGTGGGATATTAGAAGACTTTACTGTCCCTGTAACAGATACAGGAGGTCTTTCTTCAATTTTTGTCGAAGAAAATCCTCTAAACTTCATATGTTGGACTTGAAACCGACTAGAGCTGGGGGGTGTTGACAACGGAGAAAGATTTTCAGTTGCATCCACAGGATGTGATATAGATTGGGGAGAGAAAGAAAAATGGGAAAGTGACTTCTCTGTTAAAGCAATTGGCTCTGGTGTAGCAGTAGTTGAAGTATACAAAGAGGATTCAACAGGACCTTCAGGCTCAACAAATTTCCTTATAGCAGTTCCTGCACTTTTTAGTGAATGGACATATGGAGCATGACAAGCTGCAAGCGAGCATCTTCCATCAAGCACCTGCCTAACGAATGTCTTTCTTTCATGACAAAGTTTGAAAGCCTAACCTTCTTCTACTTTAGAGTTGGTGGCCCCCATTTTCCAAGTTTTAAATGATTCGATATGCTACCTATCAGATAATTAATGCATACTCAACCCCCTAAAATCAATCAATTTCAAATAACTCATTATAACACTAAAAGTAAGTAAAAACATTTCAGATTACAACTGCCAAAAGAACTGGATCATACTTAGTAAGAATCAACTCAAGCAACAGCTTTAGAAGCAAATAGATTTGAAATTATTAACAAGTGGGCAGTAGTGAGGGAAAAGTGCAGCAAGAAGATTGAAAATATTAACGTAATAGTCAGTGATGAGGAGAGTGTAACTACAACTTCTTACATGCTTAAGCAAAATAAAAGAACTGATCAGAAAAGAATTCCAAGCTCATCAAGCAAGAGAAATTAGACCCCGTTTGTCAATGAACAAACTCACAGATATTAAAAGCTAAAGTTTAGTGAGTGAAAAATGAAAGAAGAATGAAAGATGATAAAAGATTGGAATTAACAAGAGAAATTGTGATCAAGTTGAGTGACTTTAATCCTTGGATCCGTGGAAACCATCTAATTCCAAAAACCCTAAAATGCATAATGTTATCTAAAAACTGAGGAAAAGACATAAGAGTACATGACCATATGCTTTACCCTGCAATGGAAAGGATGCAGAAATCAAGATATATGAGAAAAGTTACTAGCTTTATAACTCAAACACAAGAAGAAAGGCAAAAACAGAGAAAAACGACTTTGAATATTCATGTGTTGGAACTCTGAAGCAATGATGCTAATAATTAATAGGCAATAGCCATTCATTTAAATAAAGATTAGTCTTTAATTAATTAAGTTATGCGAAAGCCTGTAGCTTTCCAATCCCCCTAAACAACCCACCAAAATAAGGAAAGAAACTAAGAATCCACTGAAAGCGGATTGAGGTGAGCGATAAAAATTTCAGAGCGAAAACAAGGATCACTGTAGTGAACAATATGATAGCCCAGAAGCATACATCAAGACAGAATGTTAAGTAGAGAAAAATTCAATAGAAAAACAATACCCATCTAAGCAAACAACAAGAAGAATAAGTGAACCAAAAGCAATAGAATAGAAGTAAGTCCATGAATTAATTACTTGAAAATATAACTACGTAAAGAATAGCAAAGGAAAAAAAACATCGAAGTGAAGCTATTGAGTTACTTGAGAAGGGGTGAAGTGATGAGTGAAGAGCGGGGAATTCAGGGAAGACCCAAATGAGCAAAATCATTAATTTTCCATTTCCCGTACAATTTTGATAAAGAAGACTGAATTACAAACATGAACTGCACACAATACCTAGTTATAAGGAACTGATAGGAATTGAAGGATCAAACATTTCATTAGAGTTATTCCTAATGAAATAACATCTTTAATTCACACTCAACAGCAAAACTCCCTAAGATTAAAACAAGTATAGGTCGTGCTTACTACACCACAAAACCCCCAAATTTGAAACTCAACCCCTGCAACAAGCATCCAAAAACCCACCTTTAAACAAAATACACAGAAAATAATAAGAAAACCAAAAGGATATCACGAGAACACCCACAATGATAATGCATGCTTACTCAAACGATTTAACCGTGTCTCATCACAACATGGAAGGCAACTTTAAATCATTTATCCGAAACAACAATCCTTAACAATTCCAATAGAAAGTAAAGAATCTAGAGAAAATGATAGAAATGAGACTGTAACAAAGAGGACAAAATCGACGTTGGAAAAAATAATTTAACTAATTGATGAAAACGCTCCTATACAAAAGCGTTTTCATTTTTGGCTGTTTGTCTTGAATCAGCTGCTCTCCAAACAACTTTTATAGCTGTTTGAAGAATCAAATAGCTAAAGCATACCAATTAACTAAAAAAAATAGCTGATTAGTAGCTATCCAAACGAGGCCTATATCTCATTCTATTCTAAACAATAAAAATAAGTTATTTTCGAACTGAAAAATTCAATATTTTATTATGCACTCTTCTTCCAAATAATACTTCAATGTATTATATTATAAACTCTTCATCTTTTCTAAATAACATTTTACCATATTACTGTATACATAAAAGAAACAATAAATCGGCTTCACAAATTTGATACAAAAATTAGCACCATGTCGCTTTAGGCCTTCTTCCCCAAAGTAACTAGCAGTTTGAAAATAAATGATCACGTATGTAAAAAGAAGCTCGAGATAAGGTGCATCAACGTTTATTCGGCTGGTTTGCCAAACTCCTATTGTTTGTTGGATGTATCACTTTGAACCAATCGGTTTTAGTCGGTATACCGAGTTACACTATGCAAACAGTCCGCTTGCCACGTAGTTTATGTGATGATCTGAAAAAAGTAATGAGACAATTTTTGTGGAGTTCATCTCGCGCTCAACAAAAAATACACCTTATCAACTGGACGGACATTTGCAAGCCTAAGGAGCTGGGAGGTCTTGGCATTAGGTGAATTAGGGAAACTAATGATGCATTCCTTGCTAAACTCGGCTGGTCCCTGGTCGCCAATCCTAAAGCTTTATAGGTCTAAGTACTCTTTAGTAAACATAAATTTGACGCAAACCACATCCCCCCTCCTTGGATACCACAGGGGGATCAATGGTATGGCACAACATAAAAGCAACCTGGCACATAGTTCACCAAGGCATGAAATGGATGCTCGGAGATGGCTCCAGGACGTGTTTCTGGATCGATCCTTGGTTCGCGGGCACAGGACCGCTTATTTCCTATAGCTCACAACCTATTCTCAAATTCACTCCTAACATTTGTGTCCCCCGATATGTGGAACCTACTGGCAATTAGAATTGGGCAGCTTTCCAATCTTGGCTCCCACCGCCGATTTATCGCCTTATCGTCGGCACGTTTTTGCCTAATCAGCTCCTTAGGTCAGATAAGTTGGTTTTGGGTGCTTCCAACAGTGGTATCTTCACCGTCGCATCCACTTGCTCCATGATAATGGGCCATGATGACGAGTCGACTCATGGGGTTCGGAAGGCAATCTGGCAGTAGTTGGGCCCACAACGTATCCGCTTATTCCTCCGGCTACTAGCGCACGATCGATTACTCACGAACCAACAAAGAACCCGCAAGCAACTCACTACGGACAGCACTTGTCATCACTGTTTCCTTGAAGAATCGTCCCTTCATGCAGTGAGAGATTGACCCAAGGCGTGCCACGTATGAACCACAGTGTCGCCGCACCTCGCAACGATTGATTTCTTCACCATGCCTTTTCGCGATTGGATCCTAACAAACCTCCAACGTCACCGCCAACATTTGGGTCATAATTGGGCGGTTCTTTTTGGAACGACTTGTTGGTTCCTCTGGACATGGCGGAACAAGTCTCTATTTGATCATCAATTCACTTGGCCTTCATCTTCTGATTTACTCATTTTGTCTTATGCAGATCAACTATATATGTCTTCGTAGAGGAGAAGCCGAACTGACACCAGAATCTGCCCCCACCAAGAGCTACTCATCAATTGGAGCAAGCCGTCATTGGGATGGATCAAATTAAACATAAAAGACGCCAGTAATTGCGCCAAATTCACGGCTACAACAGGTGGTCTTCTACGCGATAGTGAAGGCAATTGGTTTGGAGGTTTCACTCAGAATCTCGGATGGTGTGCTCCGATATCAGCAAAACTTTAGGGAGTTTTTACAGGCCTCTCACTCGCCTAAGGCCTGGGATTCTTCCGGATAGAACTGGAAGTGGATTCACTTGCGGTGCATCAAATCCTCTCCTCCTTGGCCAACCGTGCACAGGTGCTCAAGCCTATTGTAGCGGGCATTCACGAACTGTTTACAAGAAACTGGTCTGCTATTCATCGGCATGTATACCAAGAGAGCAACAAATGTGCTGACTGGCTTGCTACCCGGGCTGAACGTTTTGCTGTTGGTGTAACCTATTTTGATATTGCACCTATCGGGTGCCAACGTATCCTATTTGAGGATATGTCAGGGATCTATTTCCCCAGACTTGTTTTATAATTTACTCCGGCAGTTTCTCTTTAATAAAAAAAGAAAAAGCTTGATAAGCTCGAAAATACTTTTATTTACTAATGTTCCTTTTACTGAATCTTAAATGATTATCGTTAATAGTTAGGGTTACGCAAATGCTTTATATATTGCAGCTAATGATATTTATATGGTCCCATAACTATTATATTTTCGTAGATCACTTAACTACAACTAGGTCTAAGGAATAAACAGAAAAAGCATATATTAAATTACCAATTCCAATGTTACCACGTATATGTGGTAAGCAATGGTGTTTGATCTAACTCTGGAATTTGCACAGGTTTAGAATACTTGTCACTCTATTTTTACTCTATTATGTAAGTATCAATTTATTTATTTTTTAATGAATTCTATTTATTGAATGAGTATACTCATAACATATAATAAAAATAGAGTAATATAAACAGATGATCTGTTTCAACGTAGGATTTAGATCATGGGTTCATTTATAGTAAAAAAAAGTTCTTGATTGATTGTTTCGTGATTGAATTAGGAAAGTCAAGTTTTTAACTGCTAAAAAATTACTAGGCAATAATTTAATGCAATTCTTTTTCTTTGCATTGGATCCCTTTCCAACCTGTCAATAATGTCTTTTGTTCCATTACCAAACCTAATACCCACAGATTTTCCACAACGATGTGAAAGCAACTTGAAAAGGAGCCAGACATGAGGTGTAAATATAACATAATTAACTGCATCGAATCACTCAAATCACTAATATATCAAAGCATTGGAAATAATTTTCAGTAGCAAATAGGAGCTGAATTACGTGCATCTTAGTTAATACCTTTCTCTAAACCAGTCAAGGACAAGAGTCTCGAATCATATTCAGAAAACTTGTAAAATATGTCTAGAAAATATACCCACTCAACTACTAACCCGGGACCCGGAGTGCTTATTTGCGTCTTTCTAAATAGATCATATGATCTGCTGTGAATTAAATATTATAGCTTAAATACAACGACTTCTAAATTATTCTAAATTCATTATTCAAAATCAAACTAACCAAATGAACCCCTCTATTTGCAATACTAACTTTGATCATTTTGGTTATTCTTCATACTCTTAAAGTTCATCTTTCATTTGCAATTTCTGATCTCGAAACTCTTGTCAAACGAGTTAATAAAATTGCATTGTACATCGTCAAAATAAGTGGCTTGTTATCACCAACGCAAGTTTTTTGTTACTTTTTTGGGGGGGCTTTAATGGGTGCATAAATGGGCTTACAAAGGCATATCATGTGAAATAAATAAGAACAACATGCTCTCATAAATGTACATCGTCAATTAAAAAAAAAAGGTACAGGCACTTAATGTTAGAAATTAATATTTTCAGTGAATCATATGTTAAAAGACCGTTGGGGGATTTAATAATTTATTAAGGGCTTGTTTGCTTCTATTTATTAATAATTAATAAATTAATAATTAATAAGAATTATGAATAATATAATATAATATAAATTAATTCAATTAAGAATAATTCAATTTTACAGTTAAATGAAATAAAACCATTTTAATAATTATTAGTAAATATAATTCAATTTAAAATTTCTTCAAAATATATATATTTCAAATAATTTTTTATTCAATAATTAAAATATATTCAAAACAAATTTTAAATTATTTATTTTAATGAAATAATATAATTTCTATTTATAATGTATTAATAATATGATATAAGAGATTAAAATAAATTTAAGGAATTAAAAATAATTTATCTTTAAAGTTTTCTAATATGTAATTATTGTCAGTAATAAAAATATAGCTACATTGACATTAATAACCAAATACGTTTTTATTTTTATCTAAAAGAAAAACAAAAATGAAAACTTAATCGTAACAAAAAAGGAAAATGAACAAAATCCCCTTAAGTTGCGTTCCAAGCAGCATCTTTTTTTACTTTCATTAGTTCAACTCTATATTTTCCTCATAACGTAATAAAAATTTAAACTCCAAGGATCACAACTTCTGCATTCTCTACTTGAAATTCTTTAAGATAAGGCTTGAGTTGATGACTACTCACATTTAATATCTTCCTTGTTTTTATACTCTTAATATCTACTGCACCATAAGGAGAGACAATAGTAATTATAAAAGAATCGACCTAATAAGGACATAATTTATATGGAAAAAATTTATATCTAAAGTAATAAAAAAGCACTTTTTTTTTACTATAAGTAAAGCTTTTCCTCAAGATATAGAAAGATTTAGTCTTCTCCTTAGTTGAAACTACTTCTAGTTTATCTATACATTTGTGCTTAAAATCTTCTTGTACTGAAGGGTTAATCACATTAATCACAAAAACAAAATGGTCATCTTAGGGGTCTTTATGATATCGAAAATATTTAAATGGGTAACTTCCTTATCAAATTCTACTATAAGGGTACCATCATGAACTCTACCTTAGTTTAGATCGTATTAAGGAATGGTCTCCTTAGTAAGACAGGGATGGGATTACAGAAGTTTCATCATTCATGTCTACTATATAAACATATGCTAGGAACACTAATTCATTTACTTGCAACAAAACATCCTCAATCACCTTATTTAGATAAGCGTTAGTACAATCAACCAATTGTATAATAACACTAATTCTTTCAACATACCTAAATTTAAGGAAGCATATATAGAATGAGGTATAAGATTAAATAATGCTCCTAAATCTAATATGGTATGCTTAATCTTAGTGATACCAATTTTACAAGGAATAGTAAACATGCGTAGGTACTTACACTTAAGAGGTATTGTCATTTTAAAGACTGCAGAAACATTTTCACCTATTTTGATCAGTTCATTTCCTCTTAGCTTTTGCTTGTTGGTATATAATTCCCTAAGAAATCCTGCATACCTCAGCACTTGCTTGATCATATCTAACAATGATATATTCACCTCAACCTTTTGAAAAGTCTCTTAGATCTCATTATCCTTATCCTCCTTGTTTGACTTTACTATCTTTGTAGTGCCCCCTTACCGAAGGGTATACACCGGGACGCCGGTAGGTCGCACCGATACATATCCTACGATAAGAAAGAACTATGAACGATCACTACTATACTCCACATGGCATCATAATAAGAAAACATCAAAGTATAAAAATCACACCTTTTTAAAACTAAAACTTTTTCCATTTTATTTCATCAAAATCAGTAATTTACAACTGTCATTGCTTCCTGTCTGTACATCACTCCACACACTTAGTACAATTTGCTACATATACAGGGAAAATACAAAACATCAGTCCTAACTAGGTCATCCCAAAAGTCTCAGCTAACCGACCTGTGAGCCATTACGTCTGCGTCAAAATGATCTACACGGCTCGAAAAATCCTTATTGAGCTAGGAGTCTACTCATGAATTTGAAAAGACAATTTGGCAATTTTGGTCAGTTTTGCGAACTCAATGAGGTAACCATCATCGATGGTTCACTCAATTCATGCAACACTCAAACAACAATCATTTCACATTCAGAAATACCACATGATTGCACGCAAGCAAATCACAACAATTTCACAATTACACGTTCAAAAGTACCATATGATTGCACTCAAGAAAATCACAGCAAATTCACAATTACACATTCAGAAG